>JAPZDV010000005.1:11249409-11321938 GCA_029814665.1 Acanthurus lineatus
AGGGTTACACTTTGACTCATTGACACACTCTCTAACCCTAAGCCTGACTTTCACCTGCCATAACTTTTCAACCCTAAGGGGGGGGGGCGGGGGGGCCGCGGGGGGCGGGGGGGGGGCGGGCCCCCAGTAGGCGTCCAACCACAATTCTAATTGCAGCAAATGACTGTGGAGATTCTAGTGTAAGATATGTGAAAGGCATCTCTGTTGCAGAGGGTTTGGGAACAGATGCATCAGATCTTAACACATTAATGGGGAAGATCTACCCCCTACACCCAATGCCAGACAGTCTGGGTAGTTGCTGAGGGTAAACCCTGGTGTCCAGTGGTGGTAAGTAGCTGAGTAACTAAGTACTTTTATGCAAGTGTTGTGCAAAGCATACAATTTGGAGGAAGTTTTACTTTACTTGCCCATTTCCATTTAACCATTACATTTCAGTGAGAAAAAATGGACTTTGTACTCCACTACATTTATTTAACAGCTGTAACTACCTTAACATTTAAATTTTAAATGAAAAATACAGGACAGTTTGTAAATTACAGTTAATTAAATATCTGGTGTTGATCCCCAAGTTCTGCCATGTAACTTTCCATCTTTTTTTAGACATTTCTCTAATCTTGGATTTTTAGCAAAATATTGAATTAATGGATCTCTTTGGAGACCAAACAGTTATTTCTACAACTTAGTCAAAGGAAACATGACAATGGGACTAAACAAGCCACTGATTTCAGGGTTAATCGTCCCCTCAAACCTACAACCCCTTTATTTTGTAACTTGAGCCCTTGGTATGGAACCACTGTGGAGAACTAGTAAACAGCAGCGAGTAGGGTAAAACAAGCACCACCGACTATATTTCAGTATTCATGATCTAACCATTTACAATATAGATACATTATTTTTAATCCTTGGTGTCCTTGTTCAAACCACTCTGTATCTAATAAAACATGATGTAAAGCCTTAAGGACAGTCACTGTATATAAAGCTATGAACAGTCAGGATGAGGAACGTATTATGCTTCATGTTAATATAAAAGAATTGGTAACAATAAAACATCACGACTTGATGAAATCCTGTCTGTGAATATAATTAAATATTAATTAGACAACGGTTGCATCATTTTATGATGATTCGCAGTTAATCTAAATAAGCCAATCAAAACAAATTAAAAGCTTTTCAATGGACAAAAACCTGTCATATCATGCATGCTCTGGCATATATAGTGATCATTTGCAAGATCATTTGCAGCGCATTTTTATTTATCTTAAAAGGGAAAGATGCGACACTGCATAAAGAAAATGTAAGACCATCATTGCATGCTTGCAAACTGAAAATCTCTTTTGACTGATCTTTGTCGGGTGAAGGTGACGACTGAAAACACATTTCTTCACATTTCTTCTTTCAAACAATCATGTTACTTAAGTGATTACATTTGATAAATCTTACAGAAACAACTTCAGCTGTTAAGTGCTTGCTCAGTAACATCTGTGTGTTTGTTCCTATGAGCGATAAGGTGTGTAAGTGCCTTTACCTGGTTTCAACAAACCACTTTCATGTCCACTTTTGCCCTGGGTGGTTTAGTAACTTGAGCTGTGTGAGGAGGTGAAGCTGCCCGGCCTCGTATTGTCTCAGGTCAGTGGGAAGAAAGAAACTGTAGAGATGGTGCAGGTCGAACAGGTGGACCCCTGCAGGTGACGAGGCTTTTCTTCAGAGATTAGCTGCACTTTTGTGGAAACAAAATGAACCTTGACTTGAGGACGGTCTGTGTGGCCCCCTGGACAAATCAGCGATGAAGATATTAAGTTTCATTTGTGGTTAGGGAATCACAGTCCTTTTCTAGAGCTACCCTCAAACATATCCCATGGGTTTGATTAGGCCAGTCACAGGTAAATTACGCTGGCATCTGCCTCTAAATCATGTAAACTAATTTGTCTTCTTCCTATGCAGTTGGATTTTAACTTCCAAGTATTTTCTATTTAAACCATCCAATATGTTTAAATAAGTTAAGTTATGAAAAACCTCTTCCTTGGTCATTCAACAACAAATTAAGTTTTTCCAAATAACAGGGTGTTGTAAGCTGAGGTTTTCTTGGTAAAAAAAACACTGTATTTGAACAGAGGCTATAGCAATGTAATATCTGTGAGCCTATAGTCATTAGCTACAGTCAATTCTTTTGAATAGTTTTAATAGTTTTAATAGCTTGCTTAATGGCAAAATGTTGTATTTACAGCTTTTATAAAAATCTGCAAACTAAATATCACACTTTTTTGTTTCATATATGAACCGGTTTTGTTTAGATTCTGTTCAGATGTAAATAGTTAGTAATGACTTTTGGATTTCACTGGATTGCTTTCTTCTTAATGCTACAATGATTAGACTTAGCTCTGACACTCAAACTCTGGTGAGACAAAAAGGACCAGCTCCTCGAGTTTCACAATAATGAAGTTAACACAAGAGAGCTGCTGGTGGAAACCAAACCCAGAAGATATCAGAGAACAGGAAAGATGCCCGAAATGCACAGTTGGAAGTTGCTAAGGTATTAGCCTACTGATGACTGCTATTCAATGCAAGCAGGTGAATGACTTAAATTAGGCCTAGCCTTATTGATAAGACATTATAACATAGAGTGGCATGTAAATCAGGAGCATCTCGTGTTGATTTAGCAATCCCATGAAGAGCTTGCATATTTGTTGCAATCTGGACAACTCATGTCATCTTCTGTGCTGATGAGTATCAGTTGCACTGGTGTTACTGGTTGGATTCAATGATTTGCCACCTTCATGCTGAAATTATTAAGTTTCACAGTAATGAAGTCAACATGAGAGAGACTGGTGCAGGAAACCAAACTCAAATGTTACTGGAGAGGCAAGAAAACATGTCCAAAATGCACAGTTGGCAGTAGTTTTTTTTTTTGGCTGCTCTATCAAAACATGAAACTATAATAATGTTCACAATGCAAAGCTGTAACATATGGCTACTGATGCTTTATAAAAAGGATTTCTAATAGGTTGAAGTCTTTGAAGTCTACACTCAAATCCACTGATAATTACATTTACACAGCACATGGAGGCATATTGAACTAACTACATATAACACTGATTATTCTAGATTATCACAAAAATCTGTGATAACACAGTCTATATTATGAATTAAATGTAGAAATTTAAGAAATAAGCAGGTGCATATCTGAATTCTGGACATATAGCACCATCATAAGACTAGAATTTATATCTGTTATTTGAATTAAGTCATTTCACTGGTGACAGTATCCAGAATACAAAAGAGAGACTGTTCAGTGTTTTACCATTAAGGGACATTGATGCTGAGTGACTGCAGAGGTTGTATCTGCATCAGTGGCTATGTGAAGCACGGCATTAAATCACACTCTGTGAAAGTGGGAGCAGCTGATCCTGGTCCTGTTGTGACAGTGGCGTGGTCCTTTGTAGGGGGACCATCCACAGTAAATCTGCTCCACTCCCCTCACACAAAGGACTACTTCCATTTATGGCTCCTGGGTGGGGGGTGTGCCACTGAATCAACAATGAAGGGAGCGGGACCTCGCAGACCTCTCTGAATTCTTTCTAAGGCCGGCAGATGACACAGGGAATTCTGAGGATTCCTTTGTTATCCCTGCAAAGTGCAAAAGCATTTTTCGTTTAGTGTGAAGGAATTCCCTCGAGGGTGTCTTATTATTATGTCACAACAATCATGTTATACAGAAGGCAGGAAATTTACTTGAGTTGCAACTGAAACCACTTATTTCAAAATAAATCTATTGAGTGACTAGCGTACGAGTTATTTTTCTTTCATTTCAGTAGCAGTTTTGACATTTTTTCATAAGCCCAAGAGATTATGGACTTTATATAAAATGTATTCAAATCTTAAAAGATGCATAAACATTAAGTTAAGGGATTTTATACATGAAGATCAAGTTATTTAAGATTGTGCATTACTTTTTGCACTGTAGCTCAGTCAAACACAACAGTAATCTTTAACACTGATTGTCCCATTGTGAAGCATCGAACATTAACCCCACATCTGTTATGGGCTCAAAACTGAACACTTCCTTCCAATTGTTAGCGTCTGCTTGTGCTCGTCATTAAATCCTTTGTTGTTAAAAATAACTTCCCTCCGGAGAAAATCCGCCACGACTAATTCTTAGGAAACACATGCTCCATCATGAACATCAAGCTGAGGGTTTCCAACTTCAGCTATACTTATGTCCGGAGCTGTGCAGCACAAGCACAACCTCTCAGAGGCAGAGGTCAAGAAACACTTGGTAAATCGTTTCCATGTTTGCGAGAGGCACGTTGTATTTGCTGACTCTGTGTATCAGACTAATCCTTAAAAAACATTTTGGATAAACCCCCTGCCGCTACTTTGGTTTGTTTGGAAACACTTAATGTTGGTATTTAAACTTCTAAGCCAAAGCTGAAAAACTTGTAGTAATGTGATTTTACTAAAAGGTTGAGTTGCCAAGGTGATGAATGCTCCAATAGACCCAGCAGGAGACCAGTGAAGAGAACCAACCAGGAGCCAAATCACTTTGGTGAGCTAAAAAACCTGCCTGCATTCAACACAACAGGGCCATTACAGCTCCGTTGGTCTTTAGCACCGTACATCATGATTAACAGTAGTACATCAATTTACTGTATACATGTAAAAAATAAAAATTGTAAAAATGCTCCTCAGATAAGCTTGAATATAATGATATATTTTTACTTTTTTCATTTATTAGGTATGGAAAAGACTCTGAAGCTTCTTTTTTCCTGAGAACCTTTTTTTAAAGACAGCACAATATTGAGAGGTTTTGTCTCATGTAGAAAAAATGTCAAAATTAGTCAGTGGCCTGAGTAAGATATGAGACATCAAGGGTCAAGCGTCGGCCATCCTCAGTCTGATTCTGAGGATTTGTTTTCAGAATCAGTTGTATTCACTGGTGGACAGACATGTTTGCACTGTCAAATTCTTGTTACCTTTTAACTTTCTTGCACAGATCAAAACATCACCAACATTACTGTTTTGATTATTCTGTTCTGGATTATGCAGAGCACATGGAAATGAGTATCTCTTTAGTTTTAGGATTTCAGACTTTCCCCTTTGTCTTGAATCAAAAGCAATATCTTTAAATAGGTAAAGACTCAGTGTAACATCCGTTCTGGGTGGAAAGAGTTGCACTCTTGAATTACCAATTGTTCAGTTATTATTTTGTACTGAGCAGCATCTCTGTTATGGTAAACAGACAGTAGACGTTGTGTTGTCTCGGAGTGTTATGATGCTGATTTCCGCTATTCTCTACTAAGCTCTGACGTCTCTTAATAGTTCTGAGACCTTGACCCAGGCGTGCAAATGATGTGTCATCAGAGATTTCAGCTTGTGTTTGCCTTTCACACTTCTGCAACACACACACAAACACAAAAAACAAGTTAACAGATGTTCAAATCAATAACTCCTGAAAATGTCAGGGTTGTTATCTTTCAAAATGACTTCCTGTTTTTTGCACTTTGATTCCTCATGACAAAATGTCAATATCAGCCAGTGTTTCCATTTTTCGAGAGCTCTTCACAAACTGAGAGGCTGAAATTCTGTGAAGTCTATGATCCATTGTTAAGTGATACAAGCTACCTCATAATTATATGAACTGTATTATGGGGGAAAAATGATATAGACATATGGCAGGAATATCTCCAATAGACTGTGAGATGCTCTTTTATTTGCTTGTTTGCAAACCTTTGAATTAATTCTTTGTGTGCTCTGTTCTTCCTTGTCCATAAACTAACAATAGATGTACTAGAATCAGCAAGTATTGTCTTTGTCATGTTCTCTGAGGCTTTTGTACTGAACCCTTCACATAAAGTTCAAACATTGCATGGTTCTAACATTTTGAACTCAGATTTCTTAAAAAAAAAAAAAAAAAATCAATATGCACCAGCCATTTTAGGTCATCTTTTTATCACGTGTGGCAACTTGCCAACTTTCTCTAGCATTCAAAAAAATATTAAAGGTGCTATATGTAACAGTTTAGTCCCAAATACAGTCCATTTTCTCAAAATTCTGATGACTTTGTTAGTGACTAGAAAAACTTGGTCAAATCATTTGACCCAAATTAACTAATGGGTCAAAATGTATCATTATTTTAATGCACGTCTCATATGATCAAGTAATTAGGATTCCTGGTTTTCACCCAGGCATACACAATTGCACTTACACAGCACAGTTTAAACAAGACATCAACCCTGTACATACGGTTCACAGTACTTATTTGCCCTCTTTATCAAAACTTTACTGTCATCTAAAATGTTATATATTGATTTATCATTTTAATAAGAATTAGGATAGTAAAGGAAAAGACAAAAAAGTGCTTCTGTTACATACAGTGTAGTTTTGTTCTATTTTACATGGGGAATGAACAAAGAGAGGACCATATGAAGTGGAAGAAAAGATGCTGAATACATATGCAAAGCTGTCTGACTGCTGTGCTAAAGGCCAAGTTGGGAGAAACTTCTGTAAAAATTTGAATTTGGAATGCATGATGAAACCCGCTTACATCTGTGTCCTGTCATTTGGCATCATTTCTGTGTCAATGAACACTGGGAAGATCCACTATACCATCTGTTCTGCAGTAGAGCAGACAATTATAATCAAACAACTGGGCATCACCGTCAAGAACTTGAGTAGCAATAACAGCCATCTATTTCACGGGAGGCCGAAAGAAACCGTACGGCAAGAACTATGTCACAAGAGTGCTATTATGAATGTCTTGGCACATCCTGATAGACTGAGAACTTTGAGATTGTGAAACTATATTTTGAAAACCTCCCTGACCACTATCTACTAATCTGATGACTCGTGCATTCTCCAGAAATACCTTCTTCTTTTTTTCAATTTACTTTGAAGCTCTTACATTGTCCTTGTGAAATATCTGAATAGTTTACACACAAGCATTTCAAAAAAACCTCACTATACACGGTCACAGTTACAGTATATGACATAAGTTACATAAATTTATATTTCAAGAAAATATTCAAAGCAGTCAGAAAACCTTATCAATAAAACCCTGATGAAAATAATACTGAAATGAGCAGATAATCTCTCACATGACTTCTGCTTTTAATAATGAGAACAATTGATCAGAGAAACAGCCTTTGTTTGTCTCTATGTGACTCTGACTGGAGAATTTCTGCTTATTCTGGCTCGGATGCCAGGCTGCTGAATATGAGACTGTGCTCAGACTAATGAGCAGTGACATGCAGCCCCACTGGCCCATGGTGGGAGAGGATTGCTTGCCTTTCAGGAGAACAATGGGCAGATAGAAGCCTCTCTGGATCGGATCTAGGGGTCCTGCTGCAAAGCTGCCAGAGAAAACTCATCATGCCCTCACTGACAAATGAGCAGGATAAAGGAAAATAACAACACGTAATGAAATGGACCAAAATGAATACTTAATCACTGAGATAGAACAATAACTGCATATGGCTTTCCCAGACTAAAGACTTTGAAAGGGACTCTCTACCAGTTTTACATGTGAGGATTTATTTACCCATCATTGCGAGGACTTCAACTGCAAATACAGTTGTACTATGTTTTCTGTGACTCTGGAGGAGCTTCCTTAAATCCAAGACAAGTTGATGGTAAATAGATTGAGAAAAAGCCTGCCATACAAACAAGGTGTGGAGTTTAAAAAGATTTGGATGATTACCAGGCAGAGAGGGTCAGAGAAACTATCAAGTTGCATCATGGGAACTGTATGATCTAGTTTTTCCAGAGCTTCAGCCCTCATGACTAAAAGTCAGGATACCTCTGGTACCTCAGGATACCTCTGTCACTGCTGCTTTAACCTGGTCCATTGTATTTTTAAATTTTCCTTTCAATGTCCTTATAGATAAATTTGTCTGTTGATTCTATTATTTGCTTGAACTGACTGACATCTCACTGATTTAACATTAAGTCTGTTAAATTACAGGTTTCATTTGGATTTTTAAGTGAGTGAATTCTGCCATTTTCCATTTCTTTAACAGTCCATTTACAATCAACTTATCAGATTTTCTTTTAAAGATTTTTGACATACTAATGTTTAAAAAGAAGTGTGAACTTTCCAGCAGGCAAGACCACCAAAGAGAATTAAAAGGACTGAACCATTTTCAACACAACCGGGTAATATAATGTATTTAATTCAGACAACCATGCAACCGACCAACCAAAAAGCAACTGAACAATTCGCATGATAGTCTGATCGATGTTTGCATGCTTTACTGAAAACTGGTCAAGCCCGGTTGTGCTGATAAAAGGAACTATGCTGCCATCTTGAGGCGATTAATACAGGCGCCTCAACAACTCTGTCACATGAACAGCAGCACATGAACTCAGCAACTCAGGAGACATAAACGCATCACGACGTGGAACAACAAACACTTTGGACTCCATGTAGACCGCAGTTGTTTCTCTTCACGTAGTTTGGAAGGGAGTTTGTTCATGAGGTAGTTCAACTATCTCCTGTACACCCAGTGAAGACAAAAGCAAAGGTAAAAGGAAAGATGGATGTAATCACAATTCCCGACAAATGGGGGCGCTGTATCTATTTCCTGAAGTCACCAAATACCATCTTCAGCATTATTCATTTTTACGGTTTTATTTTGAATTAACACGTTTGAATCCTCAGTTGACTGACCTCCTCTTTCCGTGTGGTTTAGATTCGTTTAGTAAGAGTTGAGTTGTATGAGCTCTGTAGCCTAGAACAAAATTTAAACAGTACGGAAATTTGAAAAAAAAAGTCTTTTATTTAATCAAAACGAGCACGAGCTGAAAAGCGGATATAAATCCGTTACATTTACAAGCGTTAAATTTAAACGGAGAACACTGGCCGCTGATTTAACGGCACCCCTTTCTGATTTGTCGTACATGTTATTCATATGTTGCAGTCATATAATATCTTGTATATGACCGACTGTAATATAGATGATCGAGACCAGAAGTGCTGGGCTTGTAGGTTTGGTCATGGTGCCTTTCTCTGATTCTTTTAAGATGCTCTGATGGAAAACTCTTCGCAGACGACCGGGACAGACAGACCTGAACAAATAATGGAGGGTGGACGCGGTGGGGAGTAGTCAGTCGTGCAGCCCTTACTCATTGGTTGCCTCAGACACAGTAGCTCTCCCTCTCACTCTCTCATAAAAGCGCTCCCACCACTGACCGTGGCAGATAATCACAGGGCACTGTGAGAGGGACACACCTTCCGCTGATTTTGCCACAGTTTACACGGGGATGCGTTTCGTTTTACGAAAAGGTGTCATCAGTCCAAGATTCGAGTCGTGTTTTCACCTTGCACTCTCGCAATTTTGCGATTTTTGCGCATAGGTACCGAGATTGCTCCACTCCAACTCCAAGATGACTGGGGTTTTTGAGAACTTAAATACTGATATGCATTCTAACCAGATAACCTCAAGCAGTTACCACAGCTTGCACAAATCCCAGGAGTCCCCGACTCTGCCGGTGTCCACGGCGACGGACAGCAGCTATTACAACAACCAACAGCCTGGTCATTGCGCGGGGTCTCCGTTTGGTCAACTCGGCTCGTACCAGTACCACAGCAGCGCCACGGGCACTGTGCCATACAACGCAAAGTCATACGACCTTGGTTTCAATTCATCTTATGGTGCATACAGCTCTTACGGCTCCAACTCCTCTCCTACTCCGGCCGATACAGGTAAGGAGGCTCTTTCATTGTTTTAAATACATTTGATTTTAAGTTTTTGTTTGGGACCAAACTTCAAAACTTGCTATAGCATGACATGCATGAGTGACAAATTGAATCGTGCATTACACATAATTGACAAGGCAATTATTATTTTATGAGATATTATTAGACACATATCTGCCTTGCTCAGATGCGCACAAAACACTAATAGTGCATGTGCAATTGGTTTATTTTTAAGCATAACTCTACAGCAGACGTTGGCTATTTTTGATTTTTTTACATTATAAAAATATTTAAAATAAATTAATTCTGAGGTGTATATAACACAAACTAACCCTAGTGTAAATGCGTAATAACTGTGTGCTACTAACATAGCAATACCCTTCATGCTTAACGTCAATTGCATTTGAATGTGCCCTCAGAGAAAGAAGAGAGCGAGCCAGAAATCCGGATGGTTAATGGAAAACCAAAGAAGGTCAGGAAACCTCGAACCATTTATTCCAGCTTCCAACTGGCTGCACTTCAACGGAGGTTTCAAAAGACGCAGTATTTGGCTCTACCAGAACGGGCCGAGCTGGCAGCCTCGCTGGGCCTTACGCAAACACAGGTGGGTGCATCTAGGACATGGGTTCATGTGCTGTCAAATAAACACTTATGTTCTTTGTTAAAATAATTTTGACCTGTCAAATGGGGAGGATATTGGTAAATAAATTTTATGGTTGTATCAATTTCTTTCTCAGGTCAAAATCTGGTTCCAAAACCGCCGCTCCAAGTTCAAGAAGTTGTGGAAAAGTGGAGAAATCCCCCCAGAGCAACATGTTGCTTCTAGTGAATCTCCCCCCTGCACGTCTCCGCCAACTACTGCCTGGGACTTTCCACAGACTCAAAGAATGAACAATGTCAACTCCAGTTTACCTCAGAGCAGCAGCCCTCCAAACACGGCTGCGCCTTCATCGTTTTTGGCAAACTACTCCTGGTACTCCACCACGAACTCTACGACGCATCTGCAGCCTCTGGTTCAGCACCATCACAACTCCGCCATAAGCGCTGGGACGATATTCTGAAGCAAAATTAAAAAAAAACAAACATCGGGTTTAAATCGGACAATACTGGTGAAAAAAGAGAGAAAAATGCCAATACCTTCAATCTTACAGACCTCGAGTTTGCGCTGTGCGAACTTAACGCAAGCATCTAGGAGAATTTAATGGAGCCAGACAGGTTAATGGACCTTGCCAGTTTTCGCGCAAATGGTAGACACAGATTTCTACAGTTATTTTTGTATTTATTTATTTTGTTTATGTCGAGGGATGAATGAACCACTATTACCCAAAGCAATCACAGCCTGGGCGCAAGCCTACTTTTACGCGGACGTCACTTTTGCCATTCCTGCAAGTAAAACACTCATCGCAGGACAACCTGTCACAAATGTAGCACAAGTTAACTGTATCGTGCCTTTTTCAATATGACCTCATCTTGTTGTGCGATAAAACAGCTTACCTTTTTCAATTCCTCATGTCATAGTTGATTTGAATAAACTGGGGGGGGTAAGTGTCTGAATCCACGTTTGTAAATATTTTAAAACATCTTCTAGCCCATGTCGCTTTGACTCTTTTTTTGTTATGCTATTGGTGCAAAAACCCATTAATTAACCACCGTAAGCTACTGATTGTCCCACCCTCTGATTTACTTGTATCACACTTAATTGTATTTTTTGTCTTATTTATTTTTAGCAGTGTTTCATATATGGACAGACGTTATTTAAATAAAAATGTTTTCTGTGCATATACATTTCTCATTTTCTTTCCTAACAGCCACTTTTGGATCTGCCTGCATAGAAAGCTTAATCATTTTTTAAACGATACCGTCAGGCTAATACTTGGTGAACGCTGCATGATTTTCTTATGTAAAATAGCTTAGCTAATTCAAAAGGATGTCAAGATAGCACAATAGCTTATTACAATTATAACCTTTTAATTGTAACTTTACGGTTTCTTATACTGAATTCAGACTGTTACCAAAATGTTGTTATGGTTTATTGAAACTACAGTTACCTGTAGTTTAGTTGTGATAGTCTTAAACTTGTTTTAAAAAAAATAACTGGATAAAAATACATCTGAAGCTATCAAATTAATAGCCTAGCTTATTATGCTAACCTTTAATCGCGTTGCCTAGAAACTAGTAACTTAGTCTCATCGTGAATTGACGTTAGCTCCACAGTTGTCTGGACGGTTGGACTTTAAGCTAGGCGAATGTTTAGTTGTAAGGCTAACCTTTTTTAAAAAACGAAATTTAAGTATATTTCACTAACAAAAGAGTAGGAGTGTCATCGGAAGCCTGGACAAGCGTAAAACGATTTCTCAGCTGTCTCGAGTTAGAATTATTTTACCCGGCTCCGTGAGCAGATGATTAGTCAAACCGGGTGTTATTCAGGCGGGCAGGCAGAGGTAGAGGCCCGGGGCGAAGGCTCAGCGGAGGGGGAGTCAACACTACAACACGCCTTGGCATGCGAGAGGGGAAGATTAGGGTGGGTACGAGCGAGCACAAGCGCCTCAGACTCTGTGGAGTCGGGGAGCTGTTTTCCAGACGTTTTATGAACTCAGCCTAACAAGAGAAAAAGAGAGGAACTAGGTCCAAGACAGCCTGGAGCTACAACATCATGGAAACATTTCTCACGTCGCACAAATAAAGTCTCTGATCTCTGAAGACGAGCAGATTGACCTACATTACCGTTGCGGCTCATGTAGGGCCCGAAGGCGACATGAAAAACACAGGCACACATCCAAAAACAAAATTTATTGCTGCCCGGAAAACCTATTTTTGTTTCAGTTTAATTTAGCTATTTTGTTGTGGCTATTTTGACTCAAATAGATAAATAGATAGAGTGGGAGGTTTATTATTAATACACAGCACCATCACTTAGTTCTCATTCATGATCGTCACTGTCTATCCCACACGCTTCCCTTCAAACGACCACGGGCCATAAAGTGGGATCGTTTCCTTGTACATAATTAGGACTGTAGCTTGTCAGCGGTTGCTATATCTCCATGATGGAGCCTCCTCCCTGGAGCTGACAGAAACACACATCCTAGGCATGCAGCACTTCTGTGCTATGCACCAATGCAGCATTAACATTAATGCAGGCCCTTACATACATTTGTGTGGACTCTTGTGAATTATTCTGTCTATTCTGTCCTTGATCAAAGTGCATGCATCATGGCAGTGCATGATCACTGCACCAGGGACTGAAATGACACAATGGGCTATTAGCTGGTTTTCGCCCTTACTATTCATCTAGCCTATGTGTGGCCTTATTAAAACGCCAGTCGTGACATTATCAGTAATATATCAGTAAAATAAATAATTTAAATTTATCGATTTTTCCAAAAAATAAATAAGACTACACAAAAAATATTTTATGAATGTTTTCTAAAGCCCCAGAGCTGCTGTGGTTTATACTTTTGCATTTCTCTAGGCAACTTGTAAATGCCATACCCCCTATCCTAATTTATACCCTGATCTGTAATTTCATCCACATTTGCTCTGGTTTGAGCATTCTGGCTTTCAAAACTGAAAGCCTGCAATTACTATATAATTCTTCGCAATTTTAGATGTCCTAATATGGGGTATTATTTTTTACACAAGACAATTTCCCGCTATTTCAAGCATCAACATTGTCAAAGTCGTATGTACATAATAAATGGGAATATCAATGCATAGTTTTTAGCCTAACATCTTGACTCAACGATAATTATATCCGTGTGGAGCCTACGCAGAATTAGCCTGAATTGCATGGTAACTGCTGCTTTAAATTTAAAAAATTACTCATAATTTCCCCCAAAGATTACCAAGATCTCGAGTGCACAATGTCATCAGCGTAATGAGGAGTAAACATTTATGCTAATAATCTACATTTTTTCCCCATCAGCTATAAAGAGGGGAAATAAAGCAGACATTTTCAGTCATATTCTGAACTCTGCTGCTATAGCTTAGACCAACACATGGGACACATTTTGTGGGATTTAAGCGTTCGTCTTGTGTCTTTGCTGCAGGATGCTGCTGCTCATCTTCCTTCATGCTGATTGCTGAAAATACTGAGAGGGAGCTCGCCTCTTCCTTTTCAGGCTGAAAGGTACGTATTAAATTTTTATTTCTTAAATATTCATTCAAAGTATAGCGTGATCACTGAATGCATTCGAGATCATTAAAAACAGGAAACAGGCTTGGTTTCTCGTTGCAGGGATAATTTAACCATTTTTCCACACAACATTTATTTATTTTTATTCTCTGTCGAATCGGCAAATGTTGCTGATTCTTTGATGCTGTGACACTATTCCAAAGACTGGCTTCTTAAGAGTAAAATTCAGGGCCTTTTTACTCTGTAACTCCGGTTTAAAAAGCCTCCAGTGTATTTAATGTGCAACCAAAGAGCCGCTTTTGCGGAAAAAAAGTCCTATAGCTCAAAAAAGCTGTTCTGTTCACACCGAGAGGAAATGTAAGGAAGTAGAGACACACAAGTTGTTCTTAAATTCAGTCGCTGCTCTCATTACTCTTACATTGTGCTTTGCTAATTTTGAAGCCTCTTCGCATTGACAACTCCGTGATGTACACCTGCAAGCAATTTGCCAGCCTTATACATAGGCTAAGTCTAAGGGAACAGTGACGAAATGGCAGCTCACCTATTTCGCTATTTTGTTTTTCTATTGCAGCAGCAAATTTCTTTCAGAGCTCTATCTCTTTTGTCAAGGCAGAAAGATCCTCCTTGCGAAAAAAAAATGCTCACAATTACCTCAGAGATAGGAAACTGCATTAGAATAAATAAGGGCGAAATTACTGTAATTATGGTGGGTTTGATGGGCTCAGCTTGTATAATCAAGGGGAGAATACAGCGAAATAACACTGACCCTCTTGGATGTGCAGCTGCGCCTTTATAGGGCTAGGTTATGTTCGCTATAGCAGCAGCAGCAGCAGCACAATTCAATTAGGCTATTTCTTAATGGTATCGAAATATAGCCCCCTCATATATATCTGGATCTGTTCAACTTATGCAGACTTGCTCACAAAGAACTGCATAATATAAGAACAATGGAGAAAACGGTAAAGCAGAGGATGTTATACAAGGAGTAGACAATAACAGTAAAGGGTAGTTTTTAAAAATTAATACACATGAAACAAATTAAGAAGGGAATAAATGTTCGTTTCTTATGCGTTAAATAAAAATATATAGTACATACATCTGCTTCTCTGGATTCCTGTAAGCCTCTCAAAGGGATGTTGTCTTAACCGCAAGAGGTTGCAATAAATTTGTCATTATAAATGCAAAACATTTATATATTCATGGAGCTTTTGCAGCTGGAAGAGAGCGCGTAGCTACAAGTCGCGCATAATTAATTCCCCTTTTCCATTCTTTGTTTCTTCTCAGGCATACAAAATATGAACAATTCAGAAATGGAATTTGCTTGTTTAGGATATTTTTTCTTGTCATTATAATAACTATCATGCCTTTTTTTTCTTTTTTTTCTTTTTAACCACGACGAGTCCGGTTCTAGTGGAGTTTGAATGGATAGGTAGCTGAATTCACCATTGTCAAAGTTCGGTTTCTTTGAGGCATTTTCAAAGATATATTTATTTATAAAACTCTGTATCTTACGTAAAATAAAACAAAAATGCAGGTACAAAAACGCAATTTTAAAGTTTGTGGGCAACCTAACTTATCAAGTAACCTAGCATTTTTATTTGGGATTTTAAAAAACTTCAATCAAGATTGCATAACTCGGATACATGGGTGTAGTGTGAACTCCACACAAGAAGGCCTTTGAACTTTTCACTTTCACTGATCTCTAATCCGCCTTGTGTCCCGGCAGTGCCGCTTGCTCATCCAGCTTTTTGCAGCACCTGCCTCTTGCGCAATTATTCACTTAACACACACAATTGATCTCTTCCATTCATGGCGGAAAATGGGAATTGTCGGAAGACAAATAGAAGGAAGATTATCTTAGAGAAAAGCTGAAAAGAAATAAGCGATGTTGTTGAATGAATTCAGGTCTCCCGTGAATGTTGCAGCTTAAAGGATTCCAAAAGGTTTCTGCAATTTTTAACCTATATTCTGTATGCAGACTATTTGCCATTTAGCATTTAAAATACTGAACTTTGCTTTAAGATATTTGGATAGAAGGACTTATTTTACCGCATGTTGGATGCAACGTCAGATTTCTAATTCTAAGGTCACTCCAGAGGTTTGATGACATCTGAAACCAGCAGCTGGAGCACAAACCCGTGTAGGCTAAATGCTAAACGCGACCATAAATCTAAACGACTAGCCTTTTGCAGCTCACACAAGCGCACTCACGTGGTGTCTGCTACAATAACCAACATGATACTGCTTTGTGTCAGCTCACATTAAACATGCACCATGCTGAAGCCTGTCTTTTCACATGAGAGGAGGGACATGGAGGCACATGGGAGAGGGAGTGGAGGGGGTTGAATCAGACACCTTTTTGACATAATTTAAATCATTATTTTACTGCTTTTGAAACTTTGAACATTATGTACACAAACTTCAGAAACAGATAAATAAATTAAAGTGATCAATACAAAACTAAATATTTTCTACTGTATGTTGACTAAACACATCTCGACGAATACAGAAAGCCTAAAACCCTGTTTCACAGCGTATCCAGTACAGCACAAAAACAAATCTGAAAATTATGTACAAAATACAGTGACAAATGAGCTGCTCACCCTCAGGATATTTTTTTTTAAAGCAGCAAATTGTCAGGCCTTTTTATATTTTTCACACAACATCGGGCCACGGCATAGAAAAGCTTTGCTTGCGTTAGTGCAGCATTAACAACACAGTGTTGTTATTTCAAACACACTTACAAAATGAACACAGACTGACCTCAACGGAAAAACTCCTCTGAATAATTTAACTTAAATAATAAACACATATAAACAACATAGTAGCAAGTTGAGGCTTTGCACAATATGCCCTGTGGTCGAATGTACTAAGCATAATGGCCTGATGGTTATGGGTGAATTCATTTAACGTTAGGCTATTATTTGGTTAAAGAAACACCTCTATGGCCTAATTGACCTTTAACTGTTAGCCTAATGAATGCAGATTGATTCTAGGTCGTCATCGCTTTGGGCCCGACATCTGGTGTAAACAAACACGTGTTTTTCTTTATAAACAAAAGAAACTCACACAAATATGATTTAAAAAATAGAAACTGACACAAAAATGATAAACAGCAGCTAATAAAAGGATCCATTTGTCGACGATTTCCGCTGACTGTCATGGACTTGTTGCCCTTGGGCGCATTGCATGCCTTCTCAGTCTTTCATTCCCTTGCTTGTCGTCATCCGGTATGAGGAGGCCGCTGTGTCATCTGGCAGCATGCGGCAGCAAACTCCGGGGTTGCTGTTGTTGTTGTGTATTTTGCCGGGCGGCACTGAGCGGCTGCAGGCCCTTTCAACATCCTGATAGACGACCCACGGCAAAGTAGAGGGCTGAGGTCTCTGTTCACATGAGCTGTGACTGTTGCATAGACTCTTGGTGTGTGGTTGGATACCATGAGGTGTAGCCGGGAATGTAAGATCCGGTTGTCCCAACTGAAGTCTTAACGGTGGTCGGCGAGCTCCAGACAGGTGCCACCGAGGGAGAACCGCTCGACAGTCCGCGGCCACTGGCCAAAGCACTGGCGTCAACTGTGCCACCACCTTGCTTCATCAGTTTCTTGAATTTAGATCGTTTATTTTGAAACCAAATCTTCACCTGGAGAAACAAAGGAAATCATTTAGATGTGAAAAATAAGAATTTATTAAAACGGCATGCAGCACAAAAGAACCAGATACCTTTTATGCACGGAACTGAGAGATTTACTTACACAAAAACAGGGGCAATTAACAGAGAATATCTTCCTCTTTAGTATTGTATGACCGTATTAGAATTTAATTGTTATTAGGGTATAAACTACTTATAATTACAGAGAAAAAACAATAAGATTAATGTACTCTATTATGTTATATTATTAAATTATGTAATAATAATAATAATAATAATAATAATAATAATAATAATAATAATAATAATAATAATAATTTAACAAATCATTGACATATAAAAGATGTAAAAATGTATTATGGTGTTGCCGGAGAGTGAAGCTATGTGAGTGTGTGTGATGGACTTGCCTGCGTCTGAGTGAGACCCAGCGACGCTGCGAGCTCAGCTCTCTCCGGTAACGCCAAATACTGAGTTTGTTGAAATCTCCTGTTCAGAGCTTGTAGTTGTAAACTCGAATAGATAGTCCTTGGTTTTCTAATCTTTTTCCCTTTCCCGTTGAATCGCACCTCTCCGCCCTCGACGACTGCGTTTTTCTCTGCTTCTGGCGCTGATAGAGACAGAAAGAGCAAAAAGAATTTTAAAAAATGAGGAGGCAGTTGTAGCTAACAGTGCTGTGCAGCTATGAATACTCCAGCGCAAGTTTAACAGGCTGTACTTTAGGTATAATTACCCTTAATTGCATACATTGTTTATAGCGTTACGCAATAAATAATTACCAAGCCTAATTCCAACATCTGGGTTGTCTTTTCCGTGCAGCGAGGACATTATACAGCTGAACGTCGTGCCAAATCAGAAAGTCGACATTTAAGATCCAAAGATGCTGGTGCACACTTACCTGCATCCTCTAACCGCGTCTGTGTGAGTGCCGAGCTGTTTTGGTAGGTCTGTACTGTACTGAGATATGGACTGGTGGGATGGCTGCCGACGGAGTTTACGTATGGATAACCCAAAGATCTGGGGAACGATGAGGCTGGACTGTAGCTGTCGTGCTGGGTATGACCTGCAGAATGTAAACAGTGCATGGGATAATGTCCGTGAGACATGGAGGAAGGCGACATTTGTTGACTCGGGGGTCCAAACTCCATGAAAACGTTTTTTCCTGAGGCTGGGCTATTAAGACTTTCTGGAATTGTAGTCATTGTCATCTCTTCTTGCTGTTCCCCTTGTCTTGCTTTTGTTGTTTTCCTTCTATGATCTCAGTGAAGGATGGGTCCCAATTTAAGCCGAACTGATTTTTTCTCTTTCCATTCATAAGAAAATGTAGTTTGTGCCTGTGAAAAGTCCTAGGTATGATGCTGTGGACCACGACAAAGTCGCTCAAAGGTTTGAATCTCGGACTCATGAATATTCATCAAAGACTGTCGCTGATTGGTCCATCCTCTCCAAGAGGGAAGCCGATTGGCGACGCTGGGGCTGGGTCCGAAGAACCTGAAAAAGTCAAGAAAACCACAAAACCTTTAGGCCTATCATATCCTCTTGACATGTCAAGATTCAACATTATTATTATTATTATTATTATTATTATTATTATTATTATTATTATTATTATTATTAAATGATCAAAAACTAAAATTTGGAAATAATAGTTAATTAATAAGGTTAATAAAATAAGGTTATAACTTTTTTTTTTCTCAGACACTTTTGTGTCAGCAATATCCCAAAAATTTTTGTTTGTTTGTTTGTTTTTTTGTTTGTCTTTTTTGGGCACATTTGCATTTAATTTGGCAAAGCGCCCAATTATATAATAAAATCAGGTTTGACACGCTGTAGCTATTTAGTCGTCATATGTGTGTCTAATTCTCATTTAATAGCATTAAACAATATTTCCATGCTTGTTAAAACTGCTTGCGGTTGGCCGGTTTAATAAAGTGTTTTCTTTTAAATTACTATTAAAGCTCCTGATGCTCTATCTGGAGGAAGGTCTATTAACATAACACTACTGTTCAATTTTCATAAGTAGGTCTGTAATTAGTCATGTATTTGACACTTACAGTGGCTTGAGGTCTCAGTTACACCTGGCAGCAGTGGGAAGGTAAAGCAGTCCTGTCTTTGATGTCAAATTAGGTTTTTTGCTCAAGGTATAGGCCCTAATAATGTTTTATAACAACTAGAAATAAAGAAAACATCTCAGCCTACTAAAAAGAAATTTTAAAAAAATGAATTAACAGCAATTTAATCAAACTGAGCTTTGGTTATTTTGAAGAACTTTAAATATGCTTTTAGTTATAATATTTTTAATAAATAAGCACAGTACAGATTTCGTAATAATTTTTTTTTTCACACAGCTTCTGTCCGTTTTATTACACAGCCATGACTGCACACGGGCCTTAACGCTTAAATGCTTTTTTATGGACCTGCTATCGCAATCAATTAATGGTCACAGTTTTGTTAAACACTGGCACCTTTGATTAGCATGAATAAATGAGGATGGGGTGCGGCCCGCCTCCCACAGCCTAACAAGAATAATTATCCATGGACATTGGATTTAATTGAACTGACGACTGACTAAACATAGGAGACATTTTTCTTGAGCTGCAGGTTTAGACTTCCATCTTACAACTCAAACAGGATCACTGCTGCAGCTATGTAAGTTTAACCAGGCAACATTGAAAAATGACCTTATTTTCAATCAGCAGCTGAAAGCAATGTCTGTCCACTTACTTTCAAAATCATGTGACGGAAAAGAAGCAGATAAATCGGCGCCATCCAAGGTCAGAGATCCTCCGTGAGATGCACTTGGCGAAAGAAAAAGAAGAAAGTATCCAGCAGCTCTTCATTTTTTTAGGATTCATTTGCAAGCTGCGGCTCTTGTTCTGGTCTCTGTGCAGAGCAGAAACACAGTCCGGCTGCTCCATCCGCAGTCCCTCCATCTCCACCTGAATAACAAATTAAAGGCAGTTAAATTCCGTCACTGTGATTATCAGTGTAATTACATAATTGAACTCAAAACAGAACTAGCAAGTTGCAAAATGTGTTATCAAAATGCAGGCGCTGACATCACGGCACGTGTGCCACAGTGTGCCAGGCGGCTGCGGATGCCTGAATTTAAAGATTTCTGTGCAATATTTGGCTGTAACGAAAGCTGGTCCCTTGTCCCCCTAAATAGGCCAATTTGAAGTGATTTCTCTGGAATTACTTTCGAAAAATGCTTCAAGATTTCCTCTATCAACAACGACAATGATAATGGTAGTGCAACCAATAATTATCATCTTCCAGAACAGAGGACAAATTTTTATGGGTACTTGGTGGGTGCGACTGATAACTGTCATTATTTTCCTGCGATTATAGTATCTGCAAACTGGCACGCGGCTGTGAGCAAAACCATAAACAGAATAGAGGCAAGAATTTGCAGAAAATTGTGAAATAATACTACGAGTGTACTACTAATAATGGCAATAATAATCATAGGCTTTTAGTCGAAGTAAATGTGATTCAAGGCTCGACAGACTCACAAAGTATGTGCTGCATAAATCATATTCATTTTATTGATAATCTACCTTCTTAATCAATCATTTACAACCTAAATTGCTCATTTACTTTATTTCCTTGCACCCCAAAGAGTTAGCTATTTATTTAAGGGATTTTCTCAAGCCATCCTCGGTGTCATTAGGATGAGCAGGCGCGTGATAACATTACCACTTTAATTTATAATTTGACTCCTGCGCCCGCTGACAGGAGGGCAGCGCAGGCCACAGCGGTCCTTCCTGCAGCATGGCAGCAGGGCTCTATAACTAGCCACACTAAAAATAAAGTTCTCCATGCATGGATGGAGCGCGGAGGCAGGGCTCATTAGGAGTGAGTGGCTCTGTGGCTGAGGGTGTTTTAACACCTGCTGCTCTTCACCTGAGGGTTAGTGCAGAGGTGGAGAGACAGAAAGAGGGGAGGGGGGGTGGAGAGGGGTAAACGGGCCAAGATGTCACAGACTTCATTTCAGTCCGGTGATAGAAAGCCCTCCTCAACTGCCATGCCAACCCACATTTTCACAGCCACCAAATATTATCCCGACCGCGGTGCATTGGTAAACTGTGTGTCCATGCTGTGTGAAGGCACAGCTCCATGTGCACCCTGCAGACTCTGCATGTGAGCAGTGATTAATTATTGTCATTGGAGGTGCAGGCAACTGTGAGTTTTTTTTATTTTCCCTTTCTTATAAAGGAGACCACATGCTGCTTTTATAACATGCAGGTGTATATGTTTTGTTTTGTTGTTGTTTTTTTTTACTGGATGTATAATATGATTTTTTTTCCACAAGGGTTTGACCATTTCTAATGATCATTTCTGGTTATTTTTTAAAATCTGCAATAGAAATAGGAAAAGCCCATATATCATTTTAAATTGCAGTCAATTTATGCAACTTTATGCTGTCACTAATATGCATACACCCAATAACATGATGCATTAATGTCCATTTTAAATACACTAATTCATAACAAAAAATTTTATCCTCCTGTGATGCCGAGTTTTTTTTTAGATTAACACACCAGCTCACCACATCGGCAGCTGCCCATTTTGAATATTACTTCTATATTACCTGAGCTACAAAAGCAAATATTATTTGGTGAGTGACTTTCTGCAGAAATGTCACACTATATGAAGGTTTATTTTATGTTAAAAAGGACAGTGAATCAAACAACAGAAATTGTCTTTTGTTCTGTTTCCTCTCCTGCTTTGCTGCTCACTGCCATCCTGTAATTTGCAGCGTCAATGAGCGCAAACTAGATGCACTACAATTAACTGGATTCAATGTCTATTTTCATGTTCAATGTGGCATCAAAATTTGAATTGATTTCTTTCACTGAGTTATACACAAACAAAATGAATTATAATATCTGAGAAACAGGATTGTTATATTGGTTAATTGATTGCATTGTCGTTTGGGTGTACAGGGATAGAGGCAGAAAATGAAATTATGTTAAGTAATTTTTTGTAGTTTTCAGAAACTACAGAAGAATAAAATAATTTTTGGGCAGTCCTAACCAAATTTATTGTCTCACATTAATTTAAATTGTTTAAATGATTGGCTTCATTACCTCTGTGTGATAATCAAATTTTAATACTTGATTTAATTTCCTGCAAGTGAGGTTACACCTTCTTGTTTCTGAAAATAAATTATAGTACGAATTTTTATGGTTCAGACAGTTTGACTCCTTGAATTCACAGCAATAAAATTTGGTTTTGTAGCTACTCTTTTGTTTTATCTAGATTACATATTATGCTTTAAATACACCCCAGGAAGTTGAGTATTTTCCTTTATTGGTAACCAAAATAATTTTAATGTTTGCTATCATGAAATTAAATAATAAAACGATACAATGGCTGCTGATTGTTTTTAAAGTTTTGTGCAGGATAATGATGGTAGTTTTGTTTGTTTTTAGGCATCGTCGAGGAAGCTGCATCATTTCAGTGATCAGATGTTCTGACCAAAGGTTCCTTGGACTCCAAACTGGACTTTCTGCTCTTAAAAACTTCAAGGATAATAGAAATAAAAGATAGTGAATGTGGGATTTAATTCACTGCTAATCTTACTTTGCGATTTAAGAAGAAGATGATCATAAATGGTAAATTAATTGAATGAAATCTCTTGAACTTCATATAATTTTTCTGCAGATGAATACAGGGACCCTGTAATAACATAGTCTATGTGTAATAGGATGCAGAGCTGGTCATTGCAGAGCTGAGAAGTCATATTTCAACTCCTTTTCCCCCTCCGGTGTTCAGAGCAGCTCTCTCCTCAGAAAGCAGTGTGGAAAAGCCCCCAGTGAACTGGTAGAAATGCTGTCCCCATTACAGCAGCAGCAGGGGTCAGGCCATGGCAGCAAGCATCCAACCTGCCCAAAATTGGCTGCAAAATGACCAATTACCTGAGTGACGGCTGGGGAGAAAGAACTTGGAAAAATATGGCTTTTACTTAATTCAGCTAAACTGTAAAAGAAACTAGTGTCACAATTACACTTCATGCTTGCTACATGTTACAGTATCCCACCTGTTAAGATCTGAGCATCAAATCATCAAACTAACCAGAAAATCAATTTTAAGGATAATTTAAAAGTAATAAAGTCTTTGTCATCTAGTGATGTGAGAGAGCTGGATTGCAGGAATAAAATCAATACAGCGGAGTTATGAGATGGATAATTATTTGACCAACACTAAAACAATGATTGATTATCTTTACATGTAGGTCTTAATGAATTCATTTCTCTGCAAATGGAAAACATGCAAATTTACCAATTAAGTCATTTGCCCATGGAGGGCTGGGCTGCTTGACGTTCAGCTGCCACTGCGCCTTTAGTCTGAAACCCCTTTTTAGTTTTTGTTAAGAGTTAAGTCTCCAACAAAGACAGGAAGGAGGTCAGCACTCAGCCAACACCTGAATGCGCCTCTCTTTTTTGTGCTCCCCTTGATCCCCACAGTCTGTGCCTGTCATTAGTCTTAATGATGGAAAATTGTCATGTTGATACAAGTCTTGCTCTCCCCCTCTCTTCTTTGTATAAGTGGAAGGTGGAAACTCCATTTGTAACAAAGTTCTAAGCCATGGACATTGCATTTGTGCTGGGGGAGAATAAAGGCTGATGCTCTTTCCATAGCTGGGATAATTATTCCTACTGTGACCTTAATGATTCGCTCTGTTCATCCTGCATCTCATCCACGCGCCAGGCCCTCAGCAGAGCCCTGTGTCAGGGAATATGAAAAACCCATATAATGAAACCATTTTGGCTGATGGAAAAAAAGGGCTACTGAAGCTGCACTTGCTACAAAGACAGCTCAATTATATGAGTAATTGTGATAATTTTACCTCCATTCACTGCTTTCTCTGAAAGGTAGAAAACACAGATGCTGAAAGGGAAATTACTTGGACAATATATAATCTGTGAAATGGTCACAACAGAAAAAAAAGATGACTGTAAGAAAGTGTAGGACTATAAATAGGTATGTTAATGCAGGGCACATAAATACACCCTCAGAAGCTCACAGACATAAAAAACAGCACTACCCCCATGCAAGCTCATATGAATAGAAAAAAACATGCAACAAATGACCAGTGAAAAAAACACGATAAAAGTAGATATGCAGCTGCCAGAAAATTAAACCTCCTTCTCCTTCCAACTGACAAATTTCAGCTCCTGAAAATGCACCCCCGTCGCTGGCTATCATTTGTTGTTCTCTGACAGGAAAAGGATAATTACCTCTCTCAGAGGCAGGAGGACTGACATGCCCTTTAGACTTTGCCATGAATGCAGAAGCTTGATAGAAAGCTTGAGGAATAATTTTGTTCTTTGCCTTTCCTTTATGTTCGAGAGCAGAACATGTTTTGTTCAGGAGAACTTGGAGATGGCAGTATTGTAGAGTGCATTAAACCATGGGTGTTCATACTGTAAATATGACATCCCGGTGTCTATCAGCCTCTCCATTCGGGAGAAAAACTCTGAAATGCATTAAAATTTCAATTTCATCTCGCTGGAAGACAGGGGAGATAGTGAGATATGCATTACTTTTTCCTTTCACAGTGGGTGTTGGATTAAACATTTCTTCTTCTTCACTGAAAAAAAGAAAGCCTCTTTCTGTCAGGCAGGAGTGAGGCCGTAATTTCTGTTTGTGTGGAGACAGAAATTCATTGTATTCTTAAAAGTGTCCAACATATGTACATCTACAATAAAGTAAATACTAAATTAACTCTTTAGCGTGTCTTGTAGGAGAGCTCTGTGTTTTATTTTTGAGGAAACTATGAGGAAAATGTTCAACACTGGTCTATAAACCTATAAATATGACAGTTAGATGCATAGACTCATCGTTTTTATTTTTTTCCCCCACATCGACTGATTCTTGCATGTTGTATCCCTACATTTAAAACCTCCTCCTGAGTGCATTTTTTTCACCCCAAAGACACCTCCCACACGTAGGCTTCGGCCACTGACCCCTCAGGCCCTGCAATCTGGAATAAATCTTTCCGGACAAGCCGAGCAACATTACAGCCTTGCAGCTCAAATACTTGTATCACACTCAAATGATGAGTTTCTGTCACACACCATGTCATCAGTTTCACTCCAACCCTCCAATAACTTCCGTCCCATTGAGCAGCCTCGTGTGTTACGAGGCCAAGACAGCCAAAGACCCCCTGGTTCCACCTGATTGTGCCTCCAGTAACATGGAGAAGCAGCTTGGTCCCACCACCACCAGCCTGTACTCAGCATTGCTTTTGTGTAGCACACAAATACACACACAAACCACCAATCTCGATGCAGTGCACCCCACTGCGCACTTCCTGACAGCCTCCAGAAATGTTTTCAAGTTGTCAAGTCCCTACAGTAATAGTCCAGGGAGCAGAGAAAACAACAAAACAATAATCATATGATCAGAAATTTAGGTTAGGTAAAGACTGTAAGAATAAAACTGTTTGGGCTGCTTCTTTCAGGCTCTTTTATTTCATGTTTTCACATTGACATCTAGTATAATATTATTATTTGGGCACTGAACAAAATTTTCTCCCAAAGTCTACTGTAATACTTTGAGTTGCAGCAGCCATTTGAAATATATGGGCATAAATTATATTTAACAAACAGCTTATTTAGTTTGACAGTAATAGGGGACCAAATGAAAATGAATAGGAAGGGGGGGCTGATGTATTTTTCTTGTAGCAGGAAATCTGACTTTTTTGGATTAATAAGAGAGGGAACTTTGTTTTCTAATAACAGATTTTTTTAGTCAAATAGTTTTTTTATACATATCAGGCCACTATTTAATAACAACAACAAAGATAAAATCTGTTCATCTAAAAGTTTTCAGTTTGTTAAATTTAATGTTCAGCCAATAGAACATATCATTTTGTAATGTTCGCTATTGCTCTGCTAACAACACGATTCCAAGAAAAATGTTAGAAAAATAGTTAGCAAAATTAGAAACAGAAATACTATTATTACTATTGAGTGTATTGTTATAAAATGTAGCACAGTAACATACCAAAATTTTATATGTCAAACCCATCTTCTACCAACCAAAATATCATTTATCACCTCGAAAGCTGTTAGTGTTGATCAGCTAAGGTCTGCATCTGCCTAGAAGCTGCTCTCATACTCAAACGTAGCTTGCCAGCTTACTTGTTAGCACCAAGCTAGCTCACAAAAATGGACGCTAATTTGAAAAGGTAAAGACCTGACAAGCAGACCAATGGCGAAGCTGTCAAAAACTCAGCTGCAAAAAAAGTTGTGTAAGGAAATGCAAACTCATGGCCAAGAAAAACTCATAAGTATGAGGCAGGGTGTATAATGTATGAATTTACCTCTTTTTTTTCTCTTTTTTTTTAATCAACACAGTACTGTTGAATCAGTTTTCAAATGCAGCTTTCAAAACCCCTGCACCATCATACTGATGTTTAATAGGACTGGCTCATTAAAACAAATAGCACTCAAGTAAAAAATAGTACAATAATAATACATAACTCTGCCCCCTTTTTTCATTATTTTCATTTTCTCTCTTGTTTGGAAATAGTTTTTCCCGAACAGTGACTGCATAAAAACTCTTGATCATACCCAGGTGATTCACAAATACAGGCATAAGTCTGCACTAGCACAGACACAGACCCTCAGGCAGAGGTGGTCCGACTTTGTTCTTCATAGTAAGCAGTCTGATATAAACCAGTCTGACCTACAGCTGTACCTCGTAGATATTACAAGCCAGGGACAGAGAACCTCGTCTTCCAATTACACTGCTGCACCGCTGCCTAAAGCTCAGCCATCTATGGAGAAAGCTAAGACAAGGCTGTCAGAGATTTTAATAAATGTAGGGAACACTGCATAGGAAAAGTGTTGCTGTCTCAATAGAGTGACACAGACAGGCCAAGGCTGTCAATGGAGCCCCTAATGACAGAGTAAGATAATGACAGACCCCAGTTAGAATCAGCAGGAAGAGGAAGATCAATCTGCAGCCAGAGAGGGAGGGACGTAAGGAGGGGGACAAAACTGTGGGCTCTTTCTTTTCTATTTTCTCAGTTTTAGCTCATCTCATACGTGTATCTTTCTGCTGCAGCTGGCTCGCATCGTGGCGGGGCAGCTCTGCATTAAGCGCACAGTGGATCAATAGCCATTACAACTCCCTCACAGCCTGACACATCGCAGGGCCACAGTTGACATTTCACTCAGGGCCACATTGATCCCCAGTGCACAATATTCCAACCCCCAGTTAGTAGCCGAGCCTGGGGTCTGGCTGGAATTGAAAAGCGAGGGAGGGGGGTGTAAAATGGCAGAGGGGTGGCTAACCAGCTGCCTGCGCTACAAGTAAACAGCACACCCCTTGATGCATTCCTCATTTTCAATCTACTGGTTTTCCTGCCACTACTGGCAATCTGAGAGGCTGTATCAGAGGATCAAAGCCTGACCTATGTGAATTATTTATTCATGCACCAGATCAGTGTATATGTGTTTGTGTGTGAGCCTGAAACAGTCACACTGACATCATTGTTGATAGCATCTACAGCGTTTTGCAGACCAGTGGAAAGGCAGGAAAAAGAAATCTAAAATAAGCAATGGGTGCAATTAAAAAGTGGGAGTTTCCATGAAACCTTGCTCAAAATAAACACGGAAAAAAAGCAGACAACACTAAATTAGACACAATTTGAGTTAATTTCTTTTTAATAGCTTTCTGAGACCTACGATGCTATCTCAGTGGTCAGTGTGACTTCACGAACCACCAAAGCTGGTATAAAGTGCTCAATTCATTCATATTAATACTGTAGCTGCAAAATGTTCACATTATTTCCAGTAAAAATAAAATAATCTGTTTGCACCTGAAAGTAGCCACACAGCAGCGCTACTGCTGGGTGCAAACAGCATCTGCCTAAATTAAAGTTAAAAAATCTCCTCTTCCATGAGTTTTCTACACTTACTTGATGTCAAGACAATAACAACAGATGTTGTAAACATACTTTTTCATACAATATTCTTGTTGGACAAGCATTTCTGCTGGTACATGTTGCAAGAGGGCACTTTGTAGGTAATTCAAGCCCTTGTATAATCTTCCACTCTATATTTTATGTCACAATTACCTTTCTTAAAAGGAAAAAAATCACCTTTATCTTTATGGAAACATTTCTAGACTTATCTTGTTTGCACAAAAGGGGTTGTGTGATCACTGTGTGAGTTCTTGAAGTGTTTTGTTTAAATGAAAAGGAAAAAGGGAAATCTTCCCGTAACTCCTCTGCCAGCGAACAGTGCTCCTGGGTTTGATATCTCAATTGCACTTCATAATTGAAAGAGAGGGGAATCCCCAGATAAAATGGCTACAAGAGATTAAATACCTGTCAGGTGTAGTGTGGCTGCATTGTTCACTGTGAAGTCTGATGGGGGGGGAATTTCTTTGAGGCAAAGAAACATAAAAAGTGTGATTTTCTTCTTAATAAATGGTGCAGGTTACATTCTTTTTGTTGTCTTGACAGTGTATTTAATGTATGTGAGTGTATGCGTACATGCACTCAAAAAATGTACATCACTACCCTGAACTTATTACAGATCTGATACTACAAATCTCTCACATGTGAAACCTTTGCACCGCCTCCTAACGTGTCTAAAATGACAGAAATAATAAATTACAGGGAATGACTTTATAGATATATTACAAGGACATTTACACAGCTCTACATGTGAAGGCACGAACACATCAGATTACAGGTCTAATGCCATAATTGAATTCTTGCTCTGGGCAGAAATTTGATTTAATCAATTGTTACCACCTGGTGGGCTGTTTGCAACAACATGAGAGACCACACACAGAATCAGAGATTAAAAAGTGACTTAATAAACATTAAAACAACATATGCAAAAAAAAACAACATATAGCTGGACAAAGTGACAGCAGGAAAAAAGACCAGCAGCTGCATCTTTAAATTCTATGTGGTCGGCACAGTCGGATACAATGCCTGTCGTCACATAGTCTGGGGTCATTATGTACTGGGAGAAAGAGGAAAAAAGAAAGTGTACATGAAGATGAGAGCAGGTCCGCAGTCACAATGCTCCCATTTAACATGGCAGGGTTTGGGGAGGGGGGTCTGTGATTGTGGAGCAGCGTCTTGCCCTCTCTGTCCAATTGTGCGACCCAGGATGGCCCAGCAAAGAGACACCGGAGCCCTGCAGCCTGACCTGAGGACTCTCCCCATCAGCACCCACATAATTCTGCTTTGGCACACTCACAACTGAAGTCTTTACTCTGAGAGGTGCTGGCATGTGTCCATGTGGCTTATGGATTTTTGCCAGGGCAGAGAATAGACCGAATGTTTATAATCTGCACATTGTTTTAATTGTTACAACTCATACAAAATTAAATAGAAATGCAAACCACAACAATTTCCCCCGGCACGTATAAACTACATTTTTAAGGAAGAAAATCTGTAATTGAGATATACATAAGGATTTGACAAGCTAGTTTCTAAACAAATGAACATTTTCTGCAACTCACATTTCAAATTCAAAATCATGCCAGAAATCTTAACGCAACACTTCATTGTGATTCCTGTCTTCTTTGAGATCCACCTCTTTTGTCCTCCTCCAAAGTCACTTATTCGACTGGTCAATTACTATATTTTTCTCCCTCACAGCCTCACAAAGTCAAATAGATGTTTTCACAGCTCCATCTTATGACGATGTTTGTGTGAATTATTCAGTCTTTGCTTATGTCAAATAACAATAACTTGAAAAAACTCAAATGCAGAAATAGCAATTCAGGGAGAAACTCAAACTCACTTTCAGCCTCAATCGTCTTTCTTGGAAAAAAGAAGCTGTTAAGGCATCAATCTACCCAACTCAAGCATCATTGTCCTGTGTTATTCATGGCTGTATTGTGATGGAATCACACAATGCTTTGATATACAGTAGCTAGTGAGATCCTGCATGTGTGTTTTGTATTAAGAGCTTAAGGGTTGAGTTTCACATTAAAAATGACTGTTGAGAGCAGACTTTTGGACAGTGAAGGCAGCACTCTGCCCTGACTTTGCTCAGAGGAAACACCTGCAGTGAGCTACACACGCTGGTCTGCAGGAAAACGTCCGCTGTCTGTTTTGTACTGATGAACTACTTCCAAGTAAAGAGGACTGTGACCTTGTTCTGATCATTTGAAGCTCTGGATATTGTTTAAATGCACCACAAGGAGAAAGCCTGACAGAAAGGCATGTTACTGTTAGCAGCAAATTTCGTTTCAGAGTGAGCAGCAGCAGCTTGATGTGAGTTTCTGCAGAGGGCAACAAGCTAACCCTGGGAGGAGCTCTGCTGTGCACCAGCTCTCCTTCTTCAGACCGTGTGAGAAAGTTTTCTCCCTCCACGCAGCCTGGTTAAATTACCCCCAGAGCCAGAGTGTGGACAGCAGCTGCAGTGCAAGAGTCAGCTCTGGCAGTGGTGATAATCAGCAGGGAGGATGTGGAGAGAGAAAACCCTCAGGGAGGAGGGGGTAGGCAGAGGGGGTTGCTGTGATCTTACAGACCCAATCAGAACCCAAGTGGAGCTGAGGCCTCATGCAGTGTAACAGCACACCATCGCGCTGCAGCACTCAACATCCTGGACACAGTGCAGGTCTCCTCCCTAACCGGCTGCTTAACCCTTTCAGAGTGTGTGTGTGTGCGTGACTCCCCTGGCCCTCATTCGCTCATCACCGCACTAATCAGCCTCAGAGACAGCAGCTGCAGGGAGCCCCACTCCTAACCTGGGCTGGAGAGGCTGTTACCCTCAGCAAGAGGAGTGCAAATACAGAGCTTAGTGTTCTCAACAGGGACCACAGAGCATCCACATGTCTGACACTGGCTGCCTCTTCTATTGTGTCACATTCAACTCGCTTGTCTGACAAACAATGTCAGCAGATAACGTGGCTGTTTATTAGACAGCAGGAGTGGAAGAGGTTCTTAAATCCTTCGCTTAAGTAAAAATATCAATATTACACTGAACAACTTTGTTAGAAGTGAGATCACTTATTATTGAAGTCAGTTAGGTTTTTATATCTATTTAATACCACAAAAAATTATCTAATTTTATAGAACTGAAAAATAAACTAGCCACCTAACTAGCCCACCCCACATGCCAGAAACAAGAAAAGGTTGTCTGTCAAATTACAAAAAAAAAACACAATACAAATTTGCATGAACTGTAAAAGTAAATTAAAAATATATCAAATATAACATGTTTAATGCACCGAAAAAAGAGGAAAAATATGCCACATAAATCCTTAGTTTATCCTGATTTCTTCAGAGGCTACTGCCCGGCAAAACCCAAATGCAGTGGCCTATACTTTTGGTGAAAACCTACGACTCTAATCTGACTTTTTAAACTCTTCTTTATCATACAAAAAGAAAAAAAAAGATGTGTAAATGCAATTGAAATATTAAATAAAATTTTAGGAAGTGCTTAGCTTAGCTTGCTTTGCTTTCAAGTTTTTTTAAATGTCTTTTTAAGCACTTCCAGCACCACAAGCTCTGTGCCTTTAATTCCTATATATTCAAGAGCAGGCAGACATCTGTACAGCCAATATCTCAGCAACTCAAACCAAAAGAATGTAAATGGATAAACAGAACAACAGGTGAGAAAAAATGTACATATCTGATTTTAGGGTCAATGTTAATGTGTTTAATGTGTAGAAAGCTTTTTAAAGGCTAGCTCATTTTGTAATTTTACCTTATATTTTATATAATTATTTATTGTAAGTTATGTGGACAAAATCTAAGTCTTCAAAGCATGGTCACCAGTAAGTAGCTGTCAGATAAATTCAGTAGAATAAAGAGTATATGTCACTATAAAATGTAAAGGAGTAGAGGTGGAAGTGGAAAAGGAAATACCTCCAAATTATGCTGAAGAGTGTTTTTAAGATGCTCGTGTTATTTTTCTATTTATTACACGGTTTCAGAGGCCGCGGGTCAACAGTAAATCAGTGGAAGTTTAAATAAAACCCTGATGAATGTCAGGGGGAAGAATAATGCACTGTATTTCCTGGTAGGTTCTTACAGTGGTTGCAGTTGTAACATATCCTCACTAAATCTGATCACAGGTCAAGTCAGCTCAGAGGTTGCACGCGACCAGTCGTTCATCAGAGTGTGTGTGCAATACATGGACATGATGGAGAGAGTAGATGAACATCCGGACAGTTAGGGTCAGGACAAGGTCTGATTACACAGCTGATGATCTGCCACTAAAACCCAGAGAGAAACCAGCACATCACCCTTACTCCAGTCCTTTAACCCACCCATCCATCCACCCACTGTCCCACTAATAACACGGACCCAGGCCTGGGATACTCCACACTGCTTTATGGTCAGGAATACAAAGTGTGAGTCAAATGGGACACAAAACTAACTCAGATTTAAAGTTGTCTTTGTGGAGTTTGTATTTATGTCGATGTATAAAGGCAGGGAGTTCACACAAATGAATTACTCACAGTCAACATCTCCCCACAATGCCTCGTCCAAAAAACATTTCTACTGAAGAATTGAGCGATACTGGCAGAGCCGATGCGATCTCTCAGGCCCAGCTTGACATGACATGCAGCAACGATTTTATGTTGTCTGTCAAATATACGGAAAAAAATCAATGCAACTTGACAGCATTACATAAAGAGCTTTTGTGCTTTGATATTTCTTTTCTGCCTGTGTACTTTTGTTTGGGGTGTAGAGAGTCGTTCTCGAGGCCTAGAGGGAGCTTAGCTGGCGAGAACAATGTGGGAATCCAAGGAGGAAACTGCACATGTTGTCTTTTCTCCACAGTCTGTGCTGTGTCTCCAAAAGAGGCTGCATCTTTACAGACCATTTCATACATCAACATCATCCATCAGTGCAGACAGGTTAGAAAGCACCTTCTGCATGAGTCCCCAACTTGAACCCTGAATTCTTCTGAGATGAAGACTTGAAAATCAACAGTATCATGGATATGAAACCCTTCAAAATACAGGATTTATGTGTAGAGTAAAGTTAAAATCAATTACATGAAATTAGTTTTGACCATGTTTGAATATTGTTTTTCTTAATGGAATCTTATCATTGTTTCCAGTTCTAACAAGTGCATTTTGTGACTTTGTAGGAAGCATGTTTGTAAATTACAAATGAATTATTGCATAAATTGCTAAATGTTCACGCCAGTGAACAATTGCATCAAACAGAGTTTTTGGAGAAACAGATCTACCACTTACAGAAGCAGCGTCCACATAATCTGATTATGATCAAACTGAGTTTAGTGCTGGCACTCTCTTGTAGTAGTAACAAAGCTACCAGCGCTACAGACTGTCCAAGTGCAACCACGAAAAGCCAGGTGTGTCTGTTTGGCCCTGTAACACTTCTGGCTTTACCCTGCAGAGCTTCAGCCATGGCTGAATGCAACAGCCTCCCACTCTCTCCCTCATCTACAAGAGGATCAGCGGCAGCTTAGAGCTGCCCGGGCTGGGAGGTGAACAAGTGGGGCTTTGAGGAGACCTCTGCCAGTCAGACGGAGAGCTCCAGGCCTACAGCCCTCAGGGGTTAACCTCTCAAACTGCCAAGCAAAATACTGCAAGAGTCTCGCAATTACAGAGACAGTCAAAGGCCACATGCAATTTTCAGAGCTATTTACACAGCTAGAAGACCCTCCTCCAGAACTGTCAAGAATAGGCAGAATTAAGATGATAGAGAGAGGTAAGGTAGGCTTTTAAATACCCTTTGCCCTCCTATGGCTGTCACTCACAAAGCAACTGATGGCTAATGCAAATAAAAAAATTGTCTGCAATACATGACTTGTGCTGCATAGATATAACAGAGAGATACCTTCACAAAAATGGTTATAAAATCAGGGAGTTCACACACTGAGACGAGCACCTGTTACAATATAAGAGAACTCCAATAAACACTAATGAGCCTCTGGGAGGCTTACAATGATCATAGAGCTGTTTGATCAGCTTAGTGAAAGGGTTGAAGACAAAATGTCACATCATATGTAATTTTATATCCCACTATCAGTTTGTATTGAGATAATTTATCCGGTGCATCACTGGAGTAATTTTCAATGGATTATAAAAATGAATGTTTGGTTTTTACTAATTAAGGAAATCAAATTTAAGTACCAAAGCAATAATCATGCAAAAATCCAGCAGTGCCATAAAACTATCCTGATAATTGATATTCACATTGCTCACAGCAGTTTGGTACAGCAATTCCCAACCTGAGGTTCAGGAGCCTCAAGGCACAACTGACAGGTTTTTGCACCAACATGGAATCAGTTCCATATTGTTATAACTTTAAGGTCAGGGACTTCAGCGTCATTTCTTGCATCATATTGTGAGCTTCCTGCTATCATGCACATCCCCTGTACATTAAACATTGTATCCAGTAACATGCACTGGTTCACCCAGCAGCAGCGTTGCATGAGGTGGTGCAGTAAGTCTGTATATAAAGCAGTTGTACCTCCTGGCAGGCCGGTGCAGCGGTGCTCTCAGGGGACTGCAGGGGCCCCCGCAGCCTCTAACCCACACAGCTGTTCTCCAGGTCTAGAGCCTCTCCAGAGTCCAGCAGTTCCTCCTGCTTTGGGGACCGCCTGCCTGGGGGGGAGGGGGACGGAGTACTAATAATAACAACATCCAACATGCAGGCCCGGGGTCAGACGCAAACCGTGACCCTCCCCATCACAGCAATGAAACCTGGACAGGAGCCAGGACACAGAGCCATGCTGCAGCCCGGGAGAGCAGGGTGGGGGGGTGGTTCTGTGGGTGTCCGGAGCTTTCAGGTCTCCTTTCACTTCCTGCTTAGTGCCCCACCACCATTTTGGGGGCGGAGGAGGGTTTGCAGATTGGGTTATTATGCAGGAGACAGGTCTTTGGATACGGGTAGATTATATTTGTAAGCTTGTAGGTGGTGTGATGGCTTGGATTTAAAAACATAGAGGCTACGTGATAAATGTTGAATGTCATACCTAAAAAGGATAATGTGCTGATGGCAAACTGCTGAAAATAGCAACGAGGCAATAGCATTTCGCTTCTCAGCACCTGTGTTTTGATTCGGCTCCCCCACACAGGCAGCACCGGACCGCAAGACTTTGACTATCTTAAATAAAAGCAATGTTTGTTCATGCTTTACCTGAAGCTTCTGGGAGCTTCTAGACCTCATCGGATTTCGCACATATGTTCACAACTGAAACACTTCAAGCTGTTTATTTTGATTCCAAATTAACAGAAATCTTAGTCGCAAATCAAAACTCACATCAAAGAAAACTGCAATTAATTTGCTTCTCCTTGTATGAAAACTGAAATAACAAATATCTGCTCTGAATAACAATCCTCAGTTTGTTATGTTCAAGCGTTCAGAGTACAAACACAGAGCTTCGCCTCAGTCAGGTCTTACAGGTCGGCCAGCGGCGCACTTATGGTTTCTCACACACTCCATATGAGGGGGAATACTTGGCCCTAATTAGCACCGAGCATCTGGCAAATGTCAGTGTGTGTCTGTGTGCAGCATTCCTATTTACTTAGTAAGCTTGGGTTTAGCTGGAAAAAACAGTGTGAGAGCTTTGCAGCGTTTCAGGCCGGGGTCTTGGGAGTGTTTTGTTATCTTATTGTGAGTGACATATGTGTAATTTAATAACAGCCTTCTCACTATGTATCCCCTGATTCCTGTGTATTGTTAAGGTTTATAGAGCATTTCTCATTCTGTTGTAGGTCACACACACATCCCCACCATTATATCCATTACTGCTTCAGCAAAGTGAGTATACTCCTCATTTGGATTTGTTTAATTTTTCTGAATGGCCTTCGCTACCGAATTTAATTCAGTCATCAGTGGAATTGAGAGCGAAATCACTTCTCCCTAACAGATGCTGGCAACATCTATTACTACAATTGTTCAGTATAAAATGGATAATGTTCCCTGTCTGTTTGCCCTCCAGCAAGCTAACTATTTAATCGCTTCTTGTGTTTCTGTGGCGGCAGCTGTAACTGAGAACATCACATATGAAGGGAAAAACTGTTTAAAATCGCACTTAATCTGACTGGACTTTTTACTGCCTTAAACATTGCAGAGAAACATGTCTTCACACGTTGAGCCTCTAAACGTCTTATTCTATCAAACAACTGCCCCCCAATCACTGAGGTCTGAAACTAACAGCACATCCTCCACATACTCATTGTATGTGTTGATCAAAACCATAACATCATGCTCTCCTTGTTTACACAGTTAGTTGAAAATATTCCAGCATGTAAACACCCAGGTGAAATCCAGGCTCCTGTGCAAACAGCAAAGATAACAGCTCAGTACAGTTGGTCTGAAGCCGCTCAGTTCAGCAGCAGCAGCAGAGAAGTAGAGCTCTGTCCAGTCCGCTTGATCACAGCCCTGATCTCCAACCTGACAAGATTACACAGAGGCTTCCTGTCTCCCCAGCAGTGATACCATCTCAGTCTGACTTCTCTCTTCCCTCCCATACGGCTCCAACCCAGCCTCAGATAGCACCAATTACCGCCTAATGGGACAGTTTTAATTAGAAAACTACATCTAGAAAAGTACATGTTCATTCAACTCTACAGCACGGCCCATTTAAGAGATTAATACTGCATTACAAGAAAAGTCTGCATTAAACGAATAACAGCTAGTCAAGAAGGCCATTCATGTGCAGATCAAAACAAAAAGCCCACTGTTAATGTTTTCTGTTGATCTTTTACAGGAATAACCTTACAATGGAATCCTCCATGCTGTGCAGCACACTGACACATGAATGTTTCCCCATTAAAATAACTCAAAACTAATTTTTATTTAACGCACAGACTGAAAATTAGTCCTCAATGGATTTTCAACAAACAGCCCAACTTCCTGGTGGATGTCATATCAGAGCACTGCACACAGTGAATACAGTAAATGAAGACCAAATGGCACAGCAGGTTCCAGTCATTGATGACTGAATGTGGTATGATGACTCACAGCGTAAGGTCATTTGAATTTGTTCAAGTCAGTTAAAAGAGCACAACAGAAAGAAAACTAAGAAGGTAAAAAGAATAACATGAATTCATTTCTTATTAAGCTACATCTTTTTTTATTGGGCTGCAATGACGGAAATTATTATTTCTACAAACACGCATATCTTGTGACAAAAATAAAAAGTCCTGTCATGAGTCTGCTCATTTGTTGTCAATCATGATAACAAAATCCAACTCTTTATGTACACTAACTGATCTATTTTCATGTCATCTGAATAGAAATCCGCTCAATTTGAAGTGCACCATGATCCCAAATCATTTAACCAACAGACGCAATCACAACCACAAGCTCTGGTTGTACACAGATGGAAATCAATTACCATGAATACTGCAAAAAAACAGTGGCACGTTCACTCCCAGGACTTACTCATTTCATGCACATCTGCATCTACTCTTAATCACCATGAACACTCCTGCGCGTTCATCGCAGGAAATAAAGGATTTTCTGTGTGAAAGCATTTTGGTGAAAAGAAAACCTTTGCAATTGTTGCTCCTGTTTTTATACTTCCTAACGGTAAATGTGATTTACTCAAACAAACACTGTTTAAATATGTGCTGCTAGAGGAATTATGGCATGTTTATGGTGAGGGGAACCAGCAGACTGGACTCCAGGGACCTCTACTACTAAACTATCAACACCACCACTTTCATCACATCCTTCGCTTGAGCAAATTACCATATCAGCAGCATGATCTGAAAGCAGTCCTAGAAACCACAATCTCTGCTTTCTGACGCACAATTAAAAGATGTCAAACTCGGTTTCTTTTACACTGTTTTGGTTCTGGCTGTCAGCGCATCAAACATTATCTTAAAGAGGACTCATTCAGCAGAGAAAAGGGACTGGCCAGGTTCACTGACGGTGAAGAGGGGGCTCAGTAGCCTGGGGGTATGGGGGGTAAGCAAGGAGCACAAAAGAAATGGGAACACGATAAGGAAAGCAGTGATGGAGGGAAAGTGGGGAAGCAGTGGAGGCAGGAGGGGGGACTCCAACTTTCCTGCCTGGCTCTCTCCTGGGAACCTGGGGGCTAAGACGCTGGAGCTCCTCCACACAGGTATCATATTCAGCAGGTCCCTCAGTACAGCTGGGCTCCGGTCCAACACGCCCTGACTGTCTGCCTCCATGCAGAGATGTGGAGGCGCCATAAGGTAACAGTAGCAGAAATGCCAACAGGTGAAACCAAATATTCAAGTCAAGCTTGATACTGTTGTTGTCATTTCATCGGATAATGGCATTATGCCTCTGTCTGCTTTAACCCCAGTGACACGCAATTAATTGCATGATTTAACATGCTCATACATGATAGGGAAAGACGAGGAAATGTGAGTGTTAATGGAAGTTCCTCCTCTTTTTTTTCTTGCGAAATGTGAAAAGTAAGAGGGGGGAGATTGAAACTCATGACAGTTTCAGACATAAATCAACCTCCCACATCTCCACTCTGACTCAACATAATAGACAGACTGTGTCCCCCCTTACAAAAGCTCAGTGACTGAGGGCCCACTGCTGGATCCAGTGTAATAGCCTCAACTTCAGGAAAAAGTGCGCCGTCTTCTTTAGATTTCAATTCACTGCATCTGAATGGCTGAGCGACTGCAGAGAAGGAATAAGCAGAAATAGTCATGTTGGAAATTGCACTTCTTAGCCCGGCTGTAACTCTGTTTTTAATATATGTACACCTAATATTCTGAATAGCTGTAAAATATGTGTATATTTCTGACAGCTACAGCCACATTATCTGTGGGGGGCTTTGTCTTATTTGGTTTGGACTAAAAGAATAAAGGAATTTCAAGACAGAAAATGATATAAAGAAAATAATCTGTTACATTACATATATTTCGGCTTGAAAAAATACTCAGAGTAAAAACTCTGATAGCAAATTATAGCAACATTTTGTCAATTGAGTGATAAATCGATTAAAACTATTTAAACTCTGATAAGAATTGTGCACATTCCTGAACCAAGGGCCACTGATAATAAAAATAGTAGAATAGTAAGAGGTTTGTCAGGTAAGAATATCACTGTGACTGTTCACCCTGAATGTTGTTAAAAAAATCTCTAAACACTATGTGCAGTATAGGGCAACATAAATAAAAAAGCAATTAGTGCAATTATTAGCAATTAGTAACTATGCTTGGTATAAGACTAGCCTGTCTCAGTTGGAGGGTGAACAAATCCAACTACCATAGTCATGTTGAAAACTGCACTTCTTAACTGACATCAGACAGGAGTTGAAGAGGAAGATGTTACTGAGCCTCTCAAGTCTTCAACAGTTGTGATTCAGAATACTAGCCACTAGTTAACACATCACATTTTCTTCATTTTATAGCCACATACATGAAGTATAAAAATGCAAAACCAAAGTTCTCAAAGGTCATCTTGCCAGGCCACTGGTCTTAACAATATGCAAAGAAAAAGCCATGAGAAAATTTGTACTCTCGATTCAAGTTTATGTGCACAGTGAAGTCATCCTTGCCCAAGGTTTAGCAGGTTTAGTAATCCATATTTTGAATCCTTGGGCACAGTTTATGAATCCCAGAGTACTGTTTATGAAACATGCACATAGAGGTGGAAACTGAGAGTAGCAATTTACACATGGCTCAATTTTTTCTCAGCTGACAACGGGGGCTTTGTATATCTGTTTAACTCTGTATAAGAAAGCAAACATGCATATTTCCACAGATGCCAAGCTTTCCCTTTATATAAAACAATCTCCTTTATACATTTTAGTGTTAGCAGACAGGTGCAACAGGACAGGAAAGGCCCACGATAGACTTAGTGTGAACTGTGAGGGCAGTAATTAAGCTTGTGTAAACTCAACTGTGTGGTCTGAAGGAGCGAAAAGGGTTTCAAAACCTTCTGACAACTGCACGGGAGCCTGCGAATCGTCCAAACGATCCACATCCACACTATGCACCAGATATGTCAGACTGAAGTAGGTGTATCAACTCCCTGCATACAAACCTGACACTGGCTCTGTTGCACAGTCAGGTATGGCTGGTGGAATTAATAAGAAATCACACATTCATGTGCCTACTAAACAATAATGCCACTTTCCACTAGCAGGTCAGTCGACTGAGCTTGTGCAGTGCAATGTGAAATGTGCTCTCACAGCAGAAAAAGCAGAGAAAACTACAGTGAGATGAGGCCCCTTGTGGCCACGAGTGGACTCAATCAATCTGAATTAGAGATGTGAAGGGTTCCAAGGTTTTGTCTTGTTTCATGTGGAGAGGGGAAAAAATTGAAAATTGACCTGGCAGCTTTCGTTTAGTGATAATGTGCTAAAGTATCATAAAGTATGATGGGTATTCATCACCGCGATCTGCATAAGCGAGGGCAATACAGTGGCACAAAGGTTTTCAATTGAAAACCATAATACTCATTAGTGTAACACTCAACATCAGCAGCAATCAGAAGTTGCATTAGCTGTAAGAGAGGGTGCCTGGAAAAAATTGCATCCCTAAAATAGCTAACATACTGGAAAATGTATAAATCAGGCCATCTGGAATTTACAGCATGTTGTTCTGCTGTATGAAAGTCTGTACATTGCTTCTTTGATATACTAGGCATCATGTAGGTAAGTTTAAGTGATGAACTGCTATGTTTCTACAGCTCTTACAAGTTTAACAACTGAAAAATGTTTTCTGTGAAGTTCTTCTTCTTTTATCAGTTAAGAGGTGCAGTCAGGAGGAATATGAGAAAATCCACACTCAAGCAAATACAACATACTATGAAGTCTTAAAGCAGAAAAGAGTAAGAAGGTAAAATGACATTAATGCGACATCATGAATTTAAAGGAGTAATAGTGCAATAATTTAAATACACTGAATTACTAAGAACAACTCATTTAATTAATAATCACACCATTTGAGCAATATACAAAACTTTTTTTTATTTTCAGTATGAAGTGCTTCAAAACACACATCGGGAACTGTTTTGGCAAAAGATCTTAAAAAAATGTCTACAATGGAGAATAGCCAAGGGTTCTGCAGAACAGTGGACCTCCAATCACTTGTGAAATATTACACATCAGTTAATCTCACACAATGTGATTAAACACATGAGGAAAAACAGGAAGTCTCATCCTCCATCTGCACCATTCTCCTCTACTGTATCAACATCAGCTGGGAAACAGACAGGTCCTCTTCCCTGAAGCCTATAATCTGTTTCAACCACAATAAACCTGAAACACTCTAATTAAAACTTTAGTTACATCATGAGAGTTGTGTCTTGGTTGCAGCTAAAGTCTGTGGTAATGTGGGCTTTGTACAGGACAGGACAGACCACCTGTATGCTAAGAGGGTGGGCTCCAGGCCAACAGCATCTCAGAGTCTGATCAGGCCTGTGACGCAAGTCTTTCAATGATTCTCCTGTAGTGTTCCACAACAACCTGATAACTCTTCTCCAGCTCTTCGTGCTGTGTCTGAGTGTCCATCTGAGCCATGTGGGACACCAGCTCCTCTGGCCGCAGGCACTTCCTCATCTTTGCCAGCTCCCTCTGATTCTTCTGCATAACAGCATTAACAACAACAAAAAAAACACAGGTTTGGTCACTTCTTCCAAAGGCATATAAACCTGCTAAACAACATGGAGAGAAATGTGAGCTTTTATCATCAGTTTTTAGATACCACTTGCTAACACGGATGCATCATGAAGGATTCAAAAGCTGTCACAAAAAAGCCTCTCATGACAACGAACTTGTAACAGATCAAATTTTGGTGGCATAAGACTGCATTTTTGTGTGGACAAAAAGTCAAAATGCACAGAAAAAACAATGTTTCAACAAATACCTGTGTATGTGTGGAGCAGATATAAATGAAACATCATCATCATCATCATCCTAATTCTCTATTGGATATTTTTGGTCCACATGCTGTTTGGCTCTCTTAATAGCTGAGTTGTCAATTTAAGTTTATTTCTGCCTGATAAAATAAGAGGCTAATTGAACACAAGAAGTATGTACAAGTAGGTAATGCAACATTAGCAAGTGTGTCTGGGCCTAGCAAAACAAATGTTACTGATTATTACTGATCTTTAAAGCAATACTATCAATTAGGAACAATTAATGAAGCAATTAGTAACAATTTGTACAGTGTGCTCTTATGAAGCATGCATAAAGCATATTGGACCATGGTAGGAACATCTGCAATGAAATCAGAGTTCTGAAAAGTTCTGGACCTGGGCCGTAAGTGCATGTTCATTCAGTCTGGTGCAGTGTGCTGCCTTAAAAATCCTTCACGCACATGCATGTAGACATGGACACTAGGGAATTGAGGGTAAGAGCAGAAATGCATAATCCCCCTCACATTCACAGAGCTTCTGCCATTCAGCTAACTACATGCTAAATCTCCTCGGGGAAGGAAAACCACTCTGCATCTGGCCACCAGATCTTTCCCCGCCACTCTCCCAAGAAATTCTTACTTCCTGCTTCACCACATACTTCTTTTCCACATCAGATTCTGCCTTTTTTGAGACATGTGGTTGCCGTGCTGACAGAAAACTATGTAATGGCTGGTATGCAGAGTCTCAGTGAGCAGCTCAAATAGAAAATGTCACAAACAAACAGGATGTAGGGTGTCAAGCTGATGCACACAGATCTACTCACTATTTCCAGGAAGTCTGGTGAACAAAGAGGCTTATGACATTCTGTTCACCAGGCTTAAGTCTGTTACACTAAATCTCTGAAGTCCAAATAAAACTTGCCTGGAAACATGAAAAATAACTCAAACCATTTTTTGAAATTGCACTGTTTTGCTGATGAAATTCAAAAGCTGCTGCAATAGTAAGGCTACAGAACTCTGAATAGTAGCCGCTTTTTGACAAAGTGCTTCAAACACACTTTCATGAAAATGATTTCTGCCAAAGAAATGCAAATCCTGACTAATGACATGTGCCTGAAAAGAAAAAAGCTCCAGTGGCAGCAAAACCACAGACGCCTAGTGCGCCCTATTGTGGCTGTAACAATACGGCACCAGTAATCTATCAATTTTTACAGGATTGAAGATCAATTTTTCTAGTAACATAATAAACAGTGACAATATGGAGCTGTAAGCTTATCAAGAATATGCCGTACATGAGCCACTTCGCTTCCTGCATTGAACAACTGTAATGTTAAAGCTAACAAAAGGTAGAAGGCTGCACATTGGATTCCTGTTTGACAGCAACAGAGACAAGTTGAGACTCATTTCTGAATAAATCAGGAAACATCGAACAAAATGTCATTCTGATGGACTGATTAAAAACCTCACCCTGTACGGTCCAAACAGCCTCTTCTTCACCTCCAAACGGTACTCTTTCGCTTTTACTTCATCACTCATGTCTGTTGCTCTCAGACGAAGGATTTCATACACTCGCCTTGCATGTTTCTGCAGAAAAAGCAAGGGGAAAAAATTATCATAATTTTTTTTTTTAATCATCTGTTTGTTTTATAGTACCAGTGTGCCACATCAGAACCTTGATACACTTTAACACAGCAACACCAGGCTTTAAAGAAATCAGGCCTTTAGTTTCAAGAAAAAAAAACATTTTACATCAAAGATTCTTTGCTAACCAGCATGAAATAACAAGGAATTATTAAGTATATTAAGGGCAAAGCAGCAATCTGAGTTGACTGAACACTGAAATATAGAAATTTTTGCAACGTTTGGAACACTGAATATTATATAGGAGGGAAGATACAAGTTGGAATAAATATATATATGTTCATTTTTAAATTGGAATCTTCACAGTACAAAGATATTTTTTGTCAAATCTGAGTAGTATAAAGTAGCTTCAGGTGACTGTTTTACTTCAATGTGATTTTAGTCTCTAATTTCCACATAATTGGCCTACTTTGACTTGGAGAAATAGGAACTGAACTGTTAGAAAAAGGGATGAATTCTTGTAAGTGTGAAACTAATGAGGTTCACAAAAGACGAAAAACTTATCTTTCAACATAAGTAATAATTACATGTAGATGACACTGTAATTTTAAGAATAATGGGATCACAAACACCCTCCTCTAGTCTCAAAAAGGCTGCTATTAGGTGTAGTGATAGCATTTGTTGAACTAATTTCTGCTACAGAAGAGTGAAATAAGCAGGGAAGGCCTCTAACTGCTACATCTACAGCAATAAATAAAATGATGGGTCAATTAATGGATTCTCTGATTCACTGTATTGTTTGTTAATTATCAGATCAAATATGCCAAACATAAACTGCTGTGGGGTTTTTGGACTTTTGGTGGTTTTACAGAACTGGGAGAGGCTTTCCCCATCATTTTCTGACACTTCATAAATGAAACTATCATTATGCACAGAACAAAAATAATAATGAGTTGCAGCTATTTACAGCACCTTGTTAATTTTTAGCTTCTCTTGTGCCTCTTTGACCATGTCAGCTGAGAAGCCGAGGTGCAGCTTGTCTACAGCGAAGGACGGCAGGCCTTGACAGAGCTTGACCAGCACAAAGTCTCTCAGCTTCACGTAGTTCTCAGAGGGGTCTTCAGCTAAAAAAAAAAAACAAAAAAACAAAAAAACCACACCATAATAGAAATGAAATTAGTCAAAAGTATTGATATGGCAATTTTTTAATTGTCTTTGTAATTAATCTCACAGACATAGCTTGGTTCAATATATTTTACATATTGAGGTCAGTAGGGTTGTTTTTGATACTGAGACCGGTTTCAGAAATGCCTCCAATGTTGCCTAAAATGATGGATCTGGTATCAGCAATAACATAAGTCTATCGTACTGACTCGTTAACACAAATTTTTTTATTTTTAACTTTTTAAAGGGACATTATATGGTCCCTGCACTGTACATCTGTATGCAACTTAACAGATTTTTTTACTGCACAAGTATCCATTAATGGCAAGCAACTGGTGTAACTTCAGGCACATCCATAAATGGTACAGGTTTAGTGGTATACAGCTGTTAAAAATAACAAAAAAACTTTGTTTATCTTTTAAATGTTGTTGTATTCAACCAGTACTTGTACAGGGTGATATACAAAGTTCAAGTATCAGAATCAGCATAAGAAGGAAGAAAAGTTAGAAGATCATCTCTTGTGGTCAGTGTGTCTACAAGTGTGTTGGGGCTTTTAAGGCTGCACAAAGACAAAAACAAAAACAGACATATTTTAGATCTTTTCCAAAAAGTTACCTATAAACAAGATAAATAAGATAACACGTATGACAAATATTAATCAAAGCCAGAGGAGCTGTGAGTAGGAACGTTTTGCCGTGTAAAGAACTCCTCTCTAAAACGAAAAAGGCTGGGATCCCTCTTTAGTATTCATCCTCTGTCTCCATGCAAAGCAACTATTCGATCCAACTAGTTTCAATAGAGCCTCGGCACATTCTGGTTCACATGCCAGCCCTCTAAATGAACTCACCCCCTGGACCCACTGAGAAAACCATTGTGTGGGTGACATGAGGATCTCACATTAAAATGTTAATCCACGCCTTCTTCAGCACAATAAATGCTGTTAAAATACAAAAAGGAGATGCTCACCTGTGATGTCTTGCACTTTGGGAAGGCTGCAGTAAAATCTGTGCACTGCCTCAAGAAGCTGAGCCCCATGTCCCTCTCCTTGGAACGGAGGGAGGATCAACATTTGGCTGTTAAGTTAAAAGGGCAGATATAGACATAAACACAGGCCCAATGAGAAAACAGGTTTGTTCAGAATTAGTCACAAGACACATTTATGTGACATCTGAGTAGTAACAGCAGGAACAGAAATTCTTCTGACTCAAAGCAGGAAATAATAGATTGTTATCCTGATCCATCAATGCAACAAATCATATCACATCAAAAGCTTATCTATAAAGTTGTTTTCAGATACAAATCACTCTGGTTTGGTAATGAAACAAAATCTGGTTGAATGGTTGGCTATATAAGCCAGTAATTTGGGCTCTTTGGGAAGAGGATAAAGAAATGTATAATTTTCCACTCCTTTTTCATACAAAAGAATGGGAAGGCACGTGCTGCCCCAGCAATTACCTTACACGTGGTCGGGTTTTGTCTGGGTACACGTAGTAATTATAAACTGTCATGTAGCCAACAGTTGCGTAGAGAGTCTCCCCATCTTTATTGTACTTTTCAAATCTGCAGATAAAACACAAAGGCAAACAGGTCAATTACAGGCACACTCCCGTGCAGTGCCCATTTTAGCCCCTCTGTTCTCTTGCCCACCCCACACCCTCCCCAACCCCGACGTCAGCATGTTAGAGCAGTCAGGCCCCGATTGGTACACCTGCTACAACCTGAATACATTATGCACTTAATTGGAGTACTGCAACTTAGAGGACGAGAAGGGGCTGGAGGAGGGACTGAGCTCCTCAAAATCACTTCAGTCTATTTTCCCCATTGTCAGTATTAATAGTTGCCAGGGTAAAGAAAACACTGGCAGAGGCTCTTTTTCCTGTTAAGACATTGTTCAGTGTTTCAAAAGACAACAGTATTCAATTCAGCTCTTGCCCCTGAAAAATCTGAAAAGGGCTTCGGGCACAAAGGAAGCTCTTGCCCGATCAACAATTCTCCTACGGGGGAAATATAATCAAACTGGCCGAGTAATTGGTCACAAGCGCCACAAAGGGGGGCTTTGTTTTTCAATGACACAATAAAGGCTTTAGGGTAGGAGTGGGTGTACAGGGGGGTTGCATGATGTCAATTAAGAAGGGCACTCACACAAGAAAGAAGTCCCAACGATCGTCGTCCGCGTCGATGAAACTGGCAGTCTCTATGAACCACATGAGGAAGGTCTGCAGGCGCTCGTGGTACTCTCGGAATCCAGGGCAGGTAATATTAGCCTGCGAAAGACACGGCAAAAAGAAATATATATGGTTCAGGGATGTTAAGATGAGGAAGTTTTCACATCGTTTAATTAACTTGTGACAACATCTGTGTTACCGATTGCACCAGACATTATCTGTAGAACACTGCGTGAGGTAAATGCTAATGAAGACTGAACATTTCCTTCTGCTGCAGCTTCACTTAATAAACCTTTAACTGGTGAAACACAAGTTGAATTTTATTAGAGTCACAGGAAATGCAAAGTGTCTGTTGGTATAGCTCTTACCACTATAGTTCATAAAAGTATATCTATAAAACAAGATTATGGTCACTTTCAGCACTTTTGGAGAAAGGATATGCTTGAAATACATACAAGGTGTATTTTTACAGAAGCAGCCGCATCAAACTATGAGAAAACGAGCTGCAGGTTAAAGGCTGCAACCTCCAACTTCTCTGCAGAGTAACCTACTGCTTGTCCCTCAGCAGTATTACCCAGTTCTCTGGGTGCATGTGGTTTAAAACTGAACTACTGCCAAACAGACATTTTTGCTTTGACACCAAATCCTTCGCCATTATCTTGTTGTTCAACACTACACAGCCTCGTAACGACTGAACTCTGACTTCTGCGACTCTGTGCTGCTACATGAAGCAAGACACTATCATTCAATTGTATTGTTCTTCATTCAACTCCTCACTGATAAAAAGAAAAATCAAAGCAACGGTTGGGTGGTGGGCAAGTTAGATAATCTGTGTATGCCCCCACACTGTGCAACACCGGTAACAACTACTACTGCGGCAGTTCTAACATGTTTTAGAGTTAAATCTTGTCTCTGCCATTAAAACCTAACAAACAACAACTCTATTAAAATCTTCTAGGTTGCTTTGAGGAGGTAGCAAAAGATGTTTGTACCTTGTAAATCTGGTATGTGAGTTCTCCTTCCTCCTCGCTGTGGACTGTGTACGTGTGAAGCAGGGTGCCAAAGGGCTTGAAATTGGCGTCCTTCTCCAGCAGGGAGATGAAGTCATCAGTGTTGCAGGTGAACCCAGCAGGGATGATTTCCCGGATCTTCCCTTCAACATCATCAGGCTGCAAAACACAATGTGCATAAATTCAGCAAAGCAACAAACAGATCAAGATGATAATAGACTACACAGCATATGTGCAATAAATGTGACCAGTGAGGAGTTTTCTAATACATACAAAATACAAATGACTTTTTTTCTTTTTTTTTTTTTTTACAGACTGTATGTAACAGAGATGCTGATAAGCCAGCAGGAAAAAAGTGGGGTAAAACCCTGCGAAATAAAACAAGAAGCATACCTGTTTTGTGCCTATGAAAAAACCATTACGCAATTAAAACTGTCAGCTGAGCAGAGACCACAGCAGCAGCAACCCCCCCACCCCACCTCCCTCATGAAAAGACCACTTAAATCAGTACATTTACTACTTAGGTTAAACCATGAATATGTGATGAAGTTGCCACAATAAACGCATTTCAGCTTCTCACTGGGAAATAAAATCTTATGAATTGATCTCAACTTAACAAACCTCTGGGCATCTATAATAGAGGCCTCTCCTCTAATCTTGCCAAGTGAACCCAATCAAATGAATTTGCCCCTGCATTTTTCAAAGAGCCCTGGAGACAAAGGGGCCCTACCCTTGGACTTTTTACTCAGTGCAACCTGTGGTTAGTTCAGCTGTAATGTTTGCATTGTATCCATTTCCACAAGGATTGACATGAGAACACTTTGTTAAGCAGCCCTTTCACATCATTTACATGTGTGATGGGCATTATTTCAACAAAGAGACCCTTGCTGCTCAGCATTGAAAACTGGGAAATGAAGAAGGTCTGAGCAAAATGCACTACAAAAGGCTAATACAACATACTGCTAATTCCCCCCCTTTCAGACATCAGCTAATATCTAACTGGAAGTAATGCACCTGCAGCTGAATGCCTCTTAACCATTGTAATTGTTCAGCCACATTTCTAAGGAACAAGAACCATACTTAAAAGGGCATGGACAAACAAGTCCCTTTGTGCTGGGCACTCTCCTACATACTAGACACTAAATTGCACAGCCTTCCAGAAAAGACGCCTTAGTTTGGCATGAATATACCTTAACAATGTTCTTTTTAGAGCATTTTGTTAATGTCTTTGATTTTTAACAATAAGCACAAAGAGGGTACAAACTATCTAATTTGTTGTGTTTGTGTTATTTCACGTCTTTAATCTACTCCAAAGACCACCCCACATCCAACAATTTAAATTTCTCTTTTTTCTGTTAATTATAGTTTTTCATCAGGTATCGACTTCATATTTTAAGTTAAAACCTTATTTACACATCCACATTGATTATTACAGAAATAATAACATGTAGCTACCATGAGCATTCAGCATTTACCAGCCCACGTGCACAAAAGTTCTGGCACCAAAATCAGTGTTTTTTTGAGCGAAGTCCAGCAGTACTGTGTTTTTGGCCAATTTAAAGGGGCGAAGGTGATTTTTGATGAGAGTCTTGTATCAGCATGGCAGCTGCATAAACTCCATCTCTGCCTCCCCTCGTCTCTCACCAGCTGCACCGCACCCCGACCGTCCACACACACTCAGAGACAAACACTCTTCAGATGCAGCCTGAACTCTGCTGCTCCCCTCACTCTCTACCTCTACACCAGCTGCACTCAAACCCTTAACAAGGTGAACACTCAGGGGTCAACGCTGAACACTAAGCAGTGGCACACACAGACACTAAGCCAGCCATCACGTTTCACTTTAAATATCAGCTTCATACTATGTTAGCAAAAATCTACAGGCTCTGTTTAGGTTTAAACACAGGAAATTTGTTGTTATAGCAACAATTTTTGGGGGATGTTACCAGAAGTGAGAGTGATATGACGCTCGTACTGGAAGGACCCATCGCTGTCATGTGGGGCTATTTATTATGAGTTCATCTGCAGAAACAGTAAATCCCAGTGAGCTCGGAGGTAAAACCACTGCTCCTACTTCCACCAGTTGAAGGCCACATTGTCCAGCAGGGCAGCCCCTGCTGTTTTCAGACAGGACAGATGTCCCCGAGGTTGAATCATCTGACCTCACTAGGGGCCCTTGCTAATTCATGTAGTCGCTTTAACGTGTTAGCTGCATTGATAGCTTCAGGAAATATTCAAAGCTGCCAGAGGCCTTTTGTGAAGTCTGAAAGAAGGGGCTAGCATTTCGCTGTACTGTCCGTTTTTGTCCAAATACTGGCTGTTGATATGTAAATTCTTATGTCTTGCAATAAAAAAAAAAGTTTAAAAAAAAGCAAAAAAAAAAAAAAAGCAAGTGTTTCGTACTGAGCAGTGCTACTCTCAGAAAACTTTAAATCAAACTGTCACGTCAATAGTTGAGAATCAAGCAACAAATCAAATATTCCTTAAAAGGGTTGTCTCCATTTAAAAGCTGAAACCTACTGAAGAGCAGTTCAGAGATATTCAGCCCCAGCGACTGTGATTGTTGATGACTTGAGCGACAATTTACTACTGGAAACATATGAACATGATGTCCGACCGTTTCACATTACTTCTCCTGCTGATTCAATCACACAAATCTCTAAAAAAGAAAAAAGTAAAATCAATGCCTCATGTTAGACCCCACATACAAAGCCCTTCTCTTCCGAGAGGGAGGAGTAGGATTAGTGTATTGGCACAGGGGGCCATGGTGGGCTGAGACTGTGTCTAACAAAGCAGGAGATCTCTCACAGGAATAATGTCACCACCCAGAGAGGCTCTGAGTTACTTCAGTGAGGGAAGAAACATCAGCATGGTGGCAAAAAACGCCCACAAAAGTGTATCATAAATCTAAGAAAAATATCTGATTGCACGATCCTCCTGTCATACAATTATGAAGACAACTAGTCAGTAAAGCCGCCTTGTTACATTTTGATATTATTTGATATTACTGAATGTGTGTGTAGTCGTGCTTGCATTGTTGAATTTTTTTCTGAGTTAGAAAGTCCTGTTTGGTTTTCTCTTTGCTGTCGCTGCTGTCAGTTTCCCATAATCCCTAATTATATGTAATGGTGGGAATCCAAACTACTTTTTACGGCTACACCTGAATTGAATTAAAGTCTTTGTTTTCCTTCAGATAATGAATATGCCTACAGTGTTTTTAAACAGCCCCACCTTGGACTGGGACTAGAGCTTTTTCATCAGAAAATTACTCTTACTTGGACACAATTCTAATTAGGATGCAATACAATCAAATATCAACACAAATTACAGCCTCCAAAATGACCATCAGGTTGAAATTAAACCTCTTGAAAATCATTTTAACAAATTCTGAACATTTTAAACTTTATGAAGGGAGAACTTAATGTGGAGTTATTAGTTTAAGCTGGTGCAGCTAATAAACTGAGAGTAAATCTTCTCCCTTCTTGCAGTTTCTTTGCAGAGTACAGCAGGTTTCCCCTAGTGGATTTTTCTGTGATTCACTGCTTTCATTTTGCTGCCCATCTTCATAAATGTGAGCATGATGAGCAGCATGAGGCTGCCACCACCTCATGGTGGAGTTGATGTGTTTCTGCTAATGAGCAGTTTTTGGCTCATGGCAAATAAAACATTAGTACGCTGGCAAAAAAGCTGGATCTGATAGAACTTTCTTACACTTTTAGACAGTCAAGAACCATCAAATGCAGTGTCCCATGACAACCTGTTGCTCCTTCGCAGCACTTTAGCTGTCTTCATCACCAATGTCCTCTCCAAACAGACAGTTTTGAGGAGGGTTTACCTGCATCAAACTGAAAATTCACACGCTGATTGTTTCTTAAGCTAATAACTCATCTGTTTATTATGGCATGTGATGTTAAGTCCAGCTGACAGAGAGCAACATTAACGTCCCATGTAACTCCTATTATTATGAATTGAAGGTCAATACTCCACAGTTACACTTTGGTTTGCTCAACCAACTTCTGAGCAAAATATTCTTGTCTTTATGCACTAGAAGCTTAATTTTGGTCATCAGGCTTCTACTGCAGCTCTTAGTAAAACCTGTTTTCCATTTTTTAAATCGCAGAGGGAGGCACTTAAGAATGTCCTGATTGAAATATGAAAAATCCTCACCTCAAACAGTTGTTAAGGTACCTGTTTTGTGATACATTACCACTTAAGATACAACACTAAAATCCAATCCAATCTCGGAGGAGACATTTCCTGTTTTTTACGAATCCCCCTCTTTTTAAGGCATAAAGGAGCAGCCTTGGATAAAAACAATTCAGTAGGAGGCATGGTGCTTTGATTACACATTGATTTTTGTGCCTGTTTTTTTTCCAGTCTTTTTCCTTTTTTGGATGGTAATAGCTGAATAGAGACAGGAAAGAGGGAACAGAGATATGGGATGACATGCATCAAAGGACGCAGGCTGGAATAATAACCTGGGCTGCTGCAGTAAGGACTCAACTTGCCCAACCAGGTGAGCTAGTGGGGCATCTCATTCTCGTGCATGTGTAAGGCATTCTTTGCTTGTCTGTTAACCATCATAATTACAGTAATGAAAACATCACAGCTGTAAGCCTTCACCAACCATTCAAGCTTCAAATTAAATCCATGGTGTACTTTTCAAATGTAAAATCCCAGCACTCACTTTATGCTACTAGACATTTGTGTAAAATTTGCATTATTAGCATATGACTTCTTGAGTTATGGACAAAATTGTGCTTTGTGAAGTTACAGTGACCTTGACCTATGACCTTTGACTGCCAATTCCTAATCACTTCATCCTTGAGTCCAGGTGGATGGTTGTGTTTAATCTGAAGAATTTCCCTCAAGGTGTTCTTAAAATATTGCATTTAAGAGAAAGGAACAAACAGACAGACAACCTGAAAACATAATGGCTCAGGCCCTGGCTGTGATTGGCCCAGAGACATTTGAATGGATAACACAAGCTTAGTAAGCAGTAATTCTGCCACAAAAGTTGACAGATTGCTAGAACTTCTGAGCAAAAGGAAATACGTGTCCTACCTCCACACAATCAAACACCTCAGTGACTTTTGAGGAATATTTCACTTTGAAGAGGGTGCTCAGGTTGCCGGCAGTGTAGAAGAGTTGTATCTGAAGACCTTTGTATCCAAAAGCAACCTCACTGCAGACAAAGCGAACAGAATCATTAAAAATCTGAGCATGAAATAGATATTTATTTCCGAATAGGACAGTGACTTGCAAAGAGGAAATGATAAAATGGCTATTGCATGAAGTGGGCAGTACAGGATAATTTCATACCAAACAATAACATTTTTCTTATCTAACTGCAAGTTTTAAATATACATCTGGAGTGGATGATCAATGATTACAGTAGGTCTGGCCACCTTTTTCACTGTGTTGCATTGTTTCTTTCACCACTCACATCAATGGCAGTCTCTGGCAGAATAGACTTCATCATTATGCGACTATGTGACTGAGCTTTACCAGCAATTACGCTTGCTGAAATAATTAATGCCCCAATTACTGAGTTCCCTTCGAGCTGATTGCAGCTAGTGCAAAAATAACCAATCCTAGTTTTGACTAATTTGAAAATGCAATTTAGAGCATAACGACATGCCTGCACAGATACACAGGTGTCACTACCAATAGTGTAGTCTTGCTCAAGTTCACTAGCAATTCCTTTTTGTGCATCACATTAGGACATACATGTTTCTCTTCGCAGCTTTGTGGGGATAAAACAACATGCAAGACAGACCTTCGATCATGTTTACATATTTCAACTTTTGCATTTCTGACACCGTAAATTTCAGTGCATCATCTACAAAATTATCTATGAAACAGACTCATTATTAGCAGGCACTGGATGAGAAAAAAAAACATCTAAATAAGCACAAGATGACTGAAAAATATGTGAAATATCAGTGAAACAGAATCACTAGTGGTGTTTGGCTTGATCTGAAGCACAGTTTTCTATAAACACTCAATGGGATCAGCAGGGTTACATGGCAAAAGCAGGTGCTTCAAGCTTAGAGATTCTGGTTTGTAGCCATCAAGGTCAGTCTACAATTGGTCTCACAAGACTCAGTGAGGATTTAAGTGAGATGGACAACATTTAAAGTCAACCATAAAAAAGATGACTGAAGAAAAGAAGAGAACAAAAAAGGGTACTTTACAAGCAAATTGTTTAAAATTTAGATCACTAATGCATCTTATTTTGGAAAACATTTTTCTTTCACAGAAGATCAGTATCAATAAAATGTATCAGTGTTAAATACACAGGTGAGGAAGTACACCATTAGCCTAGCTTTGCATAAATACTGCAAGCAATATTCAAAATAATATGGTACACCTACCAATCCCTCTTAACTATTTTACTACTATTACATACATCTTGTTTGTTTAAGCAGGATTTTAAAAATACAATTTAGGGTTTAATGGACAGTTAAACAATGTAATCATTTCTGAGGACCAATGCTAAAGTGACACACAGTCATTAAAATCCTCCACCCTTGTGTTTGACACAAACATAGCAGAGTGGAGGAGAGACAGATGAAGTGCACCTTTCTCTACTGTGTTTCTAATTGATAGCAAACAGGCTGGTGTGACATGCTGATAGATTCTGTGTTTTTGTGTTTTGAATATCTTGTGAATTACTTATTTCCTTGCACAGGGAAAACAAAACTCCTTGATTGCTTTTGAGACACTAGGGAAAAGTAATAATCACAGAAACTACTCACTCGTCTCCAAAGAGCTGGTGGCTGTACTCAGGGTGGAATGTTGCACCATCATCATCAACATCTTCTGGGAAGCGAACTTTGAGGGAAACAATTTGAGTGTGAAACTAGAGGCTCACACTACAAAACACTGTCCCTCCACACATACCTATTATATTCATTTACAAGACATTTCCAGTAAAACAAAAATAAACATACCCAGCTTCAATGATATAGCTTCATTGGTGTCGCATTTGTATTCAGCCAGTTTCTTCTCCATGGTATTAACTCCTGAGGAGCACACAAATCAAATATTGAAGCTGCTGAGTTTTATATTAGTTTTAAGCTCAATTCATTTTCAAAAAACACATTTTCTACTTGCCCATTTCATATCGAGAATTCATTTAGTCTGTTTCTTGCTGCACAACAATTGTGGAGCAGGACTTTTTTTTAATTGTGAAAAAAAAGGTTATTTCCTTTCATTGATTGGTCAAGCGGAAGTTTGATGCATAACAAAACGTAGTTAGCTGGGTTCAGAGCTCACTCTGAATTTGAAGGATCAAAGAAATGTAACTATTTAAATTTAAATTAAAACATGGTGATGGAAACACAGTTGACACTTTACGACATATGTTCTAGCAGTCCATCCATAGTGCCTTTGGTGATAAAAAGTGCTTATATGATATCTGAATCGTTAATTAATCGCCATTGTCAATGACTTTGCTAGCGAAGACAAATATGCTCTCATGCCTGATGACATTATCATTTTACGAGTGATTCATCATCAGAAACATGCAGGAGAAAGCACAAACAACCTTTGCGGACCCATAACAGTGCTCGACCCCTTAATCCCAATTTAGAGTTACATTAGCCTCCTCTGTGCACTGCACGGCGTAACGAGCGGAGGTCATAAACGGTGTGATTTTTGATACGATGCACGTCAGCTTTGCAGGTGTCTCATGAGACTCCACAACAATCCGATGCACAAGAATAGATCCTGTGCCCCTACAATTTTAGCATCTCTAACGTTATGAGGATGAACTAGCAGTTAGATCCTTTAAAATTAGTATGTCATGCTCTAAGACGATAAATTTAACAAGCTGGACAAATACATATGACCTAAATATATGTTAAAGTCAAATATTTCTAGACTGAGTAAATATCAGTCGTTAGCACAGTAAGTTACATATTGCCATAAGGGTAAAAGCAATAAAGCGGACGCTTAGTATGCCAACAGCCAACCATACATTGGTTACATAAACATTCCCACATAATGTGCGCTATGACAGACTGATAGCATGCTATGTAACTAACGTTAGCAGGCAGGCCCCTAACTGCTACCTTTGTAATGTAACGTTAGCTTAGCTCGCTATGTCACAAGCCAGTTTCCAACTCCGGAGGACTAAAAGCAGGAACAGTGTCCCTTTTTTCTGTGAATATGCATCAAAACAACGACAAATGGATCAAAGCGTGAAGACAACCAGCCACTTACCCGCCATTTCTGCACTCCGTGTTGTGCGGAGCTGTGTTGTTGCCCCAAAAGACCCGCGGAATTAGGACAACTTCCGGGTCCGTGTGGAAACAGGATGTAGTTTTTTCTTAACGGCTTCCGTACTTTTTAATAAAACGATTGAGATGTTGCAACTTATTTTCATCGTAATGTAAATAAATGCCGCTCCTGAACAAATAACCACTGAATACACAGAGAGGTTAGTGCAACGGCAAAATGCTGTTTTATTAATTGAAAATAGCCACAATAGGGTTGCAGGTTTATTTTTTGTTATTGACTGATTAAACGCATGCATATACACAGGCTAGTTAAAAATATTTTAAGGTTGTTTGACAGCACTACACGGGTAAGACAAATTGAATATATTATCCTTGCTCAGACAAATTATGTAATTGAAAGTATACTACCACTAATATATTAATACTGAAATAGTAAAGTATTAATACTGAAATACTAAACCATAATAAAAATGACAGCTAATTACATTACTCATCAAAATACTTAGTATTCCACAAAAAATTAACAGAACCGTGAACTTTTAATTAAACATGCCAAATGCATCATTTTTTTGCAGTTACCAACACATCATTAAAAGTTTATGGCTTACAGCCAAACTATTTTCTCTGCCAAGTCAAAGCAAGAGTCAAGTCCTCAAAACTCTAACAAGTTTAGTTTTCAATGATAAAATGCTCCACTTTGTACACATTTGTTCACAATTCTTCAATAACCAAATTCAAGAAATTCTCAATTAAAAATTATTTGTTCATGTTATATGGTTATGTAACAGAACATTACCGTAGATGGTAAACTAACTGTGTTTATGTCATGTTTTTCTAGTCTGTTTACAACCTAAAGTGCTTTACAAGACCTGTCAGCATTTACTCACATTCATACACTAAGTGCAGGGGCTTCCATACAAAGTGCCAACCTTCTCATCCCAAAAATACACTATCACTCCACTTAAAGAGCCATTGGGAGCAATTCTGGATTCAATGTTACAGCCAATGACCTAATTGATATGCAGACAAGAGGAGTCGGGAATCGCACCACTAATCTTCTCATTATTGGACAGCCCCTTCTACTTCATATTTATTATCTAATCTTTGAGTTTCTTAAATCAGACTGAAAAATACATCATTACTCAGGCTATGTTATGCTCAGGCAACAAATAACACTTGCTGTGAACTTACTGTGATTGTGGAAAGTTAGCCCCAAAAATTAAAAGTCAAGATACAGCTAAGTTTGCTGTCTCAACTACAGAATCATGCACTTAAAATCTAGATTTTTTAAATTTTATTTTATCATTATGTGTTTTCTTTACACAGCAGAGTATTACCCTATGTGGAGTGAAAATGAGTATTTGCTGAATCAGGAGAGTGAATTGGTATGTTTACCAAAATTGAAATTTGAAACTCAACTTTTCCCTTCTCATATAATTAAAAACTCAAGTGAAATGACAATGTGAGGAGAACAACTTAAACCACACCAAATGACCATCTAATCATTACTGTAAAATATGGAATAAACACTACATTTTGGATAAAATTCCACATAATTTGGCCAAGTTAGTGAGAATAAAGAGAAATAATAATAAGCAGGAATTGACTCGCCAGAGGGAAAGTGCAATTCTGAACATCCCTCTGAGCCCAGGTAATGCTGTGCTATCATCCCAGCCTCTGCTATTCTGTCCTCCAGGTGCACCACTGAATGACCTACCCAGTCATGTTTAAGCCACTGTAATTTTACCTCTACTACACTGTCAGCACTAGATTATCCCTTTTCCGAACAATACCATGCCTTTTACAATCCTTAGGCAACAAATTGTGTCTGCGTGGAGGCAATACATGCTGCTTGATCTCTGAACTTCAAACTACAGTTGTTTAGACTTTTTGGTCAGCCAATGCAAGGAACAAGAATATCCCACAATAGGGTATGGAAGCACAATGTTATTTATTTTTTTTGATTCAGTATATCCTCTGGTAGTGTGAGTGTTTGTCTGAATTGGTTCAATCAGTGGCAGGGATCTACTACATGTAGGTAAACAAACTCTTATCAATAAAAAGTGACTTGAAACATATAGGGTTATTTGGTGTATTCCCAGGAGAACCCATTTTGGTAACTAATAGAGCCTTTACTAAAGGTTACACCTTGAACCGTTTCAGCTGGGTCTACATAGGATCCCAACATAAAGGGTTATACCAAAACAATCTGAAAAAGATCCCACCAGAGCTCCCAAAGAAAGGTTTCACTACAGAGAACGCTTTTATATATTGTCATGGGTTCAAGCAACAATCCTTTCTAGTGGTTCTATTGAGAGCTTTTTCTCTTTCTACGGGTGCCAACAAGAACCTACCTAGGAGATTCTAGCGAGAGCCCTTATATATTCCAAGAATTTTATTGATAACCCACCTAAGGTGCTCTCTACTGTCTTTTTATAAAGATCTCATAAATCTCTCGTCTTCTAAATGAGGGATTTTACTCTACAGATGACGCAAAAGTGCATTGACATTGTGAGATACACGTCTCATGTCCCTGATGTATTAGAGTATGAAAGGACCCACTAAGCTCACTGTTGATCCTGGAACAAGGGGGGAGATCAGCCATCTGATGGCAGGCAGCAGGGAGTGTAGAGCAAGAATACTTTTATATCTAACTATATGAATTTGAAAGAACAATTGTGAGTGAAACTTGCATCCTTGTGGATAGCTGACCTCCGTCTAAAAAATGAAGCTTATTCTAAAGAGAATTATTTAAAGAATGCAACAACATTAAAGAACTGATGCTGAAAAAATGCCAACCATGACCAGTATAACACACAAAGTTTGTATTAATGAAGATCTTGTGAATTATAACTAAGCATGATTAAAAATATTTTCAATTAGGAATACTTATGGCCTGATTCATTTTGTTTCAATATATTTTCTGTTAACAACTGTACAATAAACAAGGACAAAAAATTATCCTTACTATTTACAAAAAGTGAAATAAAGTATAAAACTGTAATTTTAAGGGCTGACATAAATATTCTGGATGTGATTTTCAACTGTAGCCTGCGTAAAGGGATTGGTCTACTTACTACAGAGCTGAAACAGTTAGTAAATATTCTGTCTTTTAAATAAAGTGTAAGAAGGGGTTAGACGACTAATATGAAGACTTCACTTTGTATGGGAATCTTCTGTTATTTTTGTGATGTTCTAAAGATGAATAAGAAATATGGATAACAACAACATTAGGAGCAATTTTCTCACATCTCTCATCCGCTTAATAAACAGAGACACTTTTCTTGAATTTCTCCTGTGCATATTTTGCTGGCATTTGTCTGCATGCACAGTGAACAGTGTCCTCGTTTGACCCGAGCAGACAGGAAACGCTGTAACTGCTCTCCAAGTTTCTCTATCCGGAGCATCTCTCTCTCTCTCTCTCCCTTTCTCTCTCTCTCACTTTCTCTCTGTCTCTCTCCGCGGCTGCTCGGCGGGCACATCGCCGAGCAGACAGTAAAAAACGACCCTCGGCTAAATATATTCCTGTATTTCAGTCCTGGGCTCTCCTGTCATGCCCGCTGTCATCCTGATGCCCAGCGCCTGCGCCAGTCCACTGCAGCTGACGTCACACCCAGCATGGCTGTCAAGGTGACTCCGTCAATATTTCTTATCAGATTTTTTAAGATTTTAAAGGCAGTAAAGCGGCCGAGAGCTTGAGGGAAACGGAGGACAGCATGTATGTGCGGACGCGTTGGTTTTAAGCTCTTGTCTTAAATGCAGCGGAGTCCCCGTTTCTTTAATCTCTGCATCTTTGCAGAAGCGCATCTCTGCCGGCCTCGCAGAGACAGCTGTAATTTCTTCTCTCTGTTGCATGTTTATATCAGAGATCTGTGTCTTGAAGCGGGTTTACATTGTAGTGTTAGGGCAGCATTTTCGCATGCATGGTGGTGATGTTGGTCTTGTTATTGTTCCAGTCGCCTGTGATCGATCCTGATGAGCAGACTGCGTAAAAAACCGAAGCTGTGACTCTCTGACAGCCTCAACTTCACTTTTTTTGCTTAAATGCTACGAAGAAGTATCCATAGTAGCCTTAATCAGAGGTAGCATTTTGTTAATCTGACTTTTATTTCACATCAATTTGTGTGTTACAGGTGCAAGCCACAAGAAGAGCTGACCCCCATGACTTGAAGACAATTTTTCTGAAGGTAGGACTCTTGCTCACAGACACTAGAACATATGCAGCATTTTATATTAATGACAACACACAAACACACACACAAACTATGTGTTAAAGACAAGGCATGTGTTGCAGGCAGTGACAAGTTTCTGTGTGGTGTCATAAAGGTCACACAAATGCTTCGACTAAATTTGGATGTGCTTCAACAGAGAAACTCCTCTCTCTTTCACTTTGACTTGTCGCGTGTGTGTGTTTTGATTTTTATCATGTCGTTTAAGTTTAACATCAAGCTTTCTCTGCTATTTTAAAAGAAACAAAATCAGTTACAACTTGTAGGTTTGTTTATCCCCAAGCAGAGGTCTATTTTGAGTATAAACTTGTTCAGAAAGAAGGAAGTGGCCTCATGATCCCTCCTCGTCTCTTGACTCCGCTATAAGAGGGCTGTGTAATTTCTACTGCATATTCAGGTGGAAGAGTTAATTACTGCAAGCTCATTCTGACTGCCTGTATAATTTGATTAAGAACTACTTGAGACCTACTGTGAGGGGGGATGGATACACAATCATGGGATGGAGCAATGTAGCAATAAATGGCTTGGAATTAATATTTTCACTTAAAACATTAATTCGACAGAGTGCATTGAAATGTAACCCTGAAAACACTTGGCATGAAGGTCTCCTCCCACACTCTGTCTCTGTTTATCTCATGCTCCCTCTGCCCGAGCCTGGCTCACATCCATGAGTGTGGCCTTTCTGTTGCCAGTTCATGTGGCGCTTGTGTTTCTCGAGCTATCTCTGTTCCAACTTGAAACCCAACCCAGGCTCTAAAAATGACCTTATGTCTTAAAGGCTGACTTGGATCTCAGGTTTAGCACATTGCTGCATTGGCTGTGCATGTTTGTGTCAAGTGAAACACGGTCGCAATACAAACCTTGGCCAGAGGACGGTTATTGATCAAGCTATTGTCGTTGTGAGCTGTGCATTCTTTCACTTTAAATTAGGTTTACTGATGTTTCTGTCTGCGGAGTTACAGTTTGTGCTTGTTTCAGTTTGTTGTCAGTCAATGAGCTGGACTGACCGTAACAGTGGACTGACAGGATTGCTTTATTTGACTGTGATTAAGCATTTGATTTTAGGTGTTAAATCATTAGATAAGCCAAAAATAAATGCATGAATAAAACTGCACTCAGATCAGTCTCCAAGCTGGTGAATAAAAAGCACTCTCTTTAGTGTTTGTTGTCAGGGTTTTTGAATTTGAGGAAAAAGATCAAGGCCTATAAAGGCTGTAAAAATAGACATTAAAAGATCATTGAAGGAGCCTGAATCAATATATTTTTTCAAGAATAGAAACTAAAGTTGTTGGCACTTTTTACTATTTTTTAGTAAATAGGCTTTGCTCTGCTGTTTGCATGTGTGGTTCCCAGAGTCGTGTCATTGTTTCTTGTGCATATTTTTTTTGCTGTGCTGTGGTAGACTAGGCAAAAGACCAAAATTAAAGCCTGCTATTTCTTATTTAAAAAAATTCTCAGTGTTGTAAAAATGATGGATCTTTATTTGTGTCTCAAGAAATGCCATGTTGAGTTCTTCAGTTTTGTCCTTTTGTTCTGAGAATTTGTCCTTAAAGTCCTCAAATAATTTAATGTTTTATGAAGTTTAGAAACTCTGCTTAAAACAGAGCTTTTTTAAACAGGTACCAGGAAACAGACCCTTAATAATTGTAGTGACATGAAGTTTGCCTGACACGTAAAGTTTCCAATGGTCAAGTTAGACCAAAGAAAACAAGGTCACAGACAGAGTTGTTTATGATCCTTCTTAGCTGTCAAGTCCAAATATCAGCACCCAGTCTCCATTGAAGACAATGAGATACCCCAAGTTTTTACAATCTTTTTGACTCGACAGTTTGAGCCCCCTCACATGTTTGGCAGAGTTGGTAAAAGTCAAGGTCAGTTAATCTTGCTAATGTAGGAACACATATTTTTTTCCATAGAGGTATTGTCACAAGATCAATGTTACACTATAAAATCACAATATTTCATGATATAGATTTTATCCTGCTCACTCTGACTGCTCATAGCGATGGCCTCAAGTTCAGAGAAATTTAGATTAAACAGCCTTGAAAGTGAAAGAGCAACACTCATTCCAGAGGTTCCCTTCCTGACCCCAAAAGGCTGCAGTGGAGCTGCCCAGTGGCCAGCAGATGACTGGGCAGCTTCCAGGTGTGAATGTATGAGTGTGAACAGTGTGTTCCTGAAACAAGAGCCTGGCTCTGAGCAACACTCTGACAAAGGTTAAAACTGTTAGACACTTCCCCCACCCGTCATCAAAGACTGCTCATGAACGGAGTTATAACATATAATAAATTCAAGGACAGGGTTATTAAAGTGCGGCCACAGCATGCATCATATGTACATTACAATGCCTATCTGGTGTTTTTCTTTTTAAATGTATGTCCTTTATGTGATGATGTGGTGCTGTCTTGTGCAAGGGGATGTGTATCTCATTGGCTTACATGAAGTCAAAGGATGACAGTCATTTGAAAGCGACTGATGCTTTTCAATACTTGTTGCCATGATGGGATTCAGTAAAGCACTGTATAAATGTAAATTGCTGTGTAGGGCCGGCAAACCGCAGACCATACTGTATGTGCTGGAATGGAAAAACCTGCACACAAAGACCTTAACGTAGGAGTTACCAAATGAGAATCCCACAATGGAAACAGACATTTTCCTCTCATTGCATTCAACTCTTCACATCATTTTCTGTCTTTACATTCCTAATCTAAATCCATATGTTATAAGACAATGAACATGCACATTGTTTATCCATGCGCCTCCGTCTCATCCGCAGTATGCCAGTGTGGTGGACGATGGCGAGCATTACATGACCCCCAGGGACTTTGTACAGAGCTACCTGGGTCTGCATGCACAGCCGCAGTATAATCCCAAAACGGTGGAGCTGATAGCTGGAGTGGCCGACACGACTAAAGACGGGTGAGTGCCTATGGTGTAGTCAGCAGAGGTACTCTGTTGATGCTGAGATATGTTCATACATGTAGAACAGTTACTCCTGTTCATGCATGTACTTACTCAACAAATTTTACGTAGGCTTCTTTTTGATTTTTCGAGTTTCAGCTCTTATACATTATTTTGTTGCATAATAAATAGGCATTTGGCATTTCTTTGTCATTTTTTGGCAGCTGCTTCTTTTTGAAAAGGTATATGAAAGTATATATTACTTGTCAGAATTTGTTGTCCTGAGAACAATGTGAGAACCAAGTGAAACTGGAATTTGCAGATTACATGCTGTCAGCACAATACTACACTTCATGAATAGACATTATTATACAAGACAACAAGCGTGTCAGTCTCAACTGACGGAAGTGCAAAACAATGCCTTGTTAGCTGTTATGTGAGGATTATGCTGTGTTAAATGTACTTACACAATGTCATCACACATTCTGCTGATATATTCTTGTACTTATGTCTCAAATTTTTGGACATTTATAACAATAAACTTGGTCAAAATGTAAAATCTTATTTGCCCCCTAGGCTGCCATCCACGTAGAATCAGCTGAATTAGCTTCCCTGTACGGTGGCTTAGCCCTGAGAGCTCAGTGCACTTTAACTTAGAAAAACAGAGAGAAAAAACAAGCAAATTAAGGAAAACATCCTTAACAGTGTGAAAACACATACTCAACCCTACAACAAACATGCTGCAAAGTGAGAAAACACAACTTAGTACAAAATAAGCTGCACTTACACAACTGACAGAGCTCATGTTCAACACCACTTATAGAAAACTGACTTTTCTAACTTCAAGAGTCCCAAAAAAAGAGCAGCAACGAGCGTGCACCAGCTGTTTTCATCCCTTTTTAATGTTCCCTAAAACATTTTCCATTGTCATCAGTGCTACTTGCAGTGTTTCTATATTCAGTTGTTACATTTTTTGCCAAGTGCTGCATGTTTCTTGTCAAATTGCTGACAATGTTTTCCTAAGATGCTTTTTAAAAATATTTTTATGTCTTCTTAAACATACAAATTCTAACATTTCCATAATAAAGTTTCAAAAAAGAACTGTCTTTCTATATATTTTGTGAAGTTGTGTGGCAAACAAGGTGAAACATGATGTGCGTAAAACTTGAATACTTTAATACTTAAGGTGGTCTGTGAACATTTCTACCGGAATCAGTTGGATAGCTTCAACTGCTTTAACCCTTGCTACTTCATAGCATCATCAAACTACATCTTTAGTTTCAGTATTTCCAGGAATTGTTTGTTTAAGTTGCAGTGTGTTGTGCTCTCAGTTCTACCTTACTTACATGTATTAACAGCAAAGAAAACCCTGCATTCCTGTTTCACCAGGTTCCTTAGGTGCTTTTAAGACAACAACTTATCAACATGTGCGACACCGACATGTTTTATGCAGCCAAAGAGACTGTTAATGTTTTATCGCAATCAATTATGTTTGCAGAGTTAAAACACAACGTTATCAGTCAATTTTACACCCACAGTTTGTTTAAAATTGAGTGATAAGATAAGTCAAAGTATGTTCTGGCTGCATGTGTATTCACCTTCAACCAGATTGCAGAGCAGCAGTACGACTTCCACTGTGTTTCATGAACAGCTGAAGAATGAAATCACATTTCATCTAAAGGCCTGTAGAAGTTCAAGTTCTCATGTTTTCCGAGCATTGGAAGGACATCTCCTCCTGTTTGCCTTAAAAGTTGAAATTCAAAGTTCAATCTCATTTCTTATTTATAATAATACTTGTAAATTTGTTATAAAAATGCAGAATGGAATAAAATAAAATTAACTTTGAAGTTCAAATTCACAGACAACAAGGATTTAAAGTATTCTGGCAAAAACGTGAGATCCACTACAAACTCCGTTGACTGATGGAATTCATGTGATGTGATTGTAAGCTTCAGAACAGCTACTTAATGAACCTTGTTGTTGCTGAAATTGTCAAGTGCTCTTTACAAGCTGGCCGAGAATTACATTTAAAGCAAAGTCAAAAAACAGGTTCAGTATCACATCACTCTGTTTGCTTGCTGTCCTTCAGTCAGCCAGTGTGGTTTGTGTTTAAAGGGATTTTTTCAGGATAGTTCATGATGTGGCTTTTGTAAGTTTGTTCAATACATATGTCCTTTGTTCAGATAGCACTTTTTCTTTCTTGTCCAAACAGACTGATCTCTTTCCAGGAGTTTCTGGCCTTTGAATCAGTTCTGTGTGCCCCGGATGCCCTGTTCATAGTTGCCTTTCAGTTGTTTGACAAGACCGGCACAGGGAACATCTCATTCGGTATGTACATGCTGGTTAATGTGAGCTTGCTGTTATTCATGCTGAACTACAGGAGACTAAGCATCATGTAATGTACTTAGTCTAGTATGGACTGCATTGGATACAGGGATATGACATCAACCCATTAAAGAATATAAAGTGTTTACTTGTGATAAGACACTCTTGTGCCAAATACTGATATTCATTTTAAAACACTGAGGTTCTCTAAATGGTTTTCCCCTGCCAATGTGATTTAACAGAGCTTCTACTTTATGGCACATTTCCTCTATTTTGCTTTTGATTATCTGTTGTTTAACAATAAACTGCACATGTGGACAAGTTGTAGTCAGTGTGTGTGTTATGTCGAGTTCATGCTAAAGGATTGAGCCCTGATTTTCTGCTCGCAGACAGTTATTCGAAGGTTGCAGACTTGAGCATCAGATCAGGGGCAAATCGAAACTTGCTCCCATGTGAATAGTTCAAATACGTAATCTGAAAGCTCACCACAAATAATGCGGTTGTGATGGAAGCCATGTAACAGGCTACATCCAAAAAGAGCAGACACTCTTCTTCTGTCTGCGGCAGCTTGTATAGAGGAGGCACTATAAGATAGTTTTAATATTTTTAACCTTGATGTCCTTGCTGAAACAAAATACGAGCTAGCAAAAATACACCAACCACCAACTCTACATAACAGGCGATCCTTTCTGCCTGTGAATCCAAACACATTCTCTCAACCACATTCTTCTCTCCTTTCTATGTTGTTTTTTTTCACCACATGTCAGTTCATAGGCAAATTGGATCACATCATTTTCTGTGTAACTTCTCAGGTGCTAGAATGTAGTTTGGAGGCCAGACCAGCTTGTTGTGGATTCGTCCTGGTTAAAGATCTTGGAATGTGTCACTCCTCTTCTCTGATCAGTCATGTAGTCGAAAAACCACAATGACCTCAAAATTCCTGACTGCAGGACAGAAAACAGTGCAGTCTTGTAGTGTGACTGAGGCTTTACAGAGGCACTAAGCCAAGACTTTATGCGCTTATTTGTACATTGTTTCTACTCGGTTTTAAATTCTGAAAAACTGACCTCAGAATGCAGTGAAGAAACACATGCTTTCATGTTTTTAGGGTTATTTTTTTTATTCCTCTTCTTTGTGAGGTGTCATAGATGACTGTTTTGCAACGTATCAAGTATCGCAGAATCACTGTATTGTAAAACCATTACCATTGTGGGCAACATATCGTTTCATGAGTTACTCTGTGATTCCAACTCCTGTCTAGCATAACTCTACTTTAGTAAAGATGTCCACTCCTTTCAGGTAATAAAAAGCATTTAAAGTGCTTCTAAGTTGTAACTTTAATGAATAAGTAATGAACAGTGATGATGGAAAGATGGTAACAACATTGATGGATGCAAATCATATTCTTACTGAAGCCTGTGTAGTCAATATAGGTAGCACCAGTTATGCCTTTTTATGTATCACATATGCCAGCAGCTTGTACTCTTAAAGTCTCATCTCAGGGCAGGAACATCACATTATAACCAGCTCCATCTGACAAGAGGGGAAATGAATCCAGCATGTCATAAACCAAGAGATGCAGAGTCTTATAAAGAGGCTGCTGCTGTGCTCTGTATGTGCAATGAGCCTCCATAAAGGAGAGTGAAATTGAGAGCAGTGCTTCTGCTGAAAATTTCCTGGATGGACTCAAAACCCTCAAAATGTAAAAGGAGTGGGACTGTCAGAAAGCCAGATGGACTCTTTCCTCCACTTTAATGAGGTTAGGGTTAGGGTTGGATGTTAGCATTGCATCTTGCACGTCTTTCCCTCTATGTCTTGTTATTTCTCACTCATGCCTCACTCTTTCAGAGAATGTACGCGACATCTTCAGCCAGACCACAGTTCATCACCACATTCCCTTCAACTGGGACTGTGAGTTCATCAGGCTACACTTCGGCCACGAAAGAAACAAGAACCTCAGCTATGCAGAGTTCACCCAGTTTCTGCAGGTATATGTTTTATCTACGCCTCCATCTTTTTTTTGTTTTAGAGCCGATGAGCTGCCCAATGAACTATTCACAGAAGCCACAACCAGAATCTGGTTAGCTGAGCCGTCTGATCTACTTACCAGAGCCTTTAAAGCTCATTTATTATTTAATTAGTGGATTGAAAGAAAAATGATCAGCTCATAATTTTGCTTAAATGTTTCAATTACTTTTAGCTTGTTCAATTTAAAAGTTTTTGTCTTTTCCATGTCTTTACTTTTTAGTTTATTTAAACAGTCGTCACCTTGTTTTGTGTTATTTGACCAGGCTGACTGCTCGTGAATGTCATGACTCATGACTAGTCCCACACATAACCCCCCTTTAAAAGTCGTTATGCCAAACTACCTAGCTGACTGTCTGTAGCTTCATATTTATTATATAAGAGAGATGAAGAAGAGAATTTATCAAACTGCTCGACTGCTGCTTCAATGCTGACTTTTACAACTTGTGCCAGAGTAAAATAAACAATCAAAACAAACCTAAAATAAAGACAGAACTTACAGGCTTTAACACTTGCTGTTGTGACGCCTCTTTTAAACCTACTTTCCAGCCACTGGTTGAATCCATCCAAGAGAGATAAAGAAGGCCATAACAGCTGAATGGCTTTCAGAATATAAGTGACAATGGGTGTATTTTTTGTATTCATTTTCTGAGAAATTTATCATTTAATCAGAGTGAGAGATATTTTGCTTTTATATACCATAAGCTTAGAAGAGGAGCTACAGATAAACATTTTGTACATAAACTGCAACATGAAATGCTATAAAATACATTGACAGCACGTAGACCTTTTTTCTCAGCCTTTTTTCTCCTACTGTAGAAAGTATGCATCAATAAATGTGAAACTGTTCATAATGATCACCTTCATCTTGTGGCGAGGAGTTTTCATCCCTGCCGAGGGACAAATGGAAATGACGTAACATTTACCACACGCCATAAATGATCTCTTAAGATAATGGACTTTAGTGTTTCATCTCTTCAGCTGTCCCGGCTGTCTGCAGCAGCCCAATGCGCCATTAAGACACTTCGCCTTGTTGTTTTGCTTTGTCGGTCTGTCGGTCTCTGCCTGCAGCTCACTGAGACCTCTGTGCTGTTGAGTCCTGTGTGCAGAGCAGCAGCGGCGGTTCGGTCAGAGAGGAACCTGGTTTGAAGTCGAGGGCTGTGGTCTCGGGCAGAAGCTGGGTGGTCCGGGAGTTAGACAGGCTACGCTGCCGTGTGGGATCCCTCAGAGCACTTTGTGGTTTATCATACTAGACTAGGGCTTCCCACCACTACACCAAAAGACTACGTGCAGTATTTCATTTACATCCATCATTATTATTGTCTTGTTTTTCTGTCACGTCCAAGCACATTTCATTTCTTTTAACTGATATTATTTGTAAAACAAAAGCAAAGCACTGATTTTTGTTTTAGATCTGAGTCTTGGCTCTGCCATCTTGTGGTTGTCGAAGTTTCTGGCAGGACTTGAAACTTTAGTGAGTGCAGACAAGGTAAAGCATTTGTAGGATTCAAAAGCATAACATTTGTGAGGTGATTAAGTATCATCGTGAGTTTTCAACAATATAATCATCAAACATTGTGTGAATTAATCATCAGCCCAATCCACTGATTAGGTTATCAGAACCAGAGTGTAAATATGGAGCAACAGCTGCATATTGCAGCCACGTTGCTCTGTGATCCTCTGGTTGTATATGATGAGCTTTGACAGCAGACACTGACCTGGGGTCAGCCTCCCTCTGCACCCCCATCTGATTGCATGGTTGTCATATTGAATCACCTTCCCACAGCCACACCTGCCGGCCGTCTCACCGGCCGCTCCGCTCAGCTCCGCAGATCAGACTTCTCGGGAAATGGTTTCCATTAGTCTCCAGAGAGACAGTGGTGATTACAAAAGCCAGCGTCTGACACTGTCACATCTGCCTTTCACATCTGTCCAACACTGATTTTATTTGACTTTTTTCTGTTCTGTTTCTCTGTTCCACTGTAATGCAATGCTCCTCATCACAGGAACACATTCTTTGCTTCTTTTGTCAGCTAACAGCTTGACCTCCCCTCTGTGTGTGTGTGCGCGTGTGTGTGTGGCTGCAGGAGCTGCAGTTTGAGCATGCTCGCCAGGCGTTCGCACAAAAAGACAAGAACAAAAGTGGAACCATCACCGCCTTGGACTTCAGCGACATCATGGCCACCATCAGACATCACATGCTGACTCCATTTGTAGAGGAGAACCTGGTTTCGGTGAGTTAAAGAAAAAGTTCTTCACCTGATGTTCAACACAATTGATATAGTGGTGATGAACTGAAGGAGGATTATCAGGTGAATCTGCAGCTCCTCTCGGCTTCACAGAGTTTTGCAGCATTTTTCAACTCATTGTTAAGTTGTACAAGCCACAAATTCAGGTTTTGGATCTTTCTCTTTGCTCTCATTGTTGATTTCAGTCACAGCAGGCAGTTGTTTTCACTGAAAAGGTTAAATTTCAAGTTTGATTTTCCAACTTGCTTTACTGGAAACACTCTCCTCCCATGTTTCCAAGTGGAAACTCCAAAAGTTCATTCATCTGATTGGTTAAAGTTAACCTGTGATGGACAGGTGGTTCGTCCAGTCAACTATCATGTATGTTTTTCAAAGTTTCTATTTTTTTTTATCATTTTCTGCAGGCGACCACAAACTGCATAAAAAACAAATCTGGCATGTCAGGTTACGCTGCCCCCAAGTGGCAAAAAAATCAGCTACTGCAGGTTTAAAAAACTTGAAAATATAAGAATAGGATTCAGTTAGTTTACAGTTAGCTTTGACATCCATGTCAGTAATTTACATTTTCCAGCACAGCCGTCATTTCGCACAACAAGGAGGATTTAAGAGTATAATAAGTCTTCCTACACAGAAGCAGTGACAGACTTTGAATCTGTCTCTAGGCTGCAGGAGGCGGCACCTCCCACATGGTGAGCTTCTCCTACTTCAATGCCTTCAACGCCCTCCTCAACAACATGGAGCTGGTCCGCAAGATTTACAGCACCCTCGCCGGCTCGTACAGAGACACACTCGTAACCAAAGGTGAACCTTGCTCCTTATATCACTGAAGCATCATGTGTGTGTTTCACATGTGATATGAAATGAAGCTGTGCCATCATGTTTTAACTTTCTTGACAGACTGGTGTGAGTGAACACACAGGGAACATTACTGTAGCACTAAATTACTAAGGTAAATGAACATTTTTAACCTGGTAACTAGATCATCTCCTACATATAGATGTGTGTAACTGATAGTTGTACTTTCAACCATATCTGCTTCTCAATGTTTTTCTCATTGAGATGCAAACTGTAGAACGTTCCTGTCCTCTCTCTCCATGGTTTCCCCTCCTTCTAGAAAAAGACATTTGGCAAATAGTATTTGCAAATCATTCTTGTTGTGTGTATTAAACATAGCTTAAGGGCAGGTTTTAAGTGTAAAGCAAACACTCATGTGTCAGCTGTCAGTTTTTCATTGCAGCACTCGAAATCAGAGCAGACCTGTAAGGGAAGGTTGAGATGCTCGGACCTGACAGGAAGGTCTTTGCAGGTGAAAGTGAATAATGGACTCTTGTCCCTCCTTCAGAAACTACCACTAGGTTTCCATTGAGAAAGACCACCTGATGGTAATGGGGCTTCTGCAGCAGGTAACAGTAAAGACTTGAGAATATAGCAGAGACAGTAATGCAGGGGCCTGCTGGGAGTTTGCATTGCCCACTTAGTGTGAAGAGGTAAAGCACACTCAGAATTGCTTCATTGGTTTTAAGTATTTTTTTCTTGTAATCTCCTAATAAATTCACACTTAGCATCAAGCATTGCAGAAAATGCCAAAAACAAACAAGTCATGGTATTTGCAAATACTATTTGACCCTCGCCTGCTGTAGAAACCCCCCTGATGTGATCAAACCTTCAGCTTCCTGTTCAAATTTTACTGTATTGAGGCTTCCGTCCACTGAAGTCCTGTTTGCATTGTTTAATCTTCTCTCTTTGTTCTTGCTTTGCAGAGGAGTTTGTTCACGCTGCAAATAAGTTTGGCCAAATCACTCCGATGGAGATTGACATCCTGTACCAGCTCGTCGGTCTCCACTCTCACTCCGGGTAAGATTCTGATTTGCTCTGCTTTAGCCCTCCAACGTCTGTCTGTTCATCTGTAAACACACTGAATATGTTTTATTTACAGTAACAAGGCTTCATTCAGTGGAAAGTGCTGATGTGGGGCTTCTGCACTGTATCTTGTTTATGTCTGCAGACCAGAAAGCATCTGAATGACGCATCTGAGAGGAATTTTAAAAACTTGAATAATAAATGGCTTCAGTGACTTACAGGCCCACATAGACTTTGAATGAGAAAAAGAACAAAAACAAGTTTAATAAGATCACTTCACATCAAAGTTGACAGTGTTATATAACACTTTATATTAAGTCTAAACAATGTTTTATACAACCTGAAATTAATCTTAAATAATATTTTGAATAATTATCACTGAAGGCTTTGTTTTGTTTTAATGCAATTGTATCATTTTTCTTGTACTTGGCAATTCTGGCAGCTTTATACGTTCTATATATATATATATATATATATATAAATAAAACGGACAAAATTAGCATTGTTGTTCATAGCTCAGTTTTTG
>JAPZDV010000005.1:11323485-11407261 GCA_029814665.1 Acanthurus lineatus
CCCCCACCCCCCCCCCCCCCTCCCCCGCCGCCCCGCCCCTGGCGGTGCCCTTTGGCCCCCTTGCGCCCGGGGGGGGGGGGGGGGGGGGGGGGGGGGGGGGGGGTTGCTGCAATTCTCAGGCCTGCCCTTTAGTGGAAGTAGGCTAATTGTTTAAACCCTTTCATCAAGACCTCGATCTTGTTAACATGCAACCCTCTGTGGAAGCATCTGGGAAAAGGAAAAGCCTGATCTGCCCTGGTCCCTTCTCATCTGGTCTGGGAGAAGTTACGCACCGCCTCGACCTGCACTCACACACACACAACACTCACACACACCCATTTTAGCAGAGTCTTACTCAGACTGTGTAATATTCATGTAGATTCTTATCTGTACATGGAAAAGGCTTGTGGGGGCTAATCTGTTCCCCTGCACCACAGTGAAAACAAAGGGCGCTTCGCTTTCAACATCAAACACCAATCCAGAGATCAAGTAGATAAGAGAGAAATTATACTTTGTTGTAAAAATAAGAGAAGACCTTTAGCTTCGAAGCCTCCCACATGTAGCATGTGTGGAAAACTCTAGCCGCAGGTTCACACAGTCATTAATCCAGAGCTGGTCTGTCTGTGACATTTAATACAGGCTGATGATGAATCAGACGTTATATGTCATGTCCACATTCCATCGTCCTCCTCCGCCGTTGAGTGCCGCACAGCATTTTTCTTTCCACAATGTATCTGGTTCGCTATAGTTTAATAGCCGGCCGATTTACCCACACGTCTTTCTCCAGATTCATTTGACCACTGGTATCTTTTTCTCCCATACAGCACGCTCACGAAACGTCTCGGCCCGTCTGGCTCCAGGCTGCAGAGTCTGCCTACAGGTTTACCCTGGGCTCAATCGCTGGAGGTGAGTGACATGTCTGCTGCGGAGCCCCCGGCCCGCCCGAGGGGTAACCTTAGCCGGCCAGACTGGCGTGCTGAGGCTCCGGGGCCGGCCATTGTGCTGCAGGGAGAGGGGCTGTGATGTGAGGCTCCGGCATTGTGCTGCTGTGCCACCGGTGGCTCCAGGCTGTCGTTGGGAGTCGGAGCTTTGGAATGACACAAATCTTCCGGAACCGCACTCTCTGGAATCTCGGTCTAATTACACTGGAAGGAACTGATACAAGGAACGCCTGAGACAACTGCCCCTCACATAGGGACACACTCTGACCCTGTGTGTGTGTGTGTGTGAATGTGTGTGTGTCTCTGCGAGTGTGTGTGTGTTCTCTGCAAACATGCAAAGGCCGAATGAGGCAGGGGTCAAAAAGAGATGTAAATCATGAAACCGCTGTCTGTCTTTGTGTTGATAGATGAGCTGTATTTCACTCGGCCTCAGCGCTGACTGAGCTGTTTGCATGTTTCGGAGAAGAATCACTGCAGCGTTTGAGTTTAGCGCAACTTGCTGCAGCTTCGCCTCCTCAGACAGTTGTCTCACAGCGACCAGACAAAGTTCTACTTATTCCCCAGTGATCAATTATCAACTCCCTTCCAAAGTAACTTGAGAATTTTTATTGCACAACTCGATTGTGAAAGATGTTAAAGATGAATTAAGATAACAAGTTATGGCTTATATGCACCAAGACTGAGAAGAGCTGGAAGATTGTACTCTAGAGCTGAAACAACTAGTTAACCAACAGAAAATTACTAGATAATAATTCAAAATTGAATTCTTTTGACAATAATTGGCCTTTTCAGTCATTAAAACAACATTTACTTGTTTAAACATTTAAAATGTGAGGATCTGCTGCTTCTCTTGGTCATAGATTATAGTAAATGATTGTCTTTAGGCTCTGGTCTCTTGGTCGTATAAAATAAGGAATTTAAAGATGCCTCCTCTGACTGTGGGAAATTATAGTTGGGCTTTTATTTTTGCTATTTCCTGACATTTTAGAGACAAAACACTTAACCAGTAATGAAGGTATTGTTAACTGCAGCCATAATCCTCCCAGTATGTGTCTAAGAAAACTCAGACAGGCTAATAAATTTGTGTCTGTGTTATTTGGAAAAACAACAGAACAAACATTTAACCTGCGACAAATCTGTGTGTGTTTTGCAGCCACCGGTGCCACGGCTGTGTACCCCATCGACCTGGTGAAGACGCGCATGCAGAACCAGCGCTCCACCGGCTCCTTTGTAGGAGAACTGATGTACAAGAACAGCTTTGACTGCGCCAAGAAAGTGCTCCATTACGAGGGCTTCTTTGGATTCTACCGAGGTAATCCTTCACTGAGTTTCCAGCACGCAAGCTGGACCTGAAGTCTGTGTACGGGCCGACATATGGTTCTCGTGCAAAACAAACCCTCTGATGGGAAAACATTAGGATTTGTCAGTGTGCTAATATCAGCAGCATGGTTTGCTAATTGATACCAGAAACCTTTGCCCTCCCTGTTCAGCGTTGAATAAAGCAACACTCAGGGGTCGCGTTTTCATTATCTGAGTACCTGGGAGAGAGCTCCCTGAGGAAAATGGCCAGCAGAGTTCGTGTAGTAGCAGTGTCTGATCTGCCTCTGCGTGGATGGTGATAATGGCGCTGAGGGGCTTGTGATATACAACACTTCTACCCTCAGGCTGTTCATACGAGGGAAGTCAAGACTGCCATCTACTGCTACCTCCACCGCTGCAGCTCTTTGTTGCTCTGATCTGCTTCCCTCTGCCTTCCTCTCTTGCACATGATAAGAGGCTGATTGACTCAGAGACAGACACGCTCGGCTGTTTTCTGGCCGCATACCAGCAGCAGTCACTCAGCAGCTCCTTCAGAAGTTTATCTGGCGCGATGAAGGACAGGCGGTGAAACAGTATGGCGCTTATCGCCGCCGTAGCACCCAGCCTCCCTCCCCTCCGACCCCCCCCACCCCACCCGCTCTTGTCCGTGACCACACAGCTCTCTCTGTTCCCCACCATCGGTGAGATCAGGGCCCGGACAATGCTGATCCCATGCGCACCAGCAGTGTCGTATTTTTTGGACTTTTATTCGAGTTCAATGGGACCTTTGTGTTTTGGTGCATCAGATGTATCAGCCACATCTGTAAATATTTATGGGTTTGTTTTACACACACAAGAACCCTGCAGCTTACATTGTTCTAGCTGTCAGTGAATGTATTCAGTCAGCAAAGATAAAAAATGTGCATTCATTTCCAGCCAGGCTTTCTCTCTCTCTCTCTCTCTCTCTCTCTCTCTCTCTCTCTCTCTGTCAGGTATTCTAATGGTATCTATGAATAATATTTTGCAGGTCTCCTCCCGCAGCTCATTGGCGTTGCCCCGGAGAAAGCTATCAAACTCACGGCAAGTCATTCCTCTGTGTGGCTCAGAGTGTTCAAAAAGTTGCTCCGAGTGATTCGCTGTGAATGAAAAACATGCATGGAGTGTAGAAGAAACGCAGCCTTCGCAATCAAGATGTGACTGTCTGTAACCACAAGTTAACATTAATGCCCTGCTATCAAGACTGGGATTGTGTCTCATCTGCCTTTTTTCTTCTTCTTCTTCTCCTTTTTTTTTCAGGTGAATGATTTTGTCAGAGACAAGTTCACCACACAAGATGATACCATCCCTCTGCCTGCAGAGATTCTCGCTGGCGGATGTGTAAGCACGCCATTAGAGATCTTTTAAATTCAGTCTGTAGATGAACTCAAGGCCAAGTTAAGGAACAGATTAGAGGAAGCGAAGTATTGACATGATTTAAAGTAATTAATGTGAGTACAGATTCGAATTTTTCTTTTGTTTTTTGCTGTTGTTTCAACTAAATGTTCACAAGACCCTGTTTGGTTTATCATGAGCTGGTTTACTAAACTATATACTTGCCAAAGTATCCAGCCTTTTAACTTAAAGGGCTGATTAATAATTTAGCTCATCGGTTAGTACAGAAAAAATCAAACCACAGTATTAACATACATTTTAAAATGAAAAACTAATAACTAATAATGCAGTAGATCTGAAATCATTTCCAGTTCTCTCTTTTGTTGCTTTCTAATAGTAGGTGGTGGTAATGCACCTTAATGCAGGTTGTCACCTGCTATAAGATCAAAACTTAGTTAATTGTAATTGTTCTTTTTGTAAGCTTTTGTGCAGCTACAGTTTGAAACTGTCTCTCCTGCTTTCTACACTTGTTTTTTGAGTTTAATTTTTCCCTGAAAAAAGACACAATACAAAAAGTAAACAAAGTTAAAGATAATTTTAAGTGACAGCATTTTTTAAAAAATTTTATTGCCAAACATATCTCAATAAATTTCCTCGTCATGAATCCAGTTTACCCCGAAGATTGTTTAATAACAGTCTGATATTGTGACAGCCCTGGTTTGTATAGAAATGTGCAGGTATCTGCTGGGCTCGATGGCTGTTTGCGAGAGGCAGATCTAATGACTTTATAAAGGAGTGGATGAATTATTTAAATCCTTTATCTAAGTAAATGTAGCAATAAAACCCTGTAGTAAATGTCCTACTTTGAGGAGTCATTTAATTTAAAGTACTGAAAGTACTTAAAGTATCAAAAATAAAAGTACTCCTAATGTAGTAAAAGGCCCCCTATAAGTGCCATACTGATATATATTATATTATCTGATAATTATTTATAATACATTTATGTGAGAGTAGCATTTTTCTTTTGTAGCCAGTTTAGGTCTTGACTATTTAATGTACTTTTGGCTACTTTTTAAGTTTAATCTATACAATTTTCATTGTATGTTTTGTATTAAAATCTCTAAAAACTGTAAAGCAGCAAGAATCTTAAACTGTAGGTTGGATCAGTGTTGTGGAGCAAAAAGGAAAATTGTTCCTCTACTTCCAAACATAACGTGAAAGGAAAATACTAAAGTGCCTCATATTTGTACCTAAGTACATGTACTTAGTGATGTTTTCCTACTGACTATTAACACAAAAAAATACACTGTACTTAAAATTTTGTTTGTATGTTCTTGATGGACCTTCAGAAAGTTTTTAGTTAATATTCATACCAGCCAGAGTGACGAATGAACCCTAATTTTCTGTGCTTTAAAAAAGAAACATTTTACCCACATTTTAGCATTTTGAATTGTTAATCATAGGGAATTCTGATTGATTGTGGTAATTACTTCAAAATTTTAGTTTAATTTTAATTTCTTTTGCTCTCATTTATAAATTTCATCAGTAATAACTCATTATTTAGTTTGTGTGAGAAATTATATTTATTCAGCTTCTCCTGTTCGCTTATTTTTTACCATCCCTCAGTGCAAACGTTCCCCTGCAAAAATGAACTATAAAAGCGTAACATCTTTTGAGTGCAGCGCCGGATTAAAGATGTAATTCCTTCACTCTGCCTCTCCTCTGGCTGTGCTGAAGTGAAACAGGCAGGCCATGCAGCAGAGCCTGCAGGTTGCTCACAGAGGAGCGGGGTCTGCGGGGTCGTGACCCCTGTCAGGGTGTAATTGTAGGAGGAGGCCCTGGAGGGTCCTGGATGAAGCTAGGTCTGGCTCTGCGTGATTGAGTTTGACAACGCGGTCCATACCCGAGGCGTGGTCGCCGCCGCCTCCACGCAGGGCGAGGAGGATGTTTCCAATACATAATGTTAACTACTCAGGATACACACCAATGAGAGTTACAGTCATTTCTATAGTTTGGACGACATCCTCGTGTTATTTGACAAAAGTTAAAAGTCTCGTTAATCTGACAGTTTGCTAGATTATGGCTCCCATCAGAGGAGAGAACTGAAGAAGATAAAAGAGACGAGACAAACGCATCAATCTTCAGAACAGCGGATATTCCCCCTCCGCTTCGAAAATGACTAAATGTGCCAGAGCTTTTTTTAGACCTTTGCTCGGATGTTTACAGATAAGACCCCTGCCCTGAATGTCACCAGCAGCCATCCTGGGGCCTGATTAGATTTGGGGAGGGTGATAAATGTGCCTGAGTCAGAGGGTGCTGTGCCTTCAGGGCATTGCTTGCCCGGACTGGGTGATTCAGTGCTCTCCCCTGGGAATTGGGGTGAATTGGGGAAGTGTGCGGGGGTGAGGCCAGGCTGGGCCGCTCACCCTGCCTCAGGAGGTGCCTCAGGGGAGGCGAGGGGGCAGAGGGCCGGTGCCAGGGTCAGAGCCTCTCAACCGTGAGCGGGGGCTTCTCCTCACCCTACGTCTGCTCTGTTCTGACCCCCAGTTCTCCTATCAATGCCTGCTTTTTCCTCCTCCTGTCAAGGCCGTCCTCTTGCCAAATCGTAGAGAAAAAGTATCTTTTGTGCTGAAGTTTACTGAGAAAATTGAAAAACTCCTACAAGAAAGAAATGCTTACACATCATTACAGCCTCACCCAGAGTTCACCCCTCAGATGTGTAACCTCGCTCAGTTTTAGAAACCCACATCGGTGCATATAAACAACTCGTCAGCCGTTTCTTTTTCCCTTTGCATCCTGCAGGCCGGAGCTTCCCAGGTGATTTTCACCAACCCTCTGGAGATCGTTAAGATCCGTCTGCAGGTGGCTGGAGAGATCACCACGGGCCCCAGGGTCAGTGCCCTGAACGTTGTGAGAGACCTGGGCTTCTTTGGCCTCTACAAGGTAGGTCAGCACCTCTGCAGCACCATGACGTCTGCAACATCAACCTCTGATAACTGTCATACAAGGGCATGTTCCTGAAATACAACACAAACAACACGGGGAGTTTATTTATTGTTCACTTCAGTGTGTCTTGGTGGAAGAAAAGTGGTGTTTTTGGATGTCTTGTTTGATCAAGTTTACTTTTGCATGAGAGACAAGAACAACAAATTCTCACATTTTAGGTGAAACCAAGGACTTTTGTTTAAAAAGAAAGAAACACAACCAATAATTTGAATAGTAAATAAAATAGTAGGACAACAGACTATAAATCTAATTGAATATTCAACTAAAAAATTTAGTTTTGCTTTAGTTGGAAAACCACAACAACACTTGGTCAGCAGTGAAGGTCCTAAATGCAAAATAATACCTGAACCAAGTAATGTTAATGTTAGTATGAAAAGTTAAAGTACTCTTATTGCAGAGTGATAGAATTTTCTGAATTATTTTATTGGACTGTTATGGGTGCATTGATGTTTACTGATATTGTTGGGAGGTTTAATCTGTTTCAACGCATCATGGTTTTTTAAGATGATCATTGTTTGTATGTAAAATCACAATCTGCAAAACAACAAATGACTGTAGCTGTCAATCACAGTAAATATAGCGGAATATAAAGCACAGTATGTCCCTCTAAAATTTAGTGAATTAATGAGGTAAATACTTTGGTAACAGACTTGAGTAACTGTAGTTTACTTTCCACTACTGTATATAATATGATGTGGTATTTTTTCTCATAATGATGCACAGATGAAATACAACTGTGCTTGAACAAACATTTGAATGCATACACAGACATAAATGGAGGTCAGGATCAGAAATAAAGATCAAACAGTCTTTTCGCTGAATGTTTGCAATTTTCTTAAACTGTGTTAAACATGCGAAAGGAGCTGCGGCCAGCAACCAACAGCAAATTAGTGAAGGATTATGCTTTGCTACTGCTGCCTTCCAGATCCTTGTGGGTTTGCTTACAGCTCCAGTCATGTGTTCATACTCCATATTTTAATGAGGAGCAGACAGTGTGCGGCTTGTTAAAAAAAAAAGAAGAAAAAAAAGGCTGACTTCCTCTTGGCAGAAGAAGCCAGCCGCACCAGGGTCCATGTCAGTGCTCTGTGTATATATGTGTGTGTGTGTGTGAGTGTGATGGATTTCTCTCTGGAGGCCCACTGCTGCAGCTCTGCCTGAGGCTCTTTGGCTCCATCATCAACCCTAAAAGCCCCCCTGTTGGTTGAATGAGACATGTCCACTTAATCCCCTAAACAAACCTCCTCAACCGCTGCCTCTTCCTGTGACTGACTGTGGTCACAATGACATATGTAAATTGATTTTATATTTATATATATATTTATATATATGCATATGCATATAAATACATTTCATTGGATGCCTTTTCTTCTGTTAGGGAGCCAAAGCTTGCTTCCTGCGTGACATCCCCTTCTCTGCCATCTACTTCCCCGTTTATGCCCACACCAAGGCGAAAATGGCAGATGAGGATGGAAGGCTGGGGCCGCTGCAGCTGCTGGCTGCTGGAGCTGTTGCAGGTAACAAACATCTGGAAAGCTCAGGGTCAGTGGGCATCCAAACAGCAACATGTTTCTTTTTAACAGAGGGATGTGTCACAGTTTCTTCTCCAATAAAATGCATTTTGGTTTTCTCCCTGTTTCTGCTTTCTCCATCCGCTGAATCTCACAATAGGCTTGCTATATATACAGCGCTTTTGTCATATTGCACTATACAGCCAATCTCAAGCCCTGCATGATGCTGCACAGGGATGTCAGAGAGACAACATCTGTGCATAGTGAAAGCGCTTCATTATGTCTCTTGTGAAATGTTTCCTAAGGTGTACCGGCCGCTTCGCTGGTGACCCCTGCTGATGTCATCAAGACCAGGCTCCAGGTGGCGGCCCGGGCAGGCCAGACGACATACAGCGGAGTCATTGACTGCTTCAGGAAGATCCTCAAGGAGGAAGGTTTCAAGGCATTTTGGAAAGGCACAGGAGGTAAATGCACACATACACAGATGGACACACACACACACACACTCAACAGTCCTTTAAGTGGTTTCATGACTGGAAAATAGGGCTCGCTGTAGTGGCTGTAATTGTCTAGAAGACACGGCAGAAATATTAAATCCCACATTGTAATTTTCAAACTATCTTCCATTAGCTCGTGTCTTCAGATCTTCACCGCAGTTTGGTGTAACCCTGGTGACCTATGAACTGTTGCAGAGATGGTTCTACGTTGACTTTGGAGGACAGTAAGTACTTAAACCACATTTGCACAAGTATGTGCCTCTTGTCAATTTCTGAGAGTGTGTCTTGCACTAATTTGACTCTCTTCTCAGTCGTCCTGCCGGCTCTGAGCCCATCCCCAAACCCGTGAACAAGGACCTTCCTTCTGTGACTGCAGACCATGTAGGCGGCTACCAGCTGGCTGCTGCAACATTTGCAGGGGTGGAGAGAAAGTTTGGTCTGCACCTACCTAAGTTCAAGCCTTCTGGAGAGGTGACAATCAAATCAGCGAAGTCCAAACGGGAGCCACAGGCTTCATAAAGCGTCACTTGATGTGACTGTGAGGGCTGCATGCTCTTGTGATCATTACACGTCCTCCAAAAAGGATCTATTGAACCATGTCTCAGTTACATGCATTTGAGCGATTGTCTTACTTTGAATGCTGCATGGGTATGGCTTTATTGCATTTTCTTTGCATAGCTTGCACAACTTTATTGTACATATTGTACTTCTCTACAGAGGGACATTATGGCATTACGAAGGATTGTAAGTGTGTTTTCTGGTGTGCAACAGCTTTGGTGTGCATGTGTCAGTTCAGTTTAAAAGACACAAGGATGTACAGATGTTTTCAAACGTGTTCATTTTGAAATCAAGACCAGGGACTTGGGAAATAATTTAAATGTATTTATTGTATTTTATTGAAATAAATCATTCAAACTGTTTCTACTGTGTGAAAAGTACATTCTCAGTTTTGACACCAGGCTTTGAGATTCTTCAAGAAAAACGATCTCGGTTCAGGTACATTACAGATCTCTGAGCAGTTACAGCATACATGATCATCTTCTTAGGCATATCTCCAGTCTTACCAGCTGCACTGATCAAGTGAAAACTGGCACTGTATAGAATATAGAAGTAGAAAGACATTTGGACTTTGGACATGTTAGTATATTACAAACAAGTAACTATTAAGGTTCTCCAGTCTAAAAGGAACAGAGATGACAACATGGGCTACAGCTTACAAGTGTCAATTCCTGTGTGTTCAAAGACATGATTGCTTCACTACAACTTTGGTGGATGTGGAGCTCAGCTATGACTGTTTTACATGACTATGAAAGTGAAGTGGAGCACCTTAACTCAAAATTAAGGCTTGTGTTAACATGCCCTAAATAAAGACAGGTAAGTTTTTTTTACAATCAAGATTAAAATGAAAGTTTAAGGCATCTGGTAGAAGAAAGGACAACTGGATTGTTTGTGACCATGGCTTCATGTTAGTGTCTGAGGTTTGATAGCCCTGTCGCTTGTGTTATTATTCCAAGGAAGACTGGTGACGATCCAGCTAACTGAGAAGGCAGAGAAGTCCAAATAAAGGTATAAGAAAACAAGAGATGTTCATATAAGTTCTTTCAAAACCAAACTACATCTTTTCCTTCCATCAAAATGAGGGCAGGTAGTAACAAGCACATCGCTGGTCCCTTTAACATCTCGTTCTCGGCGAACACATCAGGCAGCCAGGCGCTGAGCCGCCAGCTCCTCTGCATCATCTCTGTTCTCGTTGATCTCTGCCAGCGTGCGAACGAAACGGGTCCATTCGTCGTTTCGTGGAACCGCAATTTGCTGTCGGGCGACACAACAGAGACATGACTCAGATTTCAAACACAGGAGTCTACATGTATATTTATAGATAATGGCTTCATTACATCCTCGAACCGTGAGAAATAGTTTGAATTTAGTCCATAAGACACTCTGATGTTGAGAAATTAATCATAACAATGTAAAATATAGCAGCAAAGAGGCTGAACCATGTCTGCAACAACATGCCAAATGGATTTTAATTAAAAATACAGAACAGTCAGGAGAAGTTTAATGGTAAAAGCTGAGTCATTTCTGCTCACCTCTCCAACGTCATACACAAAAACTCGTCCATCAGAGTCTCCCACTGCAATTTCTCTGCCCGAGTGAGCCCATCTGACCCTGTTCAAGGCCGGATTACCCTCTACTGTGATACTGGCGGTGGGAACCTACAACAATATCAGCATAAAATACCAATTAAAGGGTTGAAACCTCTTTAGGGAAAAAAGTAAGATTTCAAACAGATGTGATGAGATATGCGTGTGCCGTCAGTAGGAATCAAATACCTCGGTGTCATTATTTAGGTTCCACAGGTCGAGATGGCCGACTCCGTCCACACAAGCAAACAGAGCAGGGTGGGTTGGAGACCACATGACATCATACACATAATCTGAGTTATCCTCGAACGAGTAGAGCGGCTTGTTGTTCTGCAGAAAAATACAAAAAACAAAAGGGGGGTGAATATTATCCTCTATGTATCTGCAAAGATATAAAAAACATGATGAAACATAATAAATAAAAACCCATTATGGTGTTTTCAGTTTTAAAAAGTCTGAAATCTCACCCCTTTTTTTCTGTTAAGCTGTCCAATTTTTAGCCACACTAGCAGTGAGAGTATCTTCACATTGAACATTAGTTGTATTTGCACAAATTTTTGAACAGACCTTTTTTTTCCAAATCAGATGAATTTTTTAACTTCTCATCTTGTGTCACTATCAGATGGTCAGAAACTAATGACGGTCTTACCTGGTAAATGTGGTAAAAGACTTACCTGCTACTAGCTACCGCTGCTATCACTACTAACTGCACTAGCTACTCTCCATAGCAGTGAGGGTTATGCAAAGATGCTTAAGTGCAGTTCAGGCAGCAGGTATGACACGGAATCTCTATCAGTTGATGATCAAACAGCAGCAGGTGCTGTGAATCAAGCTGTGTGTTTAATATGTGTATTGTCTGATACATTTCCTATGAATAGCAATTGTCTCAACATTTCTCTTTTACTTCTCATCATCCAGTATAAGGTGCAATAGTAATAGCATGAAACACTGTCCAAATAATGAGTTTGCTGCAAAATGCTAAGAAAAAATAAAACAAAACAGACAAACAAACCAAAACATCTAGCTTAACATCCGCCTTTGGCCAGGTTTTGTCTGCCAAGGAATTAGAAATAATTGCACCTCAACTCCTGTCTAGATTCTTATGCTTTTCAATTTAGATGCAACAAATGAGTTTTTAACAGGGTCTGGCATTATGACTGATCTGGTTGTCTAGCTGTTCTGGGTGCTCAATTCAATCAATATTAACAGAAGTATTTGCCTTTAAAAGAAACTTTTAAAGAAACATTTTAACCTAGAATGTAATTAAGACTCAAAACACAGACAGAGGAAATGTTTTCTCATACACTGATGGGCCTTTTCATCAAAATGAAAAGAGGTTTTCTGAGGTTTTTTTGGACCCTTTCAGATGCATCTTCAATCTCACTCTAACCTTGGTGCTCCATAGCTTGACAGTCCAGTCGAAAGAGGAGGTAACAAACAGGTGAGAGAAGTCCAGGGGCCCTGGAGCTGTGTGGCAGTTGATGGCTGTGATGGGCCCATGGTGGCCCTCAAACATCTCACTGATACCCGCTTTGCTGTGAAGCACACAGATGAAGAGGGAGAGTGAAGTGCAAAACGTACTGACAGATTAAATTGTGCGTGACAAATTTAATTTCCCAAAGCAGCAGGTGATGAATAATGTCCTTCAGCTGGGATCATGTTTGAATATCTATATAAATCTGTACAATGTATGAAAGGAACAAATCAAAGTGTTACCACTTAGCTCTACTGGTTTTAAAATAATTTGGGTATTACCTTAAGCATTAAAGAAAGCGACAGGCACAGATGGACCTCTGCTGGACGTTTTCACATTAATCGTTTACTTATATCATATTATTACCAGCAGGGTGGCAAAAGTGCCAGCAACCCCTCAACCACATGTTGCAGAGCTGTTAACCAACTGAGGCTCTGATAATTAACGTAGAGAGGTAAATACTCAGCGTGAGTGATGCTTATGCATTATTAACTGCGATGAGAGTATCATACCATTGTAAATGAGGTGGAAAATTATTCCCCCAATTACAGAGATGATTCTGCTGTGCAAAACCTTGCAGCTATCCCCTCTCTGCGGTCTCTGGGCATATTGCAGGACATTTAGCATGGGGCTAGCAAGCTACTTGCTGGCAGATTGGATTTGAGCCACATTTCTTTGCTTCTTTACCACTGTGAGAGAAGCCCTGTTCTCTTAAATGAGAACATTGTGGGATGAACTGCAGTTTTAAATCTCCCCGGGACAACTGACTGTAAACAAACTCTCTCACCCACAGAAACATACAGAGAGGAAGAAAAAAAAAAAAAGGAGAGGGAAAGAATGATTTGTTTCCCCTGCATGTGTGCCCTGTTTATGTTGAACGACCTTTACAAACACAACTGACAAGCGGAAAAGAAAAACAGGATGACTGGGCATGAGCGAAACCTCAAACAGCGGGAGATCAAGTGTTGGATTTGCGTTGCACTGGGAAGTGAGTGGGCTATATTTATTTGACAGCCAGTCCTAGGTGGGCCTAACAAGCTGCCTCAGTTTCCTGGCGGTGTTCGGGAGGGACGCTGGGGACCGCGGGCTGCTTGTGAACGCACCTTCCATGACGACATGACATGTAGACGGAGCCGTCTTCGCTGCCCACCACGAAATTGTTGACGTCTCCGAGAGGGAAAGACATGGAGGTGACAGCTACGGCTTTGGACTGCTTGAACACCAGCTCCATGCGGTCCTGTGGAGGGGGGAGGCAGCATGGAACAACATCTTTAACAAGCTCCCTGCTCAGGCTTTCTGTTAACACACACTCTGCCAAGCACAACCTATAAAAATCACTTGACAGTTTATTAATGTATAATCTAAATTCAACTAGCACTTTATAAAAAATTGAAGCTTGACATTGAGGTCTTGGCAGCGCAGATGAAATGACACAGCTGGCAAAGTTAATTTCCCTGAGAGTGAAAAATGAGTTGAAATAAAAAAATAAGGGTAAAGCCGGAGGAAACCAAACTGGAATGCTAAAACGAAGCAGTCCGGCCAAAATGTTTGACATTTAGCATGAATGGGTAGAACAGGAAGTGTGTGGAATGTGAGACTTGAGGAGACACAACATGCAAAAAACTGAGCTGAACACTTCAAATTAAATTTTTATTGTTAAATCTTTAATCCTGAGCTGTTTATGAAATTCATAAATATTCCTCTGACCACCCACAGGAGAAAAGCCCTCACACACACACGCATGTATGAGCTACCTGTGGCTGAGAAAGCATGTCCAGACTCCAGGAGCACATCTTGCCATCAGTGGAGATGCTAATCAGGTTGTTGGCATTCTGGGTGCCAACCACATTCACACAGTACACTGGGTGCTGCAAAGATAAAGAGTGAGGTATTTTATTCTTATGCTGCATTACAAAAAAAGTACCAGCCCACTGTGTCAGTTGTTCAGTGTACCGTGTGTGCTGCTGCTGACAGGGGGGTCCTCTGCACGGGGGTCCGCTTGTTGCTCCTGTTGTCCCACAGTACAATCTGCCCTGAGTATGTCCCCCCCACCACAACGTTGGGGTGGAACTTGGAAAATGCCGCTGACATAACAGCAGACTGTGACAGAAAGAACAAAAAAAGAAGAAAAATGGATTGGCAAATGTTAGTTTCTTTACTGATTAAAAAGAGAATGTTTAAAGAGACACAGTGCCACACCAGTAACGCATCGCTGTGTCAGATCCAATCAAAGAAGCCAAAGTCATGTGACTTGAGCCTGAGTGACCTGGATGTGCACCTGTGAGTATCAGGGCTAGTTGTCGGATTAAATAATGCAAAATCTGCAAATACATCAAGTTCTAGCTGTTTTTATAAATTTGTTATAGTAACACAAAAATTATTCAAAGTTCCCAACAATCAACACATGGAAATCATCAAGTTGAACCTGTTGTTTTCCTGCTTCATCTCTCAAAGTTACAGAACTTAAAGATATGCATGTTTCCCCTTTCCCAGAACACATCCAGACACATCTTTAATCACTCATGCCTCAGTTCTTACAGTGCAAACAAAACAAACCTTACAGCTGCTGAACAGAACTATTATTTATTTTTAGATAATGACTTGATTCATGAATTTTATTACCTGAGTTTGGTTTTTAGGTGGTCTACGTGCACTCATCACTTCTACAATCACATTCTCCCCTAACTTTTTTTTTTTCTTAAGGGGCTTTTCTTTAACGCGTTGTGCAGGAAAATCTCATAATGAGCCGACTCGGAGGCATGCAGCAAACTGCGTTCACACTTCTGTTCAGTTTTATTCATCAGAGCAATGCGCCTGCATCTACATCCGCTCTGGAGGCAACAACATGTGGTTCTACTCAACTTGTCTTGGTGAAGGAGCCTCAGGGCGAGCATTATAATAAGGCCGGGCAGAGCGGAGGAGCTGTGCTGCTCTCCCTGCTAGCTTGTCTGAACACAGGGCCCTTGTTTAGATGCACATGATAACCAGTGCTGCCCCACACACTTAATCCTGCTGCAGTGCTCGGATTCCATTCAAATCCTGCACCACAGCTCTTCTCCGGCGCCTCACTAACATGTGTTTGTGGATAGATGTGGTGAAGGTGGATGCCAGTACGGTGAACTCACGGCGTGCATGAAGGCAGGAGGGTGAGGGGTGTGAGAGAAGAAGAGAAAGAGGAGAGAGGGGCGATTGGCAGTGCTTCTAGCTCGTTCTGGAGGGGGCCACCGGTACAACGTGGGGAGAAGTGGGAGAAAGAAGCAGGGGGGCTTTGAGTACCTGACAGTGGAAGACGTACTCCGGTGTGGCCTTCTTGTACTTCATGTTCCAAACCAAGGCCACGCCGTCTGGCTCGTGAGGAGCGTCCTCATTGTTGTTGTATGAGGCAACCAGGAGTTCAGGATACTGGTGACAGAAAAAAAAAAGAAAAAGAAAAATCAGCCCAATTGAATGTTAGGGGGAGGCAGACATGCCCCGCAGGCCTGGCTCCATGTGGACAAGCCTCGCCTGCCCTGTGCGGTGCTGCTGAATGCCTTAAAGAATGAGTAACCCTTTCCTCAAGATTCATGTCTCGGTTAATCAGCCCTACCTCCACTAAGAACTCTGGTAAATTACGTTTTTATTTCCTTTCATAATTTTAACCAAAAGCTACAGAGGAACAGTGGTAGACTAAAAACAGAGCAGCTCATTGAGAATCTAAAATTCAATCCCGCTGAAGCAGGAATTAAAAACACAGGCAGAGAATGACAACACAAACACTTCTCAGATATAAACAAACCATTAGCCTCAGCTGCTTCTAATACCTGATCTGAGATTTACAGTTTGTGAATTCATTATTTAAAATCACAAGGGTATGCAGATCGCTCTGAGCCAGAAAATACTGCGAACAAAGACCTGGTGTTCAATCACTGTCAAAAGTCGTTGCAGAATCATGCATTAAATGACCTTAGACACCAGAGGAAACAAATCATTATGGCCTCCGCCTAAGTGACAATTTGGTGGGACATAACTTACTTTTCCTGCGGGATTTGTGGCTGAAAGTAAATGCTGTCAAACTCAAGCTATGTAATCATAAACCATTACGGCTGTGCAAAGTTAAGCTGTTTCAACAGCCAATTAGCAACAATTATGCACCTCTAACTTTATAACTTCTATTTTTAGCACAAGAGCACAATAAATTCATTTTTTAATTTGACATTTCAGTAACTGCAAATGAAGCACGTTTGCGGCTCAGAAAAATGTGTTTAGTTGTTGGTTTAATTATAAAATGCTATTAAAAGTAGGACCTGGGGGGACCAGTCCAGGCAGGTGACAACGCGATGCTTGGACCAGCGCTCGTCCATGAACTGCCTGTTGAGAGAGACCTTCGCTCCAGCCTGGATTTCACTGGGAAAAACAAAGCACCACAAATCAATAAAACACTTCTTCAAAAACCAATTACAAGTTGTTGTTTTTTTTAAAAAAAAAACAAAACACTAGTTGTCCAATTATTACCCCTCCTTCTCCTCCAGGTCACGGCCACTGTAGTCAAAGAAAAGGTCCACGTGCTCTGATAGAGCCCGCTCAATAATGCGAGTGCCGTGGTCGAAGAAGTTCACAAACTCCTCGGAGTGCAAGATCTGGAGTTTTTCCTCCTCTGTCAGCTCATGGGGGGGTGCTTTAGAGAAAAAACACAAACACACTGAAATGTAGTGGCGATCCCTGCAGCTCATTGCCTTTATGATATGAACTGTGACACACTTTACAGGAATAGCAACCTTTTTGTACTTGGCTGCAGCTAAAATAAAATCCCCAAAAGACCTGGGGCAGCTTAATTTCAGTAAAGTATTGCAATTATGTATCATCACTTGAAGTGAAGTACCTTCCTCCTCCTCTTTCTGGTCCGGTTTCTCTGTCTGAGTCTCTCCCACTGGTTGAGGTGGAGCAATTTCCTCCTCTTCTTCTTCCTCTGTTGATCAAAAAGTGACTATTAGGTTGTACACACCACATCTCTGAAGCAACATACCTCTGTGCAAGAAATGATAATTTTGCTTATGATAGCAATTTCTTCAATACTTCAAATGTAAACAGGGAAATCATATAAAATTAGATTCAAATTAAAAACTCTCACACATCAATCATGCCTCCATACAGACATTTCATACCTTTTGGTCACTACATCTTCCGCCTCCATTATTTTCCTCTCTCAATAAAAAAACACTACCAATTGATTACGGGCGCTGCAATCTCCGCCTTGCATTTGTTTGGTTTGTCAGCACAATGTCGCCTTTCAAAAAGAACCTGCTTCTCTAAAGAAGAGAAGTTTGTCATTTGTGTTAAAGGGACACAGCGCAGCGGGTGTCTTGTTGTCATAGGGACCCCTGTCTTTCCAAACTGTTAATGAGACTCTAGCCATTCAATAGAGCGTCTAGCTGTCAATGTTGCTGTTTCCTCTGTGTCCCGTTAGCAGGTTGCCCCCTTCTAGGCCAGGGGGCAGCAGGGCAGAGGGTGTGGAGCAGCTGCCCGGGGCCCGTCCCATTGGTCTGGCCAGATGACGGCATGGTGCAAAAGCAGATGGTGATGCTGGGATTGTCTTGTGCTCTTCAGAGGTGGCATGGGGATGGCACAGAGGTTTTCCGCCTGGCTGCCCCGAGACAAGCTTCTCCCTGAACAGCAAGCCTGTGCAATTACCATCCTAGCAGGAGGTCCCTGCAACTCCTATTCAACCTCAGAGAATGTACAACAAAATACAGGCCAGACCAGCTGGCAAACTGCACACCGGCTCTACCTCAAAGAAGATGAACACGCTTTTTCAATCTCCTAGAGACGGTATATAGCCTATGCTTTCAATGTAAAAATAACAGCAAAAGCAGGACAAAACAGATTCATGAAGAGAGGGGGAAATACTTGCCTGGTTCCTACAGGCATTTATCTTGGTATGAGCCTTACAGTTAATCTAACATGACAGCACGGCATGCCAGAATTTCCTTCCTACCGAGATAATCTAAATGATAATGTCATCTGTCACTTTGTCCATAAAGTGATTTATCCCCTTTCTCAGATGGAGGTTTGGGGAAGAAGGTTATTGAGTGCACTGATGAGTTTACAGAACTGGGTTGATGACACAAGCCATTTCAATGTACGGCCATATGCTGCAACCAACAGGACAAGGTTAAAATCTTTCCTTTCAAGGGCCTCAATCAGGCTTAAAGGAAAACAGCAATCACTGTCTTTCAGCCAGTCCCGGCCGTGCTCGTCAGCCCTTTCCCTGGTGAGGCAGCCAGAGCAATCAACCTGCCAGGCATTAGGAGCGGATAGACAATCTGAAAATAAAGGGTATAATGCACCTGCCAGCCAAAATGGCCATTTGGAGAAAAGCTAGTGATCCTGGTGACCCCGCTGGGGAAGTGTATGGGGGTGGTAGCGCCTAGTGAGGGTGGGTGGTGAGGGGTGGGGGGATGTGGGGTTTGCATTTAACAGAATTCACCCGGATCACCGATGTCCCATACACTGACATCTCCTCTCAAAGCAGGCCCAATTATAGCTTTTGTACCACTTAAGAAATAAAAGCTTTTTTGGGGAGGGAAGCTGGACAGGAGGGGTGGGTTGGGGTGGGGTGGGGGGTGTAATCACAGGTCCTGGTCAATAGACAACATATTAATGCAAACAAGGTATGAATACCAGGGATGTACAAGTATAAAACTAAATGACCTTTACTCTCTGCTGCATGTGTCATTCACTTTCTATACGTCCACATTGAATGAGGGTCTGACTTCAGCACACGAAACAGGGCTTTTCTCTGCAATATAAAGGCCAACATGAATACACAACTACACCAATACAGGATTACCCCCTTCCAACTACTCAACCACCAACCCGCCACACACACACAGACACACACACACACACACAAATATTATGGTTGTTTCAGGACCAGTACCTAAAATGCTTCCAATTCTGCCTAAAATGCTTGATTGGTACCCTTTTATGCAGCATCATAATATATCAGATTTTTGATTGCATATGTACCTAATATTTACAGACAGAGAAACAATTTTTGTGTTACCTCAAACACAATTATAACATCCCTACAGGATTACAAGTATACAATTGTTTAAAAAAAAAGATTGTTATATAGAATTTGTATTCAAAGAGTCTGTCTTTGCCGTTACACAAAGTTCAAGCATCAAAATCGGTATTGGGACAAAAAAAATTGTATCAGGACATCTTAAAAAAGAAAAAAAGAAGTCTATCATGTCATGTTTCCTAAACTGAGTACCTTTAGCGTTAGTTTACAAAATGCACTTTAAAAAAATTATGATCGACCACTTCCACCTGTTATAGCATCAACATTTAAGGTCGAGTGTAAAGGAACAGAAAACTTAAAACTGTTGCAAGTAAAATTAAAATGAAGACATGAGCAGCTAGACTGCTCTGTCAATCTAACGGCACTATTTAACAGTCACCTGTGAAACAACAGTCTATTGTTTTTAAGTTCTACAACATAGTTGCCCATGTCTGTAATGACACTGATGTCCAAAGATCATAAACAGACCAAATGTAAGCAGAAATCCAAAACCAGTACTGTCCTTTCTAAAACAAAGTGTCTGTCCCAGATAAAAAAATCATAATCTTGTTGAGGGATTAAGAACAAAAAAAATCAAAAAGGTGCAAATATTCGAATTATAAACGAAGAAAAAAAGAGGAGAATATTCCAAGTTCTTTCTGTTTGAATGAATAGCTGCTGTATGACAGTGGTATACAATAGATATTTAACAGTACTAATCATCAAGTGCATAAAAGCTGGCCACAATTACAAGTAGCACTTCATACAAGAAGGCCATTAAGGGCTTTTGTGATTAAAAGTTTTGACCTGCCTCTGAATTCAGAGTGATTAAAACAATCACATTCAATTAAGTATTAGATTTACTGAACTGCTCCACACACTCATATTCCTGACAAGCCTTTTAAAAAGCTGTAGCAGACCAACCACTCCACACACACCCCACCACCAAGCCCCCCAACCTCCAACAATATCTTACTCCATAATTACAGCCTCTTGTTGAGGAGTGCATACTGATGCTGCACATTACCTACTAGTGTAGTCTGGAAATACTGTAGCGGCAGTACAGAAATTCACCAATCTGATGGCTTATATTAAAAAATGTCCTGAAACCACTTACAGATGGAACAGTGCTCATTTAAATCTAAAGAATGCATCTCTGTTGTCTCAGGCTCACAGACTTTAGATGTGGGCGAATTAATGTCAAAATCGTCATCTGAGAGGGGATTTCAGGTCACACTCGTCTAACAAAGACTGCACAGTTGATTTTGTGTGGCAGAATGACGCAATACTGTCCCCATTAATAACAAACAAATAACCTGAAATGTGTTCTCCTTGAGCGCTCAGGGGGTTTTCTCTGGGTCAACAGGGCAGGTGATGTTAAAATGTTAAATCGTTCACTCCTTTTCTCCGAGATGTCTTGCAGACACTGTGGGAACCCTCGGTGTGCAGCGGCCAGGACACGGCAGCCGCTCCCTCTAATGCCACCGCCTGCTGACCTTGAGAGTGCTGCGCCGTTACCTCCTTTTGACAACATGATAAATCGCTCAATCAGAGAACAGGCCCGACGCCACCCCACACATCAAAAACTACGCGGAGGGGAGCAAGCTGGGAAGGGGATGCCGTCTCATCGAGTGCCAGAAGTGATGGTGTGAAAATGCACAATGTCACTGAGTGTGTTTTGTTATGTGCCTGTTCGGTGAAGGGAGAAGACAGGGAAGCGAGGGAGTTGATGAAATGATTACATAGTGGCAGAGAGGGGAAGGGGGCCTCGTGTTGAACAGCTGGCAGAAACCATCATTGTTTAACACAGTTTTACAATGCCCAGTAGAGTCCAGAGTAAAGAAGCGACGAGGAACAGAGGGATGCTCTTCATCCTTCACTAGTTCTGCTCATAGTTTTCCACAAAATCGCACAATTTCATCTTACTCGCGCTGCATGCCACCTCAGGATTTTCTACACATCACCTGATGGGACAACAACCACCAATCAGCACACTGTTTAAAATCCTAACCAGGCTTTCAAGGATGCTTAAAGGGATGTGTTAGCTGATGCAAAGAAATGGAGCAAGCAGCTAAAAAAAAAATAAAGACTCATCCCAATAGCTGCAGCTGTTGGTTTTGTAGGATCTGTGGCTGATTCTGATAACTTTTTAGGCAAAGAAAATTAAAACACAAAACATAAAACCCAATCAAGATTTCAGTTGAGCACACTACTCGCCATCTGTCATTGCACAAAATCAACCAAGAACAAGAAGCACACTCGCAAATATTGCATATTTTATAGAACATGTGTTCAACATGTGCATGTTGGTAGAATCTAAAATATTCTCTTTGGTCAACCACATGAAAGCTACAGAGAAGCAATTACATACATATCGACATGCTTCAGAGGCTGTATGCAGTCGCTTCATATCTGCCTCCTTAATCGCAACTCTCTTTCCTGTCACTGCTTTTCTCATCCTGCTCATTAATTATACTGAAGCCGAGTTAGCTGTGAGGTTCAAAGGAGCAAAGCTTTTCTGAATTTCATCTCTCTTTCGACTTCTTATGTTTCCTGGGCCTCATTTTTTAAAATTTACTTTCATCTAGGGCTCCACAATTAATCGAATATTAGTCATGATCACGGTTTTGGCTTCCCACAGTTAAATGAACATGATCGCCTGCGATACTGACGTTTAAATGCAAGCTCTGCTCACAGAAAACTCTGCTGCATAGCAAATTAAAGCTTCCTAAACTAATGGCCAGTCACTGAAGGGGGGCGGGTTGTAGACATTTTGGCTTTACATTTGGGGTCATGCCACTGCATGTGCACCCTGCAGTGGTGGTTCAGAGCAGGAGACTAACAACAGAGAATAGACAGGCAAAAAAATAATAATAATAATAATAGTAAATAAAAAGTCTCAAACAACTGGAGCAAAGGCAAAAGAGCTACTCCCTCAAAACTGATCATCATCTGTTGTTTGGAAGTTTTTCTTATTCAGGGCAACTGATGTTGAGCAAGAACAAATTATATGCAAATAGTGCATGAGACTTGTGTCAGCCCAACACTACTAAGTTGTTCAGTCATAAAACAAAACAAAACAAAACATACTGCTGTACAACGACGAGGAGAGAAGAGTAAAGTCTTTCTGGTCTCATGTGATCTCACTGACTCCCTGTCCTCTTCCATCAACAACTCAGATGCCCATGACAGTAATGCTGTAAGGCTCATCACTGTAAGTGAAAGCAGAGCTCTGTTGATTCAACTTTGGGTCAAAATTCTGGTACAAGTTTTAAAAATTTTTGCATCTTGGATATTTCATGTGAGTATAGTTCTGATGCACAGATTTGTATATTAGCATGAACAAAACACAACATGTGAGTGAGGCACTGCTGCGTTTACTTAAATATGAAAGCACACAAAAAATTTGGTCCCTTAATTCAACAAATAATTGTGATAAATAATCCTGATCTCAGTATTGATCAAAGTAATTGCAATAATTATTTTTGCCATAATTATGCTGCCCTACATTTCTCTAGAGTTGCAACTAATTATGTTATCCATTATAATAACGTGCTAATACAATAATATGCTGATTATTTTTACAAAAATTGTTTAATCTTTTATAATATGTCAAAGGTAGTAAAAATAAAATGCTCATGACAATTTTACCAAAGCCCAAAGTGACGTCTTCAAATTGCTTTTTTTGTCCAACCAACAGTTCAAAACCCAAAGGCTCTTTATTTACTCTCAAAAATGACGTAAACAGAAAGCAAATTCACATATTTATGAACCTGGGACCAGCAAATGTTTGACATTTTTCCTTGAAAACAACTCAAACTGTTCATCAGTTTTGAAGGTAGTTGGCAATTTCGATCAAGTACTTAATTTATTTACTAGTTGTTGCAGCTCTACTTTGATCTGAAGTTAATCACATCAACTTCATTGATCAGTTCTGGTTTCTCCAAAATGTTTGTAATGCTCTTTCTGCATCCTCCTGCTCATTCACACCGCTCACACAGTCCACCCAAACTCAGTGTGTACGATATTACATAAGAATCACCTTCTTTTTGCTGGGTCATCACAGGTGTCTGTGTCTCTTTTGTGTAGGACACAGTTTCACGTGGAGGGAAGTCCACCTGTGTGATTTTGGTCATTCCCAGTTTTGCAGTTCCCCGCCTAAAAGCACAGAACAACTCACACATTGCACAGCTCAATATCACAACAGAACAGTTGTGATTTTAAAAAGAAAAACACACATAAAACAGTCACTCTACTGTAACTGTTCTCATCTGAATCTGTCACAATTTCACCTGAATGGAATCTTGAGTCAATCAAAAGTAAGTAAATGAGTGTTTCATGGGATGGCAAAGACTTCAGATTAGTTTTACAATTGGTGTGAATGTATGATAAAGTTTTATCTGACCACTCTTGCATGCACAATTTGACTGTTTTCCTCGACTTTCTTAACTATCATCATGACTTTGAAAGACAAAGTAATCATGCCATAGATTGAGAGAAGGGAAAATGACCAGGAAAGGAGAGAAGAGAGTGTCCAGTACCCCAGCTCAGAATCAGAGTGAAGTTGAAGAGTGGACGGGTCAGAGTCCCAGTGCAGAGTCCTGGTTAGTGTCACAGCAACAAGGCAGCATTAGTGAGAGAGACAAGCGAGCATAAATGAGGAGAGGAAATAAAGTTAGCATTATGGCACACAACATGCTGATTCAATCCCAGGTTATAAAAACACACTTAAAACTGGATCTTTTGTGAATGTTTTTCAGTTCAAATCAAGCTTGAATCTTAAAGGTTGAAAGATGTATGTTATCCTAAACTGGTGTTTAAAATGCATGGATGCAAAGACCCTCAGAGATGGCTGACACAGGGTGTAATGTGCAGCCTGCGGGGCTGATTCAGCCTGAACTTTGTCACACCAAAGGCTGTGAGTGTTGTGTCGACAGAGAGGGAGGGAGAGAGGGAACCCTCAGGGAGAAAACATGACCTCCATGTGTGTAGGAAATGGCCATGCTGGTGAGGGAAATGAGTCAACAGGTAGGGGGAACAGCTCCCTGGGCCTGATGGGACACTGGGGGAGCTTGGATTTCAGCAGAGGGAAGGGGCTCTAATTAGGGGTTAAGAAGTCCCCCAGGCATCACAGCAGCCTGCTGTTTTATTGTTAATTTAGGATCATCCAAATTCAATGACACACAAATTAAATAAACATGCGCTCAGTTGGCATGAACTCGTCATCCTTTACTGTGCTGGTATGAGACTTTGTAAAAAAAAAAATGTAGCTCACTTCTAAGTGTAATCATGCTACATTCACAGCCTTTGTCTGCTGTCAAAGGTGATGCAAAGCTAACAGAGCGAAAACAGAATTTCATTTTTCAAAGAAATATTCAAGAGTTCAGAGTTTATTTGCAGTACAACACATCTGCAGTTTAAGTGACATGAGAAGCTGTGATTAGGACACTGAAATGACATTCTTGCTAGCATAAGCAAAGCTTATTCAGAAGATATAGAAAGATCAACATTTAGCATTAGCACTGAAACATTTTGCCTTAAGTGGAAAAATACTCTTGATTTTTTATGATTGACGATGGCACTGTTTTCACTCTTGTGATTTTCTACACTTGAAACAGAAAACATTTGTTTGTTGAGAAGTGGGTGTGTGTGTGTGTGTGTGTGCATACCTGGGTCCTGCAGCTCCATCAGAGTCTTGGCTCCCTGCCTCACTTGGTGTGCCTGCCGACTTGGTGGTGGGAGACATGGGAGGAGGGACTACATAGTAAGACAAACAACAATCATCTGTAACAATGTAAAGACAATAATCCACTGAAAGCAGAGCAGAAAGTACCTATGTGTTCATGCTGTAGTGGCAGCCTTGTGGTTTCAAATCCTGAATCATATCATCATTAATCATATCAATTTTAATGAGGATTTTCTGACAGCTGCATTTTACTGTTAATGTGTGTAAAGTCTTGACAATAGTAGTATAGAGCTTTAAACATATAGGTTAGTCTGCAAATAACGAACCTGAGCTGTTGTAAGCTCAACATTCTTTTATAACACAATTACACTGACTTTCTCTTTTTTAAATGAATGTGTGACTAAATACAACAATTAGTAGAGGAGACAATTAAAAACACACAAAACTGTGATGTTTTAAATTTTCTTTTTCAAGCTTTGTCTTCGTCCTGTGAAACTAATGAAGATTTTCTCATGGATCTCTTCTGCCACCTGCTGTTAGCAACATGACAGTGCTCTAAATATCCCATGCTGAAAGGACTCTTTAAACCAATAGTGGTAGTCTCAGTTGATACCTTTACCAATTGAGTGTTTAATTGTGTCTTTAGTGACATTCTTTTTTTAATTAACCAGAAATATTAGAAATCATTGATGGGTAATTCATGAAAGGCCATGATAGCATTATGCTGTAAAAGTTGGAATAACATATAGATTTTTTAAAAATGTAATTCATTTTAATCTATTTTTTAATTTTTTGCCTTTTTTCCAGTGAACCATATAGTTTCGGCTTGTCATGATGTCATGATATTTTTCATTAGGGTACCTGTTCAATGCATCTCTAGGTGGCAGCTTATCAGCACTGTGCTTTTTTGTTTTGCTTTGGCTTTGTACTCCAGCACTCTGAACTTGATATTACTGTGATAACTTTTTAACTTCAATGGACTATGAGATTAATATTGCTGAATTTCAGCTCTTGATGTCAGGGTGTTTGCACCTACTGACCCCTCATATCAACATAATTCCAAGGGAAACATAAGCTTAAAGTGATTATGAATAGCTGGACAGAGGTCATGTGACTGAGTTGGCTCAACAACATTCCTCTGTTTGGCCATAAAAACTCTGTATATAGTCATAACCCTGCTAGTTAGATCTGCTTGGGGGGAATGGAACAAAACATTGTTTACCTAGTTCAACTGAATGTTCTTTAACTTAAGTCAGAGATTAAAACACCGAAAAAATATTAACTGTCCAAATACAGTTACTGATACTGTATCAAATACAAAGAGAATTCAGCTAATGTAACTGTTGTGTTTACAAACTGCTTTATAACATGACATTTTAAACAAAATATATGAAAATGTTAAGTTAAGCTGCTCTGTGGACATGCATGATTTTTCTAACAAGGTTTTAGATTTGAACAGCAGCTAAGTCCACCAACAAGTAGCTCAAAACATACCGACAGGAGCCTCTGTGGTTATGCCCATACTCTGGAGAAGAGCCTCAGTCTCACGTCTTTTTTTCTCCAGGTCAGAATCATCCTGGTGAAGCGCAGCATCTTTTAGCTGGTCTGCCTAGAAACACAGTAATGTGTCACTCATAATGAACACTCTAAATATCCACATTAATTGTTTTGATCCAAGACATGTATACTGAAACAAAACTTGTCTTGCTGCAAATTTTCTAACTTCCATGTCCAAGAGAATTGAACATAGCCTCGAATTGTAATCAAGGGCTTGAATTTTCCCTTGCGATGATGTTATCCCTCCTGTAAACTGTACACAAAGTTAAAATCACTTAAGATATCAAGGCAGGGCTATCTGGCTTGTATTCTTATCACAAGTATAAACTGTGTGATACCTGTCACTAAGGTAAGTTACCAAAACAAGTGATAAACACTTTTGGCAAAAAAATATTTGACCCCATTAAGTAGTTCATGACAGTTATAAGGGACTAGGACTAATTTTACTTCAATTGTTTTGCTGTTGCTGTTTTTTCCCTAAACTAAGCGTTTTCACATGTTCCATTTGCTGTTAATCAACTGACAAAAGGCAGCTTTTGAAATTTCAAGTAATGTTTTCCTGCTGAGTTTATTTTGACATCTAAGATTATTAATAAAATATGTAATGCTGCACAATCATGACTAATGTTACTTTGCACTATTGGATCACTGAGAGTTTGACCTAGCTGTGTGTGTAAATCATACAGCTGGTTTTGTAATAAAATATCAATGTAAATAACTGATCTGCATCTCATTCACAGAAGAAATCAACAAGAAAAAAACAGTTACTTATAAAGGCCTATTATTTTGAACCTGCTACCTATTGTCAGATCAGCATGTGATCAGCATTTTCTCAAAATGATGAAACTGAAAGTTTTTAAGAGGCCTAGTAACATGTGTTTGTCCATCAACACAACCATCTATTGCATTCTTTAGCTCTATATGGCATCAGACACAAATGAAAATAGAAGCAATCAAATCCTTTGCCAAATGATATGGATGATAATTTATTTTTAAAATAAAGAAACAATACTTGAACTGAGCTATTAATGGTTCTTGTCATTATCTCCCAACATTTTTGAATTTAATATCAGCAGATACTCAATAAAATTTTAAACATACCTCTTTCTTCTTGCGCTCCTCCTCCTTTCTTTTCTTTTCCTCTCTGATTTGTGCCAGGCGCTGTTTCTTCCTTTCAAGCTCTGCTTTCAGCTCACTTTTGTCAGACATGATGCCAAAGCTGTAGACAAACAACATGTTGTAATTAATCGTCGTGGTCCTCTAAAAATATATTGAAAAAGACTTCATCGGTAATACTTAAGTGTGTTAAACAAATGTCAGACATCGGGGGTTTCCTTGTGGTCTCCCGATTTAGTGACAAAATAAAGGCAGCGCTTTTAAAACAGCCTTAAAAAGCCCTGCATCTGCTGACAGCTGATGCTCTCAGCTTCAGCACCACCTTGAACAGCCTTGGAGACAGCTAGCTTCAACACTTCATCTGCAGTATCCACAGTTAAGTTACCATCCAACAGTGTTTTCTGCAGCAGAGTGAGTCACATATTTTGGCTGTTTAAAGACAAATACTGTCTTCTAATTTTTCAACTACATGTTACTTGGTGTAAAAACACAGCCTCTCGGAACAGTCATTGTCATCTGGCTAACCGAGCCCCACCCTATGATTAGTAACGTTACAACTGTTCACACCCGGTTAGCTTAGCACCGTGTTACCCATTCCGTTTCTGTTGCTTGTTTCTAGTCGTAATCATGTTGTTATTTAGAATTTTTTCCGACTACAATATAGCTCCATGTCAACTTCATGTTTTTGCTTCTAATAACGCCGCAGATTCATAGACAACATGCAACGTTAGCATACAATCGGCCTCTGCTGCTGCTAACGCTAGCCTTCCTCTTCGTGAACGGCGACAGAACAAGCCTCGTCAGTCATGTTTTGTGTAATTATTTACAATGCTCACATGTAGCTTGATGTAATTTCTTAAGCAGTTATTTTCGGGTTGTAGTAAACGTGTATTGCACTATTCAACCCACCCATTTATTGCAGGAGATGTAGCGCTAGCTTTGTTTGTGAGAAGCTAACTTAGCTAAAACAGTTAACCGGATCCTGGTTTGCAGTGCCGTCGTGCGCTTTCAATTCCTCTAACGGCACAATGAATAACGCATGTTTGGCTACAAACACAGAGACAAATACCAACTATTACACAAGTGTGTGATACCATAGCTAATACAGAGTCGGTGTGTATGTTACAAACCTTTAAGCAGGCTCTCGACCTGTCAGCAAGTGCTTTTAACCAAGACGAGCCAAAACAAACGGACTACGGAAGCTGGCAGGTGTCATAAAGGATTCAGCTTTGACGTGGCTGTGCTGCTGTCATCTGAGAAAATAAAGTCTGAGTTTGGCTAACCTCAAAGGGCAGCCAAGAAGGACAATGCTTTGGATTTAGTATTTAATATTATTGGTTAATATTGTGAATTAAGGTTACAGTATGATCTTTAAAGGGCATTTATAAATTAAACAGTAACAGGAACCCAAAGCACTTATGGTTAGTGTGGTTAATACAACAATCACAAATCGATACTCTGAACTTTCATTGACAATAGTTGGAATATTAATTTGGTTTTAAATAACCCAGGACTATGAGATGCTAGAAGCTGCAGATATTTATTGTAAATATAGGTAGATTTTGAAACTGTTAAAAAAACAACATATCAGACTATAAAGGATTTAGAGTACACAAAATCTTTCATCTTCTCTGCAGTTTATGTAAATAAAGTATATTAAGACATGAACTGAATCTTGTCATAAAGTTTCTCACCATTATTTCCATGCACTTATAACAATAAATGTTGGAGAAATCAGCAAAATGCCACAAAAGTGAGAGTGCAAAAGAGAAAGCTATGTATGAAAAGATCAGCAATACTAGATTCCCTCATTTAGACTTTCTCTGACCAGTGTACACTGGGCTTAGGCCTACATACATTCAACACTCGGGACTGTGTCAGCTCTGAATCAACTATTTTTTTCATTCAGTTATCCTGATCATCTTGTTTGTTACTCCTCTTCCTGACATCCCCACCGGCCTCAGCATCAGCTCCATCAGATAGCTGAGACATGGCTGGACCGACTTTGGTGTTGTCCTCACCTCCCCCATTGGTATGCAGGGTATGCAGGATCTGGTCACTGGGGCGCTTCCAAGATGTTCGAGTGGCAATCCAGAGGATAAGAGCTCCATAAACCACCAGGAGGACTCCCAGAGAGTTCACAAAAATTGCCTCTGGGGGAGAATCCTTGTACGTTATGTTTTTCCTTAATGATTAAGTACAAAAAAAATAAAATTACAAACACAATAAGCTTGATATTAACACTAAAAAACTAGCTTAGATGTTTTTATAAACTACTTCAAGTCTTTATTTCTATTTCTAATACTTACAGGCCAAAAATGAGTTTCTCAGTGATACCCATCAGTGCCACAGCTATGACACTGGTAAAGAGAAAAAGACCGCTGTAGACATGGACGGGCATGAACGCTGCTCTATAGGATACAGGTGTAAACGGTATCAAGTACATGCCAACTCCAAGAACGAGCTGCTCAGTGAGGGAGAAAAAAAAACATTCACTTATCAGGTTTTAGATTAATCAAACTTGTTTATCACAATGACTTTGTTTCTTTTTGAGAGGCCAGAAGGGTATGAGGTCATTGTTTGTGTGTGTGTATTTTTAGGAACAATCTAAATCTTAAATGTGTAACACTTAGCCCCCCTATTTTATATTTACTGCATTTAAGCATTCTATGAATTAACAAAAGTATCAGTTGAAACCAGACAGCTAACTTGGATGCAAAAAATTTAACTTGGTACTAATGATCAGTAGTAGCATTAACACCACAAAACCAGAACCCTTGTTTTATTATTCATTACTATAAGCCATTTAAAATGAATAGTTCTTTTACCTGTAAACAGTACAGTATGACTGCTGTCAGGCCCACCCAGCTGTGCAGACTGTACATGTTGGGGATATTAGCTGCATTGTGGAAGTCAAAAACTGCCATCAGAGATATAACAGCAAAAATAAAGGCCAGCAAATTCAAGCCTGCATGGATAAACTTCATCATAAGTTTGTTGCACTTCCAGGTCCATGGGAGTCTGTAGACGATGATGGCTGCAAAAGAAGGTAAGTCAGTGTCATTCAGCTAATTCTTAGTCTATTATTATTGTTAAGTCCTAACAATATTCAACACTTTTTCCTCTTAAAAAAGAAAAAACTCATTTGCCACTAAGTTTTTATGTGAGGCGGCTGATGTTAAGAACATATAGAAATAACTCCTGCTGACATTATTATCTCATTACTATTGCATAAATTACTGGGATTGTCGAAAAAGCATGTGAAGCAAATCTAATGTGCAAACTATCAAAATTCATTGGCTGCAGCATCTCACATGGAGTTAAACTGTATTATCAGAATAAACTCGTAATCTCTTGTAATCACACATCAATTTTTACGGCTTTAACACTATGAAAATGCTTAAAGTGATTACTTCGGTTGCAGTCAAAGTTTAGTTTTAATATTTACGCACAGATGACTGCCACCTCCCCCTGAGAAAACTTGTATAACTGCGTCTTGAGCGAAAGTTGGGCAGTTTGGCAGACTTTTCTCCAAAACAACGCCCCAATACCGTTTGCCCACCATGTTCCTTAAAAAAAAAAAAAAGAAACAGAAAGACTCCTCTCACCAATCCCCTGCAGGAAGATAAACCCGATCACTACCAAGACCGGATGCCAGTTAAATTCGGCCGATCCTCCATCCCAGGCTAAACCTTCTTTATAGTACAGGACCCATCTCAACACGAATATTATGGAGATCAGCCCGACGGCGGCGGCGGCGCCCAGCGAGACCAGGAACTGTGTTAAATGCTGCATCGCCATCGGCGTCGCAGCTGCAAGACGGAGCGACTGGACCGAAGGAGCTGCTGTCACAACTACAACAGCTTAACGGCGGCGGCTGCATGAGGACGGACCATCGTCACATGACTAAGACCTGTGCAAATGTGTGGAGGAAAAAGTGTTTCGTAACTTTTATGGTTACAGAAGAGTCTGGCTCTAGTTTGAAAAAAAGAAGATGTTTTCGTTTTTGTGCTGTGTCATCGTCTGGCTTGTGTTTACAGAGCAGGGCTCCTTTTCTATAAAGTTTTGTACGATTTTTTTGAGCCTCAGGTGTGCTGGAGGTCAAATTGGTTGGGAAGTCAACTAAAATTGATTTAAGTGTCCCTCACAGACCCACAGGCTGTAGAAAACCACTAAATACTTCTTCTACTCCACTTCTACTCAAGATACTTTGAGATACTTAAGTTAAATACTTGGAATTTGGAGCTGTTTGTAATTTCACTCCTCTACAATTCAGAGGGGAATATTGTGCTTTTCATTTCATACTACAACGGACAGGTGTTGTTACTTTTCAAATTTAGATTTAGCATAGAAAACATGTAATCAGTTTGTAAAATGATGTTAAGGACATAAAGAAATAACAGTTTATAAAAGCTTGATACAAACTTACAATGTTAAATGAATAGCCAAACTTCCCGTTTATTTGTGGAATAAAGTAATACAATAATAATGTGGCTTGTAAGAGCAAGTAGCTGATAATGCCTACTTTTGATCAGATTCATGTAACATGCAAGCATGTGATAACTTTGCAAGCAACTTTGAATCATCTTAGAGTTTTTATGAGCGTCATGGAAACACAAAAGGAGGCAGAAATGCAGAGCAACATAAAAAAATATATAACATTTTTATTTATGGGAATCAGTGTAAAAATGCTATCTTATGTCAGGCAGTACATGAGTTATAGTAGTATAAAGAAGAGATGTGATTATCATGTTTAATTTACAGAGAAGATACAATGACAACGATCAAAATTTGAAAAACAGCAATAAGACTTTTACAGAAACACACTTTGTATAAACGACAATATGAACACGATCACTAAAAGAAGTGTTTTCCAGTAGTCCTTTATTTACTTCTGGGACACTTATTTTATAGCAACCTTGAGATTGTAAACATGGCAGCAGAAGTTGGTTTTCTTTTGTTCAATATGAACAATTGTGTCTTTGTCAAAGAACAGCTCATGTCGATAAGTCTGGAACAAAAAGATAAGAACATGTAAATTCACAAAATTACTTTGGCTTAATGCTGGCAAAGACATGTCAGGCACTCACCTCATCCCATGGTTCAACCAGATCAATGGTCCGTAGCAACTGTCCACTCTGGTTGTCGTGTAGTTGGATGTGGGCTCTTCCTTCTCCTTCCTCACCATTAGTTACCACAACTGCCAAAAGGTCCAGCTCATCTTCATATTCCAGCATACGGAAAGTCTTGGGGGTAAAAAGGCTCATTGTTGTAAAGTTTTCATCACAGAAGCTTTGCAGAGTTTCAAGCCTCTTTGTCAGCTGATTATTATCAGAACCTGAGTAACATAATTATAAATTACCCAAAAGAGAAATACCCCAAAAAAATAACTTCAAACTTTCTGCATAAACTAGAAACAGTTGATCTGCATGTGCCTGTTACAAGAGCTGCATAACTCATCTCCTTCTTTCTTAGGCCAAGAGCACATCATTCATGCCCTTGTATAATTTCGTTGAACCATAATGTGTGCTTGTACATCTTGAAAAAACAAAAACAAACAAACAAAAAAAACCCCAGCACAGTGGGAATTTTCTTCACAACGATACTTGATCATTGATTAAAGCATAAACACTCTGGTACCTCTTGATCTGGGTCATCATCCAGCTGATGAAGTCTTCTCTTCACTGTGCGGCCTGATGAGGTGACAGTGACTTGTGAGGTAGGCTGAAAATGGAAAGCAGAATCATTGTATGTTACCAAGTCGGCTGAGTTATCACATTTTATTCTCACCAATGTCTAAGTGAATATGCGATTCATACATGAGGCAGATTCATAGTCAAGATTTCCTTTGTCAACAATACACAGTGAGCCTGTTAGGTAAATAAGCATGACACTTACATTGTTGTTTTGGCGGGATGCCATAGAGAAATCCTTTACTACCTTTGATGGCAAACCACTGTTCAGTTCACTGAGGATTTTTAAGACACTTGGAGAAAAGAAAAAAAAACTTTTTGAACATTTCCAGAGTAATATGTATGTGATAATAAACTGATGTGAACTCTATCATATTGTAGGACATGGCAATGTTTCTTTTGTAACAGTGCCTACAAAAAACCACTTTATAAGGTTTTACACCTTCATCGAACAATAGTCCCATGATTCCTTTGTTTTAGTATATTTGCCTCTATAGTACAGACATTTTACCACTTTTCCCTTGAGCAGTCTTCATTTTTGCTCTGTAAATGTTGCTTGAAGAACTCACTTTATTACATTAGGTCCAACATGAATGATTCTGCCTGAATCGTCAGGGTGGAAGAAGATGCCATCACTCTCTAGAGAGCAGCAGTTCATGTTTTGTATTCCATTTGTCGCCTAATGTAATAACACGGAAAACTATCTCATTAACTAGGACATGCATTAGAAGTGTACAGCAGACAGTAAATAGTTTTATGAACACATAGCCATTTTTAAGTCCCCTTGAAAATTTTAAAAATAACATAAATAAACAGAGGTAAATATGAAACTTTGTTACTTTTAATCAATAAAGTTTTATTGTGTCATGTGCAATTGGAGTCTGCAAAGCATTTACAACTCATCATTATGGATAAGGCAGCACTTTGAGGAATACTGCAAGAAAACTCTATTTTTAGAGTACAGCCTAACCACTGTAGGCTTCAAAGTTGGTTGTGTAAAACACTGCTTCTGGTGCAGCCTTAGAGCTTCAACAAGCTCTAAACTACAATGGTAACTCTCTTTTACTTTGTTAGCTTATGCAATATTTTTAGTTTCCCTTCTACACCATGTCGGAGTAAACAAAATTGTGGTTTCTCGTGCTCTGGAAACTGTGGCCGTCCAAATGTGATTTAATGTTTTCCACACAATCTATTATGTAGCCTCAATTGCTGACAATTGGTAGGAAATAAATGTGTGCAGTGTCTTAAAAAACACAACTAAATCAGGGGTGTCAACATTTAAAAATAAAACAAAAAACCAAAAAAAGACAAACAGAGAAGCTTGTGTTGCACATGCAGCAAAGATGAGCACAAAAGCAAATCGGCCGTTGTCCAGTAGCTAAATAAAAAGACTGTCACAAACATCTGTGGCTCTTCTTACCCTGACACTTTCAACAGGCTCTTGCCAACTTGGTGGCTGTTAAGTCTGTTGCACAACAAGATTGGGAATATCTATCTGTTATAACCAAGAACATGCTACATTATGCACTTAAATGACAAAATAATCATTAAAATGTCATGTTGCAGTGCATACTATTGGAGAGTGTTCTTTGAACTTACCATAGTGTTGTCCTTGAGCGAACAGATGTGGTGAGTCCCCTTGTGATTTTTATGTGGTGGGGTGTAGATGTAGTGCCATGGGTAGCCTCCAATTTGGATACTGTTATTTGAACATGACACCTCAAAAAGCACCGGAGGGCAATCTGTGCAATGAGAAAAAAGAAACATCACCATTTTTATTTTATAATTAAAACATTCTTGCCCACAGTGGCCACAGCTCTACTACAATTTTTAACACACTGACACCACAGATCTGTTCTCAAAAACGGACTTACCTGTGATCTGGATGTTTACTGGGATACCAAATGGGAAATCTCCTACTGTTTTGCCTCCATGAAGTAAACTCTGCTTTCCAAGTGTTAACTTTACTTTCAAGTACTAAAAACAAAGAAAATGTTAATCAGATTCACAGAAAAGTAAGCAACAAGGTGAGTCAATTGGATAATAAAACAATGAATATGTAACATTCACAGGTACAAAATTTTAACAAATGTATTTCTGATGGGATGTTTAAAATTCAGATTATACAAAATAATTAACTTGCTAATAATTTTTTTATTAATATCATCAAAGCTTATCATTTAGGATAAAAATTGTACACACCCTTTGGATAATGTGCTCAAAGCTGTACAGCTTCACTGCCTTGTTGCTGTAAGACACCACAAGGACACCCTGAGACAGAACAACATCTGTCACACCATTTCCAAATACCTAAAAGAATAAAATTTTCATTATAACGCTAACGTACCACTCCAACTGGCACTTTTAAAAGAGTAACCAACAACAAACAAATATGCATACCTTTTTGTTGATCTCCAACATGCCCACAATTTGCAAAGGGAAAACATGAAAGACGGCCAGGTGCATCACTATATTCTGAGTGATACCTGCCTGTTTTTAAAAAAAAGGTAAAACTCTGTCATCTCTTCTCCAGATCAGAGATCAACAATGATTGATTTTTGTTGATTAAATATTCTTTTGTTTTTGGACAGCTGATTTGACAAAATAAGCTATTAGAGGGTATCAGCTAAAGAACTGGAAATTTTAATGGTCATTTTTTACTTTTTTTGTCAACTGAACAACAAATGAGTCAACAAGTAGTTGCCAGTTTATTAGACAACGGGATTCTTAGATTGCAGTCTGGACTGTCTAGTGGTATCTAAATTCTTTGACTGAAATGTTGGTTTTCTGTGACTTTTACTGTATGCCTACCAAAATGTATAAACTAAAGAAATTCCATGCACAGCAAGTTCCCAGGTCTTAACAGCTTTTATCGAATTCCCCTGTCACTATAAAGCAAGGAACAAATCTTGTGAAAAGTAAACAGACAAACCTTACCTGTCGTGCCAAAGATGTTACTTTGTTTTGAACAGATTTAACATAAAACATCTCTTGAGAAACATCCCAGCCAAGATGCCTACCAAATAAAAAACAAAGTAAGTTTTGGAAATTTTTAGAAGAATTAATAATACAATAAATTTAATGATTTCCTCTCATAGAACAGATAACTCTGAGTCTCCACGATACCTGAACTTATGGTTTGAGGAGAGGAAAACTCTCTGCATCTCCTGTCCTGTTTCAGCCGAAAGGCGACAGAGCCAGTTATTTGCTGTCAAAGCCAAGAGGCTTGGTTTCTGATCAGAAGGGGAGGCCAGGGTTTTTTTCTGTAAACAAGACAAATGAAACACAGTCTAAATTTGGGTTATAAAAAGCTGGTCATTGTTTCGAACTGATCAAAAGGAAGTGTTTAATTCCCCTTACAAGTGGACTCTGACACAGTAACGCATCTTCAAATTTCTCCAGCTTAGACCTCTTGGGCAACTTGTACAGAACTTGAGGCTCTGAATGAACACTGAAATCAGAAATTTAATCACTCATTGTGTGCTTATTTAGTGTTTAGTGTGACTGACAAAGTTATTTCTCTAAAGGTATTATTCAAATACGCATACTCACCAGCTGTAGCAGTTCTGGTAATTTTCAAAGTAGATTTTTCCATTTCCACACATTATTGTGGATTTTGAGGTCTTGGTCCACACTTTTGTGAACTCCCTGGTGTCCTACAATGTAACAATAATAAAACAAAAGTGTATAAGCAACATGTTCATTGAAGCCAGTTAGCTACAGTAAAAACTTAAACGTATCGTCCTGTCCAGCACCTGGAGGAGGAGAGCTCTAAGGAACTTCGTATTGAGTCTGATAATGGTCTCAGCATCCCTGATTCCTCTAATCCTCCGGTTCAACAGCTCCGTGGCGTTTATGTTCCTTTTTCTCCGATGCGGCGCCATCAGCAGGTGACTACTTATTCCTGCAGGAGGACTGTTTGGTAGCATGGCAAGAGGCAATAACCTGAGCTGACCCCAACAACACAGCCAGAATCAGGTAAGGGCAAAGTGTTTTCCATAACATTAGAACCAGTCACTGATCTCCATTTTTCCCGAGACCACCGAACCTTCTCCCTAGCGTTAAAAGTTGGCAATTAACGCGAAAAGTTCACAGCTAGCATAACTGATGTTAGCGCTGTTGATCTAGAGCACCTCGATGTGTCGTTTTCTTTATGAAAAAGTCGTAGCTGTCGTAGTTATTTATATATGACGTAGTGTAGGTTGTATAAGATAGTTGTCCGGAGGTAAAAAAACAAAAAAGTGATATCAGCAGTTAAAAGTTTTTGGACGTTAACGACGTATTTTGTCTGGTGGCATTACTTAGCTGCCATTGCTAGCTGCCCCCTATCGTTCCATTTTTGTAGTTTTCACGGTACTCTTCTTCTACTGTTTTTGCATGACATCTAATTTGGAACATTAGCGCCTCCCCTCAATCTTTGGTAACTTGATAATAGCTCATGAAAACCACGGTCACTTTTTTATTTTCGTTTAATAATAACACTTCGCCTGTTTTGGTAGTTCACGCTGTTTGACTCTAATTGACTTGTATGATAAAATTTCAAACCAAACACTCCATGAGTTTTGACCGCTCTGTTAAGGTCTTGTGCATCAATTCATTCATATTTAAGCAGACTCTTCATGACATTTGGTGCATATGCATGATCTGGAGCATATGTTTCTCACTATCTCCCCTTAAATAACCTAACATAGTGAACAATGACCACATGTGACTGTTGTATGCGATACCATTCAATTCAAAATACACTTGAAATTTTTGTTTTAGTTGCTTTTCATGATATCTTATTGATTGATTGATTTAAGTGTCCTCCCCACCATGGTGTGGGTTGATAACAACAATGCTTGGAGAGTATTGCAAAATTTTTGTCAGTAAACAGCTACAGATTATTATTAGCTATAGCTGCACCTCTAAAACTTTGTTAAATATATCCAACTATTCCTTAATTCCTACAAGGTAAATGCATAAACTGAGGAGCTCCTCTGTAGCCAAACTGGCTAAAGATTTCAGCAGATTGTCCTCAAGATTAAAGAGCTCTGCAGGAAGACCATCAGCTCCACTGGGATCACGGATTCTGACCAGTCCCGATGACATCTTTAAGCACAACATGTGGTCAGTGATGCACTGTACAAAGCCTTATTTGTCACCAATTTATATGTGCATTTAATGGAGATAGTGGGATTGCAGTGTAGCTATGCCTTTTGTGCAACAGTCAAGATTTTTCTCATTGACTTTAAAACTCAACAGTTTTTTGTCTCAGAGTTGTGAATTTTTTTTCTGTTAAAAAGATGTACCAATAGTTGCCTTTATAATGCTTTATACATTAGGGATCACGTACATTGGACAGAAGAGGATAAAGAAAATGCACGGCAGAAGGCAGAAGAAAATTCCTGTATACAAATTCCTTTACAGGAACAAGGCAAGAATATATTCCTGAAAAATATTTCCAACCAAGATTTGATTGGGGTTATATGGCATATAAACCTTATTTAATGTTATTAAATTTTCTCCTGGCAGGTAAATTTGACACAGAAGCTTGCCAATACTGGGACAGGTTTTATGGGATGCACCAGAATAAGTTCTTTAAAGATCGCCGGTGGCTTTTTTTAGAATTCCCGGAACTTCTTCCCTCAGCTACAAAAAGCCAAGCCACAAACAGTTGTCTGGATGATAAGCAGGTGGCATGCACACATCCTACTGGCTCCAGCACTGACACAGAGACCTGCCACCAGCAACACATCAGCCCCACAAGCCATAACATAAGTAGAGACACTTCCGATCATCAGGAATCGTGTCAAGGAGCAGTGCCAGAAAAAGATGAAGCTGCTGCACAGACAGCTACTTTCCCTGGCCAGCATGCATCTTTCAGGATCTTGGAGGTTTTCAGAACTGTTGTGTGTTGTGTGTCAAGTTTAAATATAGTGTGTTTAATGTGGACTTTTACACAGTTGTGATATAAAAGGAAGTTAGCTCTACATTGTTATCCTAAAAGTGTTAGCTGCACCTACCCATTTGTTGTGCAATATTTTGCTTGGTAGGAATATCAACATAATGTATTTTCTCTCCTCACACAGGTTGGATGTGGAGTGGGTAATAGTGTGTTTCCCATTGTGAATTCCATAAAGTGAGTAAATACTTGGTAACACTTAGGTGTGTTCAATTTTAATTATTCATCCGTGTGTGATTAATGTGAGTCATATTGATATATATATATCATGAATATGATTTTTTTTTAAAAATAAAATACACTATACACTATACATAGATTATATTTAATGCAGTTTGGAAAGCTTAAACACCTGATATGACCATGAGCTGCAAGAAATTTCATGAACTAGACTGGGTGTTAATGGACATGTCACAAAGAAAAACTTGGTAATTGTCTTGTATCACTGGCCAACACTCTGATTTGACAGAATGAAAAGCCAGCAAAGCCAGTGTTAAAATAAACATTAACACTGGTTACATTTTACCTAAGTATACCTGTAAGTCATGGCAGTGTGGCAATGAGCCAGCATGCACAATACCAGAACCCTAATACTGAAACAAATAAATGAATTTTGTGTACCATTAAATTTATTTTTTAGATTTTTTCTTTTCCTCCAGTGACATGTCAAAATTTCTCATGTGGAAAAAGCCTGTATGCTTTAGCCTTAGAATCCTGGTGCACCACCTCACAGTTTCACAGTACTTGTAATGATTTGTAGGTTGTTAAAGTGGCTGTTCTTTTTTACAGAGAAACAGATGCATTTTTGTACTGTTGTGACTTCTCCCCATGTGCCGTTCAGCTGGTCAAGGTAAGAATCTCTAATATTACATTATAAGACCTTGGAATATACGCACTCTATCAAGGTTTTAACACTTCTTCAAAGTCATACTGATGATTATCACTTCTATTTTAAAACAACATCCCCTATACACAGTCCTATTCAGAGTAAGAGTAATGTAATTACAGTAATTACTACTTACATTAAGAGTATTTGCAGTCATATCAGTCTATAGTTAAATCAACTATATCAAAGACAGCTAAAATATTTATACAGACTACATTAAAATTTGATGAAATCATGCATCAAATTTGTTAAATCTGTGAGACTCCAAGAGAAATGATTTGAATTAGATTTTATAATTCAGGTCATTGTTCCCTCACACAATGTACATACTTAAAGTGCTGCAGAATTGCTCAAAGCTCTGCTAAGCTGACTCAATCAATTAACTTGTGAAGGAGCTGAAAAGAATATCTGGTGATTTGTAGATGACATTTTTTGCACGTTTGAAGTGATTTAAATTATTTTGGGATCAGAAGATAACATCTCAATTAGACTCATCATCTCTGTCTGAATATGTCTGTATCCTGATATAATGGGATCTGCCTCTTTTCTTAAACAAGTTATTTCTCAGCAGAGGAAGAGCATAAAGCCAAAATGTCAAAAGAGGAAAGGCCATAGATTCATTCAATACTGTTGAAATTACTCACAAGGCCTGTGTGAAATTTGAATTTTAATGAGACACATGCATCAGAAATCACAAGATCATGGGTCATTAGAGCATTAAATAAAAAGACCTCAGAAGGAGTATGAACTGTATTTTAACACAATAAGAAAAAGTCTCACACATGGAAAGTAAATGCACATAATGTGCAGAAAAGCTAATTATACTAATTGCAGTTTTTGATTTAATTACTCTTTTTACCATGAAAGTAAAGAAAGGCCAAAATTTGCTTGTATATGGACTGTATTTTTTATTCAATATGGGGCCATAATTGAAGAGTTGAAGAGAAACACATGGAGTTAGTAAGTTGAAATAAATATTACAGTTTTTAAAAAAGTATGATGTACAGTGAGATTTACCTGTAATGTAACTTTATTGATTATTCCTTGTATTCTTTGATGAAAAGATATCTAACTTAATTTTGCTAACATGAATACATACTACACCAAACAACTTTTAATATATGTCACTATTTTATAAGATAAAGTGTATTCTTGGACTTTTATGACTGTACATTTGCACACTAACCTGATCATAAACAACTGCAAAATTATACTTACAAAAGCTTTCTATTAAAAGCCACTTTCAGAGGTATTGCAGAGGTTAAAGTCGCAGTGCCCTTGCATATAAAAAACCCTGAAAAAAGACCTGATGGCAAGGGAAATTAGTTGTCTCAACAGGTTTAAAATATGGAAACTGTATACAAACATTATAGATGACTGCAAAACACTGAACAGCTGCCCAAATCTGTGTCTGAGCAATTATTTGGATATTTACTTTGTGTGACTATTAAACAATATGTTTCTTCATACAGGACCATCCAGATTATGAAGACACTGTGTGTCATGCATTTGTCCATGACATTTGTCAGGAGACAGCCTCCTTTCCCTTCCCTTCTCACAGCCTGGATGTTATTCTGGCAGTATTTGTGCTCTCCTCCATTCATCCAGACAGGTAGGTGAAGATGATAAGACAGAAGAGAGCATGACATAATTTTTCACCTGGTATGAACTAGGGATAGACCGATTATCAGCCGGGCCGATTATCGGCGCCGATATTCAGCATTTTGACGCATATCGGCATCAGCCTTTTTTTTTTAATCCAACGGCCAATAAGGGATCAATTTAAAACTGGGTTATTTTGGCTCTGAGGCAGCTGCGCCCCTCTGTCTGTAGTTACTACTCCGTCTCCAGTGTTGTCCCACCCACAGCACCATCTGATTGGTTACATGCAGAGCCACGGCACACTGTGCATGCACAGTGCTCACACACGGCAGAGGAGAAAAAGTTTTGCCGATTGGAGAAGCTCCGGAGAGCAGACATGAATAGCGGCTCCAAATATCGGTTTTGAGCCTCCTTGACTACTAATAATCGGTATCGGCCCTGAAAAAACTATATCAGACTATCTCTAGTATAAACCCCCCTCCTCATCTCTAATGACACACCCAACCCTCCCTTACTCCCCAGGTTTTGTTTAAATGTTGTTTAAATATGAATCTTACTGTGCTATATCAAGTAGCACAATATTTTTACTGCACAGTTGTTTGCTTGACATTTAAGCATTAAGGGATGGCAGCATTCTTATTTTAATTTTTTGGCTGCAGTATTACCAGAAAGACTTGAATTTGCACCCTGACACAGCTTATGTAAGACATTTCAGCTTGTAGTACTTTACTTGTTTAGTTGTTTGTTAAATGACACCTTAGTGAATAGATTACCATATAGCCTGTCTTCTGTCCTGTGGGTACTTGGGTCTTAATTCCCATTGTACAATATTATTGTTCCATCCACTGGCATTTCATTCACAGAGTTCAGGGGGTTGTGAACAGATTGTCTACATACCTGAAACATGGAGGGATTTTCCTTTTCCGTGACTACGGGAGATATGACTTTTCACAGCTGAGGTTTAAGAAGGGTAAGTCTCCAGCTAGCGAGGCACTCCGTAGTCACTTTAATTTCTTTACCTCACATTGTATATTCTGTGCAGAGCTTGGTGTGTGCAGTATTTTTTTTTTTTGTTCGTTTGCTTCTTCATCATTAAATAAAATTGATATTTTAAACCCTGATAACAAAAAGCTCGGACACTGTTTGAAAAATGTGAAATAGAATGTTATATTTTTAACGTTTAACCTCATCAACTTTATTGTGAATTCAGTTGTCAGTAAACAGAGTTTGTTTTCAAATGACTGAATTCCGTTCATATTAATGTTTTACACAGCATCCCGACTTTTACAAATTGTGGTTGTGGTTGTTTCACCTTTTAATCTCTCACAATCAGGGCGGTGCTTAGCAGAGAACTTCTACACACGTGGAGATGGAACCTGCGTGTACTTTTTTACTAAAGGTAACTAGAAACTATGAGATCTGCATTTTTTTCATCACTAAGTCTTCTTCTTCATTAAGCTTCCATGATGGATAAGTTTAGTGTATCATGTCCTTAGCAGTTTTAGGAACTTGAGGGGAGTTTACATTTTACATGAATTTTTACATTATGGAGTAGGCTGATGCAGTATATACAGGCTTGATGATTTTAGAGCCAATAAATTATAAAAACACAATATTTTCAACATGGGATATTAATTCTGAGAGTGAAAAAATACTGTAACATAGCATTTAGCCCCTAATTTTGTAAATTGAAGCTACGAACAGTTTATTTAAATAATTAACTAAATAAATAAAATGGGAAGATCTGGTCTTTTTTTCTAAGAAAAAGTGAGCTTGTTCTCATGATTTAAGTATTTGAAAAATTCTGGCTACGCCCTGGTTACTGACATTGTTTTTATAAATATTTTTTACAGAAGAGGTTCATGATTTATTTTCCAAAGCTGGACTGGAGGAAGTTCAGAATCTGGAGGACAGACGACTCCAAGTGAACAGAGGAAAGAAAGTTGTAATGCACCGAGTTTGGATGCAGAGCAAGTACAGGAAATCGTACCCACCCTCGTCTTGACCCTCCACCATGAAAGCTTATTTTGGACTTTCATGACTATTTTTTAGACGCTCAACTTATTCTATTTGATCCTTAAAATATTGTTGTTTTTTCATATTTATTTTTTATCAAAGATGTATGTGTACAACCTTAAAACTGTATGCAATAAACTTACAAAACATGTCAAAGCTCTGGTGTTACCTGATTTTACAAACTGTATATCATTGAAAAAATATCCAAGAGCTGCCAAACAGACTGGAGGTGACAGACAAACTTATAGGGGTTCAAGTACAATGTTTCCTTCTGAAAATGTAGTGGAGTAGTAAACATATAGGTATGAAGCTGCATATAATGGAGGCAATCAAGTTAAGTACAAGTACCTTAAGTTTGTACTTAAGTAAAGTATTTATTACGAGTCAAAATTTCGGGATGGTATGTACAAGTTTTAAGTTTATAGGTCAAGATTAGAGATATAAAATGTTCATAGGTCAAAATTCTTTCATTAATATTGTTATCTTTGTGTCTCAAAAATGTTGATTTATTAACTCATTACTGAGTATTAAAGTTTCATAATGATGACTTAATATCGTTGATTTTTGACTGCTGTAGTTAAAGTAGACCTTTTTTTTTGTTATAATGGGCTATTTTGACCTTTTGATTTTCTCCAACAGTTACTTAATTTCCTGAATGAAAAATGTCAGATATGGCTTTTAAGTTTGAGGCATCACTTTCTTAGATCAAAATCTACAACTTGTACAAGACAAAAGAATTCTTGATGTCAGGATATCTCTCCCCATGTTGACATTGACGTTAAGAAAAAATGATCACCCTCGCGATAAAAATTTTGCACACGATGCATGACGTTTCATGGGCAACCACTTGAAGACGGAGAGGTGGCTCTGGAGCCAGGACGCAGTGCTGAGGTGTGAAGAGGTTTGTGCCCGAAAAACAGACATTTTTTAGACATTTTCACTGAGCGGCATGCATTGTTTCCATGTAAAAACAACTGCGTGGTGCCAGTCGGTGAATTTGACACTCTGTGTGAAAGATTAACCGTGTGCGCTGCAGTGCCAACACACGAAAAGTAGCTTGATGAGTGTCCAAAGTAGTGGAAGTTTGGAGGGGACGCCATCTTTGGTCCCAGCTCTCCACGTCCCCAACACGGACTGTGTTTTCAGCAACAAACCACGGCAGTGGTGAAGGCCCAAGAAGGTATCGTGACACGTTTAAAGACGCATATGTGTTTTCTACCTGCTCGTTGGGTCATTTTGTGCAGAACGAAGGGAAATTGTATTAAATTGACCGAGCAAATCTTGGTGGCGAATCCTGCTTGCTAGCTTACGTTACAGTAACGCGTCAGCTCCAAAGTCAATTGAGCCTGTTTGGCTAGCTAGTAGCATCGAGGACACAGACCGTCTTTCTGTGCTCAGGCCAGTGTTGTAACCTAAAGACAAATACGTGCATAATGGCGATAAAACCTTCACCAGAGCAGAGGTTACCGCTGTGGTCGGTGCACCCGTCTTCAAGCATGCTGCCATTAAAAGAGCAAACACTAACGTTGGTCAAGTTACAGATGGATGTATAAATAGATCAGTAACGTAAAATGCAAGGAGAGAAATCAAGCAATTCCTGGTGATGGTTAACCTTATAAAAACGTGAATGGATCGGTAGCAGACATTGCACAAGTTAGGTGTGCATCGCACTGTTAGCAATCCTTTGTGTAAACTGTGGTGTTGCTCTACTAACAGTGTTCACTATATCTCCAACTCTTGTTAATCAGCATATTAACGATATGGGGGGACCTTAGGTCGGCTTTAAATATGAAAGATGCTAGAAATCTAACATTGACTGCAGTTATGGTCTATAAAGATAGTTAGCCTTTTGCTACATCGATAGATGCTATTGCAGTGGATGGTGTAGGTAGCCTTGTTTGACCTTTTGTATTACTTGGAGTAAAGAGCTAACATTAACCTGGTGTTCACAAAATTTAAGGAGCAATGTTGATATGCATGCTAACATACACTGAAATAAAATCAAGCTTATTTGGTCATTTGTGGTGACCCACTGTAGTTGTTACTACGTTGATCACGCCTTCTTGCACCCAAAGTAGTTTTCACAGAATAGGATAATGATGGAGGACTTTTGTAGCTTTGGTCATTGAGGTAGATTCTCTGTTTCCTTTGTCTTTTCAGTGTTGCATGCATTGACATCAGTCAGTGGTGAATATGACACTCTCAAATATTGAAAATTTGAAGATTGTTGTGTCCTGTGAAATTTATCTTTATTTGTTTATTTATTCATTTTCTAAGCTGCATTTGCCAATGAGTTAACTAAGAGGCAGGTAATGTAAGACTGTTTATGATAGAGATTTTTAAAGATTTTTTTAAAGAGTGTCTGCATAAACAGGTGGTCACTCTGCTGACTGAGCAGCACTGTGTTAAAATGACATCCACAGCAAGAGTTGTAAGGGTTCAACCTCTTGTCCCTGCAGGGGCTTGAATGTAGATAATGATAATGCACTCAAGCCTTGACGTTTGAAACACATTGAAAACCTTGAGAAACACCACAATCTATTTGTATTTATGATATGAAACTGACACAAACGTTGTGAGTTAAAACTGAGGTGTGGTTTTGGATCCATCTCAACAAGAGCCAAATTTTTCTGAATAGCAGCTGTAGGATCATTTCAAAAGCCACTGCTTCTCAGAACGATTATGTTTTTTATAGCTAAAGTCATTGAGTTTGAATAGGGTCAGTTAAATACCTGCAGCTACTTCCTCTAGTGAATGTTGCAGCACATGTATTGAAGTTATGGTCAAACAGTAAGCACTGAAGATACCAGTCATTTATTCACTACATTCACTATATTGCAAGCTTTGTTTAAAGTCAATGACTCAAATGAAATGTTACAGACTATTTTGTTATCTCTTAAAAGGGTTTTGGAATAGGAAATGACAAAACTTTATAACCTTTGCAAGTGTCTCAAAGGCAGGGTGGTGGCCGTAAATGTGATCTAAATTGATATTGAAGGAAAAGTGTTATAACAAATGGTCAAGTTCCAGTAAGTGGTTAACTAACAAAAGTGAGTCATGATAAACGATTTAGGTTGGTTAATCAGGGGCAGTGTCTTTTTTAAGCTATTTTTTTATTTAAGTCTAGTTCTAATTTGCATGCTGATCACGATTTCAATTTCCATTTCTTTTCAGTAGACAGTTATATGCATTTGATCATTTATTTCCATTATTTACTGAAGATGGCCCACACTTCCTATTAAACATGGTTTCAGGAAATTACATTAATCACATGCAATATTTTTTAGTTTGCCAGCAAATTTCATCACATCTAGCATTGCAAAGGTTATTTCTGAGTGACATGAACGGGACAGTCAGGTTCATATTGTGTCAGAAAATCCTAATCCCAATCTAGATTTTGTCAAACTAACATAGTGGTGTTTATTTAAAGATTTTATAGATGTTTTTCTTGTCTCTGCAGTTGGTCAAATTTTAACTAAATATAGATGTATGGACCAATATCTGGTAAAAGTTTAATTGTTTTTGGCTGTTGATTACAGTTGTTGGTAGCATAATGGTTATAACATATGCACATACAGTGAAATAGGTTAACAATTTATAGAATATTTTTTAAATTCTGAAGTATAGATAGATAGATTTTGTAGCTGGCTTTGTAGGTAATGGATTGATTGACTGAAGGTAATTTGATTTGACTTTCAGAACCATTTTGTGCCTTTTGTTTCATACACTTACTTGATCATATTTCTTGTGCTGATCTTAAAAATACTCACAATCAGTAACATTTAGTGAGTTAGCTGTATTTTACCTGTAGCAACACATTTGTGATGGCTTCATATTGCACACCAAAGTGGGTCTGTATGCTGGCCCTTGAATTGTAATGCATAGCTTAAGAACAGACAATGTTTTTGTATTTTTGGGTGTAATGAGTGATCTTTAATATAGCTTTTCCTGCTAAGGCTTGTATTGTACCACGCACAGTTGCTCAGACACTATAACTGGGCCTAAATCAAGTCCAAAGTATAGTTTAGTGCTGTAATTGTTGAGATTTAAGATTATTTTGAGATGTGAAACTTTATGCATGTGCGATTTTATTTACTATTTACATATTTGAACAAGGAAGTGGTCCTTTCAAGCAAGTAGTATTTGACTTTTTCTACACCTTTCTGAGTGCATTTTTCAAAGTCAATGTTTTTTAAATAACAAACATGTTCTAGCCAGAGTGTGGTTATCTGAAAGGTTTTGGTTGCAAGTACTGTTTTGCCGAATTCCCTCCATTTAAAAGAGACTTTTGCCTCACATTAATTTAAAATTGAGTTTAATTATATTGTATCATAGCATGTCTTCTCTAGTCTGTTTGATATAGTTAGCCTTCTGCAATTCTCACTCACCTACCCACCTGGTATGTAACAGTTATGTTTTGGGGTTAAAACTAACTTCATATGCTGCTGTCATAGTCAGAGGGTGTTTAAATGTATGTTAAGCGAAAGTATGCTAGTTTATGTTTGGTGCATGATCATCATTTGACTAATCTTTGTTTGGCCACAAGTAAGTCTGTGTTTCTAGCTGCTACGCTTTCGTACTTATTTAAAAGAATTTATTACTGTGTCATGTTTCCTTTCACTTGAAGGATTCCTTTGTAGATACAAAATGGATGTCTCATTAAAGCAGAGGTTTTGTGGGCAGACCCCTCTGAGTCTGCAGCAAAACTGAAGCCCAGGGAGCTCATGTAACAGTCCCACAGCAGCACAGTATTCATCAGTGCCCGGCAGTCGAAACATTGCTCTTGGACTCTCAGGATGACTTACAGCATTTTAAGCACAGAAATGTCTCTTTTTTTCCCCTAGATTTCTACTCTGAATTTTTAGTGATAAATAATTGTTAGGATAATTTTGTCGTATTAATAGTATTAAGCTGTTTCCAGTAGATCTGGTAGTGCTAACAGGAGTAGACATAATGAAAATCTTGCTTATCTCCTCTGTGCCACACATATATCGAGTGAAACCTGTCTTGGATATGCCACGAGGGAATGAGCATAAATTTGGCCTTGACCTATAAATCTGGTCTAGACTAAAATACTGTCACCATATCACCACCTATCAGGGTTTGAGATTGTTTATGTAACTTAATAAGTTCTATTTGTCATCACTTCGCTCTCAAGTTCATTTCCACTGTGTCATCTTCTCTTTAGTGGGCATTTTAAAAGCCTCAATTAATCCTGTGGCTGTATTGGTCTGAGACATACTGTGAATTGTTGCTAATCTTCTCAGGCGCTATGGAGGAGCTGCACAGCCTGGACCCCCGGAGACAGGAGCTCCTGGAGGCACGCTTTATGGGCGGGGTCAGCGGCAACACAGGGGGCAGCACCGGCAGTGCAAGCGGGGGCACCAAAGTGAGTGAATATTTAGCAGTGTCACTGTTTGTACATTATTGGTCAGAATATTGTTTTTATGGTCTACAAATTAATACCTTCCCTTTTTCAGGGTTTGACAAATAATGAATGTTCAAATCACAGTTTTGGAAGCCTCGGATCCTTAAGTGACAAGGAGTCAGAGGTACTTAACTGCATTTACATAAACAAAGTATTCAGACTAATCATGGGTTAATTGACTATAAAAACAAATAGGTTAACATTCAATATTCCTTTCATATTCTTGCTTATTGCTGTAGAGCAGAGCCCAACTAATGGTTGACAAAGACCCCCCCAGATCAGACTTTTCCTCAGCTGATATGTAGACCAGTGTGTAAAAGGTTACTGTGTGAATGTGTAAAACAACCCGAGGCATAGTATGACTGCATATACTAATATATGCAATGAGTACTTACTCTTAAGGTAGCCTTATTTAAATTAAAAAAAAAAAAACCCCCCAAAAAAAACAAGTCTACTGCATCAGGACAGCATAGGATGCCAACTACCATGCTGTGTTCTGGTGTTTAATAAGCCTTTGAACTGGATTTCCATGTTCATATTTTATGTTCTTTCTATATGCTATAACAGCACACCCAAACCTCTGCAGCCCCTTGTGTTTTGCAGTAGCAGCATTATTTTTCTGATAGCCCTCTAGGCTGCAGTATTTGCAATATTATTATTCAATATTTTGACCATTTGAATTCACCTTGGCTATTCATAATTTTTTTCTTTATTTAAGAGTCTATTTTAAATAAAGCACTAGTGAAGTAGGTCTTAAACCATCTTGTAAACAGAAACTGCGTGTTCCACCCAAGATGTTGCTTTTTCTAAATGATGTTTACCTAAAACTTATTCTCTCACTTAACAGGGGTCAGATGTGAAAAAAGGCAGTTCCCCTGCTTATTCGGTAGGTACATGATGAAGTCTTAAATTAAGTCATATCATGAAAGCAACTGCTGTGTGTATTTTCCATGGCAAATGTTAACATAGATCAAGACTGCAATTTGCAGTGATCTCTCAAGATTAAGTGATGATGTCAAATAAAGTGTCATTGTTTTAGTAAGAGATAAAACTCAACAAGAGATTTATGCAAACTATAATTATTTGCGTTTTTGTGTGTGTATAATTTTTATTTTTCTAAATTTAGTACTTATAGAGTAAGTAGAAATAACCCAAGTAAGATCTGTTTGTTGCTGGAAAAACAAGATGAAACTGCAACAACAGCAGCAAGACCGTCAAAGTCAAATCTATCGAAACCAGCTGCTGTATTTGAAACCACCTATTTTAGTTACAGTACGGACTGATATCTTCAAAAAATAGTCCGTACTACAGCTGGATATCACTACTGGTTCCCTGAATCAATATAATTCTGTTAACAACATCCCAAATGATTTGATAAAATTCAGTTTAATTTGATTCATATTGATTCTATTAGGGGTATTTCAGTCCCAGACCCAGTTTCACTTGGGTATGAAAGAGATACTAAAAGAAGTAATGCTTCAAATTGACAATGAACACTCTAAGCTGGTGTATTATTAAAAGTATTAATGTTTACATACAGAATTGATAAATTTTCTTGGGTAAAGTTGCATAAAACTGCCTATGTTGTAATTAATGTGATATTGTTATGGTTTTAGCATCTTATTTTTTAAGATTTTGAAGTGAAAGAACAAGAAGATAAGAGGATTATGCTTTAGACACCTCTAAGAAAACAGGATTAAGTTTCTAATACACACTGCATTGGTTTGCAGAATGATTTAGGAACTTTCAAATACACCCTGTTGTTTTAATGAACAAAATCTGTTCTGGGTATCTTGAGCTGTATTTTTGCATTAGAGTTACTTATTTGATACACTATTTGTGAAAAAAGGTAATGCCAGTTGCAGCTTCAGTTTATGGTTAAGTTGGTTAAAAATTTGATTGTTTAAATAAATTTCTTTGAAGCTCATAAACATTAGTAAGTCAAAGTTTTCTTTTAGACCCCAGAGAAGAAACAGTCGGAAACAACCAGAGGAAGAAAAAGGAAACCTGAGATCCAATCAGAGAGCAGCCAAGGTGAGAGTGTAAAACGGGTTAGATTTAGGCTCTTGCTTGCAGTACTTCTAATAACATTTTATATTTTCTCTTGTAGTATATAATTTATTTTAATGAAACTCTTTTCCATATTTTTTATTCACAGGAAAATCACTTGTGCGAGGACCCAAAATAAGTGATTATTTTGATGTGAGTATTCAGTTTGAAAGGCAACGTTCAGCAAATAATGAGTCTGCTGTATTAATCTTTTAACATCTCAGACATAACCCATTTCCTGTCTCTAAAATAATAGAACTGCAAAAGGAGAGGAGCCAGTGATGGACATGTTGTTTTCAAATTTTAGTCAGTGATGCCACTTCTCCTCTCTTAACCTTTTCAGTTCCAGGGAGGAAATGGGTCCAGTCCAGTGAGGGGTCTCCCACCAGCGATTCGTTCGCCTCAGAACTCACATTCCCACTCCGCTCAGGGCACAGCCGTAAGTTGTACCAAAATTCATACTCACATCTCCTTTGCCGCTCAGTTTGGTGTTGCCACGTGATAAAAGAAGTGTTCTTTCTTCTATTGCAGGTTAGACAAAATAGCTCATCTCCTACTAGTCTGTCTTTCGGGGACCACATGACACATCCAAAGCAACTAGCAGTCAAATTTGTTCAGGTGAGGAGGAGGAGTGACTGGATAATCCAGACACTACCACTTTTTGAGGTTGCTGCTCAGGTTTTTACACTTAAACTTATTTTGTCGTTTTTACCACAGACTGACCTTACAGTGTTGAAGTTGGCTGCCCTTGAAAGCACTAAAAATCTAGACCTTGAGAAGAAGGAGGGGAGAATAGACGATTTGCTTAGGGTGAGGAGAAAAACTTCTGATTATTACCTTTACAGAAAAGCTTGCCTGGGGTTTAATGTTACTTAAGTGCAAAAAAACAATCTACAAGGTTTGAATATGCTTGATAATAAAAGACTTTTACATGCATTGTCTGTCAACGATATAATCATCTTTTAAGATTTTAATCAACTGGTGAATTGGGAGAATAATATCATTTATTCAGCTGCTGACTTAAGTTCTTTTCCTGCTTCAAAGGCAAACTGTGATCTCAGGAGACAGATAGATGAACAACAAAAATTACTTGAAAAGTACAAGGAACGCTTGAATAAATGCATCACCATGAGCAAGAAGTTGCTCATAGAAAAGGTAAATATATGGTTTAATGTAGCAGTTAATGAATACTTAACATTTCTGTGTGTCTGTAAACGTGCATGCAAACCTATGTCTTTGTACCTTTCTTCAGAGCAACCAGGAAAAGCAGGCCTGTCGGGAGAAAAGCATGCAGGACAGACTTCGTTTAGGCCATTTCACTACAGTGAGACATGGAGCCTCATTCACTGAGCAGTGGACCGATGGCTACGCCTTCCAAAACCTTGTGAAGTAAGAGTTAGAGTTAAATTAAGTGATTTGATAAGATCTTTCAGTGGAATGCAGGTAGCTAACAAAATGCTCTGTTTTCCATGTGTAGACAGCAAGAGTGGATAAACCAACAGAGAGAGGACATTGAGAGGCAGAGAAAACTTTTAGCCAAGAGGAAACCTCCATCCTCCAGCAACTCCCAAGCACCGACCACCAACTCTGAGCCAAAGCAACGCAAAACCAAGGCAGTGAACGGAGCAGAAAGTGATCCCTTTGTAAAACCCAGCCTACCTCAGCTGTAAGTTCAGCCACTGTGTGTTTTATATAGTTATTTATTTATTTATTAGGTGATTGCAGTCAGCTGTTTCATGGCTGAATGCACAGTAGGTTACTAACTGAGTGTACTCAGTTAACCCCAAAGATGATTTTGACTAAGCAAAAACTCTTTTTCATCTCTCTCTCATCCTATAAAGGCTGACATTAGCAGAGTACCATGAACAGGAAGAGATCTTCAAACTGCGACTTGGACATCTCAAGAAGGTTCGCCAAAAGCTGAATTTGAGCAACAATCAATTAAAACATTTTCTCATGTGTCTAGTGGGGGCTTGGTCTTCTTATGCAGCGCAGGCTCAGGCTCTTAAGTGCTGACACACTTCATAAGTCACTTATTTTATTCAGGACCCAGTATGTAACAAGGATAAAGGGCATTTTTTACACCATTTAGATGTTACAACATAATTTGAGGTGTAAATAATTAAATGTTGCAAATCTGTCTTTTTATAGTAAGATTATTGAACATATTTAGCCTGATTCTCCAGTTTCCTGAGCAGATTCACTGTCGTTCTATGTGAATTACTCTAATGATGAGGTGAGGCTGTAGTTTGTAGATGAATTTATTGTTTCCCAGTGAACAGGCATCACAGGCGGCCCTTGACAGATTCTGTACCAAGTCAGCCGTTAATATTTAATACAGAACTAGTCAGCTGTGTACAAGTGGGTTTTGATGAGCTCCTCTCCTTGGAGTCAGAGCTCTGAAGTTCCTTGTGTGTGTGTTTGTGTTTGTGTGCTTGAATCATTTATAGGAAGAAGCTGAGATCCAGGCGGAGCTGGAGCGTCTGGAGAGAGTGCGCAACCTACACATTCGGGAGCTGAAGAGAATAAATAATGAAGACAGCTCACAGTAAGTCTGAATCCATTTCTTTGACAGGTGCTGCATTGGTACACGATGTACATGCAAGGCCAGTATCCTCATCCGTAGCGCTGGTATTAGGTAACTGACCACTAGATCGGGCTTTCCTCGTCTTTTTCAACATGCATGGGCACAGAAAAGCTAGTGTTAAAGAATTTGTCATTGATGTGTGGGTCTATATCTGTAATTTTGATTGTTTTCTGTTTTTTTCTTTCTCTATCCAAAGATTCAAAGATCATCCAACGTTAAATGAACGATATCTGCTCCTACACCTTTTAGGAAGAGGGGGCTTTAGTGAAGTTTACAAGGTAATCACAAAATGTAGATATTCTACGTTGTTACAAAAAATAAAACTCTCAGCAAGAGTTGCTTTTCAAGTATTAACTGTTGTTTGTGTGTTTTTCAGGCTTTTGACTTGATTGAGCAGCGATATGCCGCTGTGAAAATCCACCAGCTTAATAAGAACTGGAGGGAAGAGAAAAAGGAGAACTATCACAAGTATGTTGGCCCGTGTGGATAAATTCTACCTCATCTGCAGTTAAATAGAAGCCTGATTTAGGCTCTGATCCTCAACATTTTTGATGAGTGTAGTTTTACTCTATCAAATGTTGTTTGAAATTATGAATTTTTCAAAGAAAAAAAAAAGTGTGGCTGATGCTTACTCATGATTTCACACACATGGGGAACTAATTTTGCTTTTTCATAATTTTTATGCATTTTTATTGGGTACTGTTACTAACATCACCATGGAGATTGTAGTTTCCACATCGACTCTGAATTGTTTTCAGTGTGTCAGCAGCAGCTCCTGGGGAGCTGAGCGGAAAGGTTCCAGCCAAACAGCCATCACTAAACTGACTGACAGAAATTTACTGAACCAAAAGTAGTTCCACTTTTTTGGTTCCACTGCAAGAAATCAACTCTTTGTATTTATTGATCCATTGACTTGATTTCCCACTGAGGCAAGTGAATCTGCCTATAGTGAAACAGGAGCTCTCAGACAAATTAGGATCTTGGACAGTCAATGAAGATGTGGTTATTAGGTTCAAAGCACGTACACACCAAGCTATTTGTGTAATTTTAAACAGATTATACTTAATGTAACAAAAATAGACTTGGAGTGTTAAAAATAATCAGGGAGTCACTGGCCACCAAGGAAACAACTGAAAACCTTTCTTTGAAGCGTAGATTAGAAAAATCATTATAACTTTCATTTCTGTTGATTACCCTTACATAAATCAGGCTCCTGTGTTTCAAGTATTAAAACATACATTCAGATGTCCTTTGCTGTTGTTTCCCTCCTTAATCCCATGGCCAGGCTTCAAATGCAGCAACTGCACCTTCATGCTTTTGTTGCCAATAGAAGCTTAATTTCCTCCCTCTTCACAGACATGCCTGTCGAGAGTACAGAATACACAAGGAGCTGGACCACCCCCGAATCGTGAAACTTTATGACTACTTCTCACTGGATACAGACACGTAAGTGCATGAAAAATATCTTGTTTATGTACTTTTAGCACTTTTTTAGGTGGTTTTGGTTAGATATGGGTGTCAGTTCTTAGGCGTTTTGTTCTTTTTATTCTTCCAATAGGTTTTGCACTGTCATGGAGTACTGCGAAGGCAACGACTTGGATTTCTACTTGAAACAACATAAGCTAATGTCTGAAAAGGAGGCACGGTCTATAGTCATGCAGATTGTGAACGCACTAAAATACCTGAATGAAATCAAACCCCCCATCATCCATTACGACCTCAAGCCAGGTGAACCAGTTACTCTAGTCGACTGACAACTCATTAAATGTCTCTTTTTTTCTATATTATTTGTGCTTACTGAGGTGGTTTGTTTTCTTCTGTATTGTTGACTTATTTTACTTTGATTTTAAGGGAATATTTTGTTGGTGGATGGCACCGCCTGCGGGGAAATCAAAATTACTGACTTTGGTTTGTCCAAAATCATGGATGATGACAACTATGGTGTGGACGGGATGGACCTGACATCGCAGGGTGCAGGGACCTACTGGTGAGAGAAAATGCATAATACATTACATACAGTTTAAGAACATGGACAATGGTAAAACAGGTGATGAGATCATATACTTAATCAAAGTAGTTACATTGTTTTATTTTAAAAAAATAACCCATTTAAGAAAAATTGTGTAAGTGTATCAGAAGTTCTGGTTGTGCAAAACATCCCCTTATTATATTATTTACATGTGGCATAGCAGTACTTAAATGTTGTTTTTTTTGTGTGTCAGGGGCCAAGTTAAACTATTGTATATGCTGTCCGGTAGTTCATACTTTTCATACAGCAATTTTAGCCGTAAAACATAATAAGAAGCATTGGTTAATTGAATGCTGTGAAGTAAAAAGAACAATTTAAGTACAAAGTAACATGAAATAGAATAGGTTAAGGAAAGTATAAGTATCTCAGAAAGTACCTAATTACAGTAATTGAGTAAATCCATATGGAAGTGTGTAACAAGCAACTGGTACAGATACTGAACAACTTTTACTTTCTGACCAGGTACCTGCCCCCTGAATGTTTTGTGGTTGGTAAAGAACCACCAAAGATCTCCAATAAGGTGGACGTGTGGTCAGTGGGCATTATATTTTTTCAGTGTCTGTATGGAAGGAAGGTAAGGAGGACAACACATTCTCCATTCTACAAGGTTTTTGTAAATCATTGCATTCATTTATTGATTAAACACTGCTTCTCTTTTTTTCAGCCTTTTGGCCACAATCAGTCACAACAGGACATCCTGCAGGAGAACACCATACTAAAAGCTACAGATGTTCAGTTTCCTGTCAAGCCTGTTGCTAGTAATGAAGCAAAGGTAGGTGAACTTGAATCAGAATACAGACACTTTTAAACTTGTATCATCAAAAAAGACTAAACACTAAGACTAAGATTAAACTTTTAGTGCTATTCCTCTGTCCTGCAGGCCTTCATAAGGCGTTGTCTGGCATACAGGAAGGAGGACCGCATCGACGTTCACCAAATGGGAAGCGACCCTTATTTGCTCCCTCACATGAGGAGGTCAAACTCCTCTGGAAATCTGCAGATGAGTGCTGCTAGCTCGGGACTTGCCTCCTCCAGTATCATCTCGTACTGACAGCTTCTTACTGTGACACACAAAAAAAATGCAAACTGACCAAGTTGCTCCCCAGCTGCACAGTTTCGGACTCGTGCGAGAAGGAACGGCCAGCAAGAGGACAAGCAGGACACTGGTGGGAAGATCTCACCTGGCTTCTGACCCGTGCTAGGCTTCTTCTTGTTTACCAGGGCTTGATCAATGGAGGGACAGTGAAGGGATGTTTTTAAAAGGATCCTTTGAGGTCCGACAAAAGCACTGAAACTGACAACGTACCTTGAAGAAAATGTGACTGGACAGTCTGCTCAAATGTTGCAGATGGATAAAGCCTTAAAGGGCTGAAGGGAGACTTGGCAGCCCGCTGTTTTGACTAAATAACATGGTCCTGCCAGGGTGCAAATGATTTAGCTGCTAGAGGTTAAATTTACTGTGAGGAGAGGACAGTCATTATTATTATTATTATAGAACTACAAAGATTTCACTGTTCATTTGGCTAAATGTCTTTCACAAATGTTAGGCTTTAATTTGAGTTACTTAGCCATGAGAATGTAATGTGTAGCATACAAGTGTCATCTAGTGACATGTAGGTTGAGGGCAGCATACTTAAGTTTAATGCACAAAGTAACCAAATGTAGAAAAATGACAATGTATAAAATCCTATGCAGGAATATTAATTAACAGATAAATTGGAAACTGTATATGCTGTACAGGTGAATTTTCAAATTTTGAACTGCAGCAGTAACGTGTACAATTTTAAAATTTCCCCGTTTAAAACTAGTCTCCTGGGGTGTTTCATTTTGCTGCTTTGTTGCTCTTACTTTTTCAAGGGCTGTATGTTCCACTTCGGGTACAAATTGTACAGTTCTGCTAAGAGTGAATAATAAATGCAAGGAAATGTTCTTCTCTCCCAGTGAATGGCACTGAAGAATATATCAGCCTGTCCATTTTGAAGTCAATGTCCATACTTAGCATTTTATAATTTTAGTGTTATGTCTAACAGTGTCTGTCCCCATTTTCTGACATTATACTGGCACACAGTGGCTTTGTTTGGTACTGCATTGTGTCAGGGTCTACCAAGGATGGATATTCACAATCCTTTAGAGGTGAGCATAAAAATACAAAAGAGAACAGAAGCTGAAATTGTGAAAAAAAACATTAGTTTAATCAATGTAACAATATCTCACTATACAAATTAATTGTACAAAACCAAAACCATTTTACAGTTTTACTGCACTGCAGAAGGCAAATCTGATTTTCTCAAGTAAAATCCCTGGAGAATAAGTTACTGCCCCATCTTCCCTTAAGATATTCAGCTGTTTACAGAGTCATTGTAAGATCTGAGGGGTTTTTTTTTTCCTGAAATTCTTTTGCATTACCTCACAATGAGCTTTCTTTTCACTCTGATCCATCGAGAGAGGTTAATGCTATAGTATTAAGTATTATGTAATAAATTGTTGCTGGTTGTTACCACAGCATGTGGGTGCATCCTTAGCAGTGACTTACTCAGGTAAAAGTATCTGATTGCAGCTGCAGAGATAACTAGCAGAGCAGTGAGCCTGTAGCTCTGTTACAGGCTGCTGCAGAGGCTGATTGAGACAGACTTGCTGTGATAATGACCAAGGCCAAAAGACGGCTTAGCCCTGACTGTTGCTAGGATTGTGCTCTGGTTGATAAGATTATGGCAGTAACGCATAAACACAGTTTAAAATGAATGTTACACTAACTACATGCAAGGGCAACTGTGCTGGGTGAATGCTATACACAGTCAAACTGTAACGAGGAACACCTATGTCATATCAGATAAAAAGAGATCAAATTCTGTGTAGCTTGACAGTGTTTATTTGGCTAACATCAACAGGAGCAGTGAACAGTAGTCACAATCGGCACATCCATATCATAAACTTGACCACAAAGACAGCCATAAACTAAGCAATAACCATATCCACGGGCACAGAGCAGCTGCAGCTGTGCTCACATGCAGTGAGTCTTCACTGTTACAGCTTGGCTTTTGGAAAGGGGAAGTGAACAATAACTGAATGCAGTAAAGTGTTGCATCATCTCTCCCTTCTGCAGTATCTGCAGAATGTTTCCTTAAACTAAGGGTGTAATGTAGGAGTCTTAAAACTGGACTGGAATAACAACCTGATTGTTCCTGAGTGGAACAGGGGAAACGCAAAAGAAGTTCAGTTAAAAAAATTTCCACTATGACCCTTCAGGGGTCCTGAAGTAGGATGAACAGAAACAAAAGACGCAAAGACTAGTGCATTAAAAGTAACCTATATCCAGTGTATATTACAGTTTTCTAACTCAATTCAGAAATCCCTCATAGTTTGTCTTTACTTTGACTGAGCTGTGAATTTTTTAAAGAGTTTCTCTGTGTGAATTTGAACTTTGCTCTAGGATTTGAATGATGTTTGCAATTCTCCTATTTTTGCCATCAACAAACTTCTCTTATGATTAAGGACTTGCAGCATGTGAGATGACCCTCAATATAGTTCCAGTAATCTTGAGATGAATACAACAATCCAAACATTATGTAGTTTGTCAAATGGGTGGGACAGCTAACAGACTGGCTAAGTTATGTAAAGACTTAAAGCTGACTGTCATAAATGCTGCTCTCTGCTAAGATGAGTCTGCAGTCATTGTGATATTTATTGACTCACAGGTCAGCACTGATGATGGGATGTGGCATTTAGTCAGTGAACTGTTCATTTGGATGGTGCAGGAGGGAAATGTGGTATTTTGTATAACAGCAGGAGCTGGAAGAGTAACGCCAGGAACCACACCTGGCGGGATGAGAGGTGGAAAACCTGTAGAGCACAAGATAAAAACTGCCTTTAAGTCATTACCTAGAGTAACCCATTTATTTATTTATTCTTACTTTTGCTAATTGTTCTTTGTTTTAATGTGATGGCTAACCACCCACTTTTAGTCCAAATTACCATTTTTAACCTTAAATTGCAACAACTTCCGTGAGCTACTCCTGCAGAAGAGAACACCACATGACTTATTCCTCAGGATAACTTAGAAGTAACTCAAGTTTTAGAGAACAAAGCCATACCTGCATGTTGTAACCCATCAGATCCAGGTATCAAGACCTGGCCCATATTTGGCATGGTGCTATTTAGATTTAGTGGATTAGAAAACGGTGAAAGTCCTCCAGGTAAGGGCATTAAACCTGTAGGATAAATACATATATTAAACACTGCTAGGTTAGCAGGTTGATGCCATGCAAGTACGGGGAGCTACAACCTTTCAAAATGATGTCCACTAACCTGGTGGTGGGACGTGGTGTGAGAAGGGGACATGGCTGATCAGTGGGACAGTAGGATCTTCTGAAACTGTTTTTTACAAGCTGTTACTGTCATATTACATAGAAACAATAACAATGACAAGAAGTATTCAAATGTGTCTTGGCTTGAACTGTCTTTTTTTTTTAGTTTTTAACTTTTAAATGGGAGTCTAGAATTTTCAACATTGTTAATTTCTTTATCCAAATTATACCAAATTATACCAAATTTTACAGCCAAATCAACCTCACATCAAATCAAACAGGATGTTTTGAACAGTCAAAGATGATGATGTACCTGTCTGAAGATTGCTAATGACAGTTGTTGGGTTTGAGCTGACTGACAAGCCAGTGAGGGACTGCTCTAATCCAGGCAATGGAGACGAAGACACAGCAACTGGTACAGTTGGAACGACTGCAGAGAGATGAACCTAAAAATCAAAAGACCTTATCTCAATAAAAGTCTGAAGCTCAGTTGACATCAAAACAATTTTTTTTTTTTTGCCTGGATGCCTAATGTTTTTAATTAACCTGCTAAATTACCTCTGTGAATCCATCTGTAGGTGGAGGAGCTGGTTCACTGGGAGTCTGTGCAGAGAAACTGCTCTTCTTGCCCTCTGCAAATGGCAGCGTAGGTACCCTGTGCAGGTAGCCAAAACCAATGCCACATCCTAGACTGAAGAGACAGAAATTTCTTTGAAACAAACATTTCACCTTGTCCTTAAAGACAATGTGAAATAAAAGTCATGATATTGGTCATGCAGGATTTGCAGCTGGAACATTACAGTTTAATTACAGTGTATTTAAAATAACATCATAACAAAAATCATGACTTTTAACTGGCAAAAGAATTAAAATCCAGGTAAATGATCTCCTTGATGACTGTCATACCTGCCCTCACCACCCCAGTCACACTTTGGAGTGATGATCACCTCACGACAGTTGTCTGTATCTGTGTTGTGAACATACAGCTTCAGCTCCTTCCCTTCATAGGTTTCAATGATGGAGAACAGATCCTCACTCTGTTGAGAGAGCAGAGACATATGGCCGGTGATTTTCTTTAACTAGATCTGTATCATTGTAATGTGGGTAGTATAAGCAAATGGACAGTAGTTAATTTCCTTTAACGTTGCCTGCATTCAGAACATCCTGCAAATATGTCAGCAAAAGTAGACCACGTGACATGTTTTCTGTTATCCAGCAGACTTATCCGAATTAAGAACTGTAATTCAAACTACAGATTGTACTTTTTTAAATATTTGTGGCCGTGTCCCCCTCTGTCCTTTAATCACAAGAGGGGTGGCTCACCAAATTCAGATGAAACTGAAAAATAATAAGTTATGAACCAAGATTTCTGTGACTGCACTGCAAATTTCTGCCCAAAATGTTTTTTTGAAGCATAGGCTACAAAAAATTGTCAGCAACCGGCAACCATAATGTTTCCTTTTTCAAAACTGATAAGCCAAAACCAAACCTCATGTAAATTGCAGTGCATCACCCACCTGCAGGAGTGTTTACTGGTCAAGTATTTCTCTGGTAAGCCCATTTCTCTGGTAATGTTAAAACAATTTCAAAATATTTGAGTCTTTTACTGCATTGAGAGTCCAGTTTTATAAATAGACTGTCTTTTTAACAATGAATCACTTTCAATCTGCAAAGCAAGTACCTCATTCATGACAGCGTCGGCTCCTATGATGTAGTCTGCATAAGGCCTCAAACCAGCCAGGGCTGCTGGAGAGTTTGGTTCCACTTCCTGCACTCAAACAACATATACAAACATATAAGCCGACGGCATTGACTTCTAAAAACCTTTATATTTCACACTTCTGCGCTGTTACTTTTACTAACCAACTGATGTCACAGTACATGTGAAACACATTAAAAGTCTGTGCTGCTCAGGATACAGGTTTGATCAACTCAGTTGAAACATCATTACAAGCTCATCAATGACTAATTACACAAAAATCACATAAGCAAAAAAGTCACACAACTAAATCATATGCATGTAAGAACCTTTCAGGATATTTCCCTGTCAGTCCAGCTCACTCACCAAGACATGCCAAACATTTTCATTGGCTCCTTCAAAGGTGCAGAAGCGGATGCTGACCCCCAGAAGGCCCTGGCCGCCCCACATGCTACTGGGTGTGACCGTCGTCTCCCTCACTGCAAGCGTCTTGCTGTTGTATAGGAGCATCTTGGTGGGCCTCTCCACGTTCCTCTTTAGCAGCTCTTTCAGGGTGTCATTGTCCTTGTTCTGTCAGAGAACATTCAAAATCGCCTGTAACCACACTCATTACAGTATTTAGAGCTCTCTAAATAAAATTCAATAGATTTGGCAATTACATTCATCTTACCAGTCTAGTATCACAAACAGAAATGATGAAATCAAAGAATGGCTCCAGTCCAGCACGATGACCAGGGGAATTCTCCTGCACCTGTAAAATAAGGTATCATAAAGACAGGAAACTAAACAATAGAATATTTTAAAAAAAAGCTTCCTGGTCAAGTGAATCTTGATTACTGCAACATTGCAGAAATTAACAGACTTTGATGTGCAGAATATACATCTGCCTCGTGTCAAAGGTTCATGCTACTGCTGGTATGGTGTGGGAAACATGATGCTGGCACAGATTAGACCCTGTTTAAGCACTATTTAAAACACTGCAGCCTACCTGAGTATTGCTGCAGACCATATACATCCTTTTATTAGGCAAGTACACAATTAGTCAAATAGTCTCACAGACTTTACTACCCTCACTTTTTGGCACAAGAAATTTTACTGATTTTCATATTTGAATTACAAGATAATTTATAAAGTTCACAACGAAAGGAGAAAAGTACCAGAAATCTGAGATTTAAAAAGCAAGCTGGTTAGTGAAGAATCGGCTTGGTGGTTTCAAACAGCCCTTCTACTGAGTAATTTTTTGGAAATTGTTTAACCTTATAGATTAAGCTGTACCTAATTCTGACACTTTTCTTGACCCTCCCACTTAGACTATTGAATAGTCTTTAGTTTAAAAGGCACAGTTGCGTGTGATGAATAAGTGGTATAAGCTATAAATTGTTACAGCTGTGGGTAATGGCAGCGCCAGTTATCATGACGCTGGTCTACCAGGTGGCGGAGCAGAAAAAGTATCTGACTTTGGGATTGGAAAGACTTATGAAACATAAAAAAGTAAACACACAACTTCATGAGTCTTACGAAATGGACGTGTCTTTGTTTTTCTTTCTTTGGGCATTCAGATAGTTTCATTTCTAAATGGACAGAGTTTTATGCATCTGGCCCCAGATGCAGGAGTTCCAAATGAGTGTGCAGCAGATAAGTCTGCAGCATCTGTGTGGATCTATTATATCAGCTAGAAAATGAAGTAGGTAAAATGTCAAGGCAGATCCTGGGAGGAAAAAGTAAACAGTGGTAGTGTTTAATCAGTGCTACGTCATTTTGAGTTATTTCCAATAGTTTTAGGAGCAGAGGGCTGACAATTGTCTGGTCCTTAAAAGTCATACACAACTGAGCTTATCAAATCTCTTATCAATGTCTTTCTGGCAGTAGCATCTCTGACACAGCAAAAGGATGACATCAAACTGCAGTTATGCTGCTAGAGAAAGAGGCTAAGGAAGAGAATAAAAAGACCAAAGTGTGGCTTCATTTCATGAACAACAGTGTGTGAGGTTCAATGAGGTGTCTGCAGAGTGATTATTTCAAATAAAGATAAAAGCATCTGGCAATATACTGAAACATTTTTTTACAAAACACTTGACTATCTAGAAATGCCACATGTCATTATGATTGCCGATGTTAACCAACTGAGTAGTACATCTGTTATAAAAGTTAAATGTCCTAAGTTACAGTAGCATTGGCACCATGCAAGAGGGATTATATTGTTTCTTAAATCAAGAAAACCTTAAAAAAGGAAACTGCTCGATAATTCTGTCATATTAAGTATTTTAATTTTTGACAGACACAGATACTGTTGTTACAGACAGCTCAGCTTGCTCATCAGCGCCCAGAATAAGTTTGGTATCAAACTGCAGACACACACCCTTATGTGTGGGACTTTGTGGCAACCACACCGGTTTTTCTGGCAACAGCCACGTTTTCACATCCTGGACGAGGCGCGTCCCGCGAGCACTAACGACAGCGCGTGCCCGATTACTAATTGACCTCGTCAGGTGAATTCATACACCTTAACAACACCTGATAAAATAAAACACTGAATGAAACGACAACTTAAAACAGTTCAGTGTACCTAAATGAGTGTGGGGCGCAAGGCTAACAAGTTAAAACAACACTACAAACACGAACATTTACTCGGATAACTTGTTGGTTAGCTAACATGTTTTTCAGTTCACAGCCAGCCAACGTTAGCTGTCAGAGACGAGCTATGTGCGTTTTGGGTGTCAAATTAGCTACCCGATGCCCAATTAGACAAATGCCACTGAATCATTATACAAATATCAATATGCATCAGTTAAAAAAAAAACTAAACTAAAACGCTTGCTAGCTCTACAGCTAAAAAGAGTGCTTTCTCACAGACAGCCTTCTTTCTATATGTTGTTGCTTTTCTCCGGCACATGAAAACTGCTCTTACTCTGAGGACGTGGTATCCTTCATTTCCTCCACCTGGTATTTCGACGCTCTGAGACGCCCCCATGTCGCCCTGAATGTGTGTCTGTCAGGGCGGACTAGCTGTGTTAGTTAGCAGGTGACTCTCCGCCACACTGTGTCCGTGACAGCGCTGTGTTTACCTGCGGTTCCTGGATCCCGACACTTCCGCTGTGGTGTAACGTTAAGTTAACCCTCTGTGGTTGCCTTTTGATGACAGCACAAAGTCTACAAACAAGGGTCTCACGTTTTAAATCAAATTAATTATCATCCACTTTTATAAATCAGCGTGGGAATGGAGGGCAAAGCTGGATTGTGAACTGCCTCAGAGGCTCTAAAAGCCCCAGGTTCACTGCATGTCTGGCTGCAAATGCTTTTGCATATTTGCATGAAAATTCCTACATACGCAGTTCAAATTACGATGAAAATATTTCTACCTGTAGTCTTGTAACACAATCTGGTGAAGAATCTTAATGACTTTAGATTATGTAAATTTATTCCAACCTAATGTAATCTTCTATGTATAAAACTAAATCATAACTCACCCATTAATTTATAAAAAAAAAAAAAGCTGCATGTTAACTGCATGCACATTTTCATAAAGAAATATCTGTTTAATCAACTGAGAAACTGGCTGGTTTGTGTTACCTGTGTTACCTGAGGTGGAGGTGGCACACACAGTGCACCAGGGGCAGTTTGCAGGGATGAGGGGGTCAATAGAGGGACCCGACAGTTCAACCTGCCTCACAAGGTTTGTCTGTATGGGAAAATTATAAAGTCATAAGCAAGAATGTTTCACTTACTTCATCAGGTCAGAAGCTGGGATCTGAATGTTTTTGCTTAATCAAGTCAGGTCTCAAAGGAGTCTGGTCAAGTGGTTTTTGTGTGTGTGTGCAGTAAATCTGATTTAAGTTTAGGTCTCAGAGGCAAATCTCTGCTGGAAAATGAAGTCCAGTTCTGTGTGAATAAGATCTGTTATATGATTTTGAGGAGCATTTTAAGGACAAGATATTTGTTCCTGATTGATGCTGCTGTTTCCGATTTATGCAGCTGTTTAGCATTACTTTGCAGATACCATTTTATTCAAAACATGATAAACTCCTGAAATATGATGGCTTACATCAGTGAGCCTGTTTGATTTAGCAGCATCTGAAACATTAAAATGCTGCATCATTCATGCAACACTGGACACAACAGTCCGTGTGGTGTTCTTGAAAATAAGAAATCTACTTTTCTTTAAAAATCTGTGTGGAAGTGGTGATGATTTGAGATGTGTAGAATAAAAAATAAAGACACCCCTTACATTTTCTGGATGGTGAGTAATGAGCCTCTTAGCTTGTGCCTCTCTGTCACCATCCATAACCATTAACAGAGAGGAGCGATATCAGAGATAACCTCAGCTTTATTTATTTTTTTCCATTCACATCCCAGCTGCTTTTGTTTTGATCGCATAATAAAGTCAGAGCATAAAGGAGAGCCGGGAAGATGTGAGAGAAAAAATTGTGACTGTGATCAAAGAGTGATAATAAAGGACATCATCAGTGCTATGAAGAACATGGGCTCAAGCAGTACATCAGTGCACATTTGGCTGGATATTTCTGTAGCGCAGCATCTTTTATCAGACAATTTAAAATAAACTTTCCCAGCATTTTGATCCTTCTCATCAATCATCAGTTATCCTGTCAGTCAATGTGCCCACAGGAGGTCACCTTGATATCATCTCACTTTAATTTGAGTATTTCAAGATAGAAGACTGGACATATTCTGACAAGCAGATTTTTTTCTTGACATGGTGATCTGAACCAACATTGTGATTTATATATTAATAACCTCTCTTTCCTGTGCAAACACTGAAAAAGGTCATTTATATAATATTATCTTAAAACGTGTCTGACATTCATTAAATTGACAAGTTCAACGTTGTGTTGAGTGTTTTTACTACATGACTTATTGATACATCTAGGAGTTCAGTCATAAAACATGTGCATAAGACATGCAGAACATGAACAACATGTCAGTTTACAGTGTGACTGGTTGTTGCATCAACACTACAACTTCAGTTATTCACCACAAAATTGCACCAACATTTCTGTAGACACTGATGCAATATATTTATATTTTAGGTCTACAAAACAACACTAGAATACATAACCTGTCATTTTGCATAGCTCAGTGCCAGAGTTTTACCTTTTCCCACTAAAATGGGTTAAGACTTTAAAGAAAACCCAAATATTGTTGTCAGATTATCCAGTTTTGGTGAGAAATATAATCAACAATGACAAAAATATGTGACAAGATGCGCCCTAGTTTGAATTCGGCTACTCCCTCAGGGCATCTCTGTTATTAAATAAAAGCAAATTCATGTGTTGGGTCAAAACTAATAAGAGGAAGTCAAATTTTGCATGTCATCTATCACATTTATGACTTGTCATCTTAAGGTTGAGTAATTCTGTACCAGTAGCAAAGGAAAAACAGTTAACATTTTTTTTAACATTTGAGTTTATTTTTATTTACTTTTGCTTTTCTAAAAGTCAGTATAGAAAGATTAATGTAAATCAATGTAACTCAGATATTAAAGTGGTGTTCCTTGACTCATTTATTATTTATACATTCACATAATTTTATGGTTTAATAATATCGTAACCACAGCTGTATTTCATTGTACAAACTTTTGTTGTAATATGAAAAATAAAATTAGAGGAAACACAATGAAATGATCTTGAATCTTGTGTATAAGATTTTTTTTTTCTGCTTCACAATAGTTCTCCTTTATTCTAGAAAGTAAAGTTTAAATATAGACATAGAGCTGAGGAGATTCATATATTTACTGATTAGTTGTGTGACTAAAAGAGTCAATAAATATGATACTGAATTAATCATTTAGGTCAGTTTTTAAGCAAAAATTCTCAACATTTCACAGTTTCAATTGGAGTATTTAATGCTTTTGCCATTGTCTTATTAAAAAGAACACAAAATCTTTTTGGGTGTTGAATTGCTGTTCAAAATTTAAAAAATGCACCTTGAAAACATCAACATCTAGGACGTGAGCATATCCTACCATTTTCTAAAGTTTTCTGAACCATGAGGATAATCAAATAATTGAGAAAATTAGCTGCAGATTAATTAAAAGTGATCACTATTTGCAACCCCAAAATCAACAGCATACAAATTAAAAACTTGAATCATTACTTTACCTTCACAGTAACAGATCTACTATTTACTACCACTGAGACATATACTTCATAAGGTGACACTTGCTCCTTCAAGAGGCAGATAAATACACTCTGTATTTCAGCAGAAGCTTGCTGACGCCTTAAAACTCTGCGATCACTGCCCTGGATAGCTCTGTCAGATTTATACTTCTTCAGTCTTCCAAGGAATTTACAACTAACACTGCAAGGTATTGTACTTTTGTTCAGGCAGTTACACCTCAGTTGCTTTACCAAGTCTGAGGATGTGAGGAAGACATGAACAAAAAGGTGGCCAGAAATTAAAACGTCCACAATTTGACGAACATCTATGGATCCTTGCTGTGTCATACTCACATGCTGCATTTCTGCCCTGTAAGCAAAGTCACAGCTACAAACATCATAAGCTGTTATTGTCAGGGTTAGTTGCTTAATGTCGTGTGTCTGTGGGAGGTCATTTCTCGCCGGATGAACCGGTCGTCTGATAAATGCACACTCTCTGCTGACATATTGTACTCTGCTGAGCTGGGATGCAGAGATAAAATGCTAAGTGAATTACAGAGGCCCATGTTAAGATGACAGAGCAGCAGAGCCAAACACCGGCACGAGCAGTTACAGCGTCATTATTGTTGTTGTTTATCAATTTAATTTCTACAACATCAGACGCATGTTTCCTATCCTGGCCCATAGTTCCTATTCAAGGAAGGAAAAATTGCTTAATGCTAGTCATCACACAGAAAACAGCAGACCATACTTGAAAGTCTATTGAGCACTAGATTACTGTCATGTGCTAGAGGTTGTTTTGTTCATTTAGCATGTGTGATAGTAATCACCACACAGAGGTTTGGTTAGCTGTAGTGTAATTGCTCCTGGGCTCATGCTTGTTCCTTTAGAAAATGTCCAACAGAGACATTTACTAGCCTTTCAACTTTAACAAGCACCACATTAGGTTTACACTCCCCCAGCCATGGAGACAGGCAAGTTACAGTCTCTGGCCTATTAATCTCCTGCTTAAAATTTACTTTCTGCCAAGATTAATCAAGCTGTGGACATGCAGTCAATAAGAGGAGGCTATTTAGATAAGTGTAACCCATTATAATTACTTTAGAAAAAGCCTTAAGGTGTTGCGATTGATTCTTTTATCCCAGTTTTCATGTCAAGCATGCTTGCAATTTGGCTTGAATTCGAGGAAAAAATGCACAGATCATTGGAGGGACATGAACACCTTTCACAGCACGAGAGTACTTCATTATTTACCTTAACATTGAGCAACTACAAAAAAAAAAGATCCCTGTGTTAAGAGAACAAGGCTGGAACAGTAATTGTTTTCAGGTTAAATTGTGAGCCTATCTGCATTTGTTGAGCGTAGGGGGGATGGGCTGGCAAGAAGCCCGCAGTCAATATCATCATCATCATTTCATTAGACATGCCTTACACAATGGGAACGTCAGTATCTATCAGGAAGCTAATGTGGCAGTGATTCCCGGGGGCGGGAGATATATTTGGCACATGAGGCAACCACTGACAAGATTCATGGATATATATGAGAGAAGGAGTAACACAGCTGAGAAAGGATAGACTGGTGAGTGACCCTATAAGAGAACTTGTCTCACCTTAAAAAAACCTGTCTGTGAAAAACAAATGCAACCAACACGAGAGGAAAAGTGCAATGCAGTGAGCCCAACAAATTTGATGGCCTTTGTTTCAGTATTCTAATGAGTGTTGAATCCTTTGTGTGTGTGTGTAAGTGAGTGTGTGTGCCAGGAGTGAAATGGAGGGTGAACAGTGCAGAGACAAACATTAAGTGTGTCACAGTCTGGTGTTCAAAGCCAGCTCATCCACCCTCCAGAGACAGAGGCTACTGCAAAAACAGCACCTTATTTTACCAGCCTGATCTCCTCTTAATCAAATTATAATAAAGCTTGTAAGAGGAATTGATGGGGATGATTGTGGATTCAAGTGACGAACCCTTTGGCATGCTGCTAAATATTGATTTATGACTGCAAAACTCTTCTTCTCATACTTTATTTGACATTAAATCAAACATGAATACTTCTCTGAAACATTTTTCATTAAACTGAATAGACTGACTGATATTTATATGAACTGATTTGTATTTATTGATCATGTTTCTTACTTCGGGTAGCTATTTATTCCTGTCTTGTGAGTTACTGAACTGTGACAAACTATAGGAGTTAATTTGCATTCAATCATTACGAGACTCTGCAACACCTGCTTCCAAATTAGCCATGTTATTAAGCTTTGGCACGTTTAACCTTCAATGATACAGCCGTCCTCATATTAAAAAACATCATTAAAAATAACCTCCTCTGCAAAAAAAACCCCTTCTCCCTATAAATGTGGCAAAAAGTCAAGGGTTATTATTTCTATTACCCCATTATATGAGCAGTTATTCCTTTAATCCTCTGTTCTCTTTAACTTTACAAAGCAGCCAGTGACACCGGGTCTGTAATGATCGCTGCACTGAAGCATGAAACAAAGAAGCAGCGTCTGCCTGGTGGAGGATGGGGAGGAGAGCCAGTGAGACAGCCAGTCCCTCCACGGCTGTGTCGAAATAAAAGGCAGCCAGGCAGAGCCTTGAAATAGGCGCCTGAGAAAAAAAGCGTTAAGAGAGCACAGTCTAATGCGTTTTATGATAAATATCTTAAAAGTGTGAGTAATGAGAGGAGGGGAGGAATTGGCAGAGGGTGTTTTGTGAAATCTCAGCTGTGAGATGATCAGCCAATAAAAAGTCCCTCCTGGGTGATTAATTCAACCAATGGCTGGTGACAGCCAGGTGGGTTGAAAAGATGAAGGAAAAAAACCCAAAAAGAAATCTTGTACATTTACCAAAAATTTGTCTCTTACTGAGCAATTTTAGATATTCCACCTGATGCAATTTTTCTTTCTTTATTGTTCTTATTTTATTATATTTGTCTAAGAGGGTAGTACAAAGACAGTTTTCTTATTAACTCTTAACTCTTTAACAACTTGATGCACTCACTATGTTTGGTAGTGACTGATAAATATACGGGGCCAGACACTGAGTGATTTTCAACCCCTAATGATCTGTTTGGAGTCCCAAATACAAAAAGATAATTTGAAAAGAGTCATTTACAGAAAACAACAACTGGATCTCAGGAATCTCTGTTATAAGACATGTACAGTGTAACACTATGCAGAGTGTCATTCTTTTTTTTTTCAGTAAATAACTTTTTGCCAAACAAATTTATATTTTCTCATGTGTCACCCTTTTAATGTGTAAAACATAAAATAGTTCCCATTTTGAATTAATGCCAACTGTATTTTTTGTCAAAATGTTCAATCTCAGTTTTATCTTTTGGGTTTATGAGGTTAAAAGAAGAGGAACAAATATTTAAAGGACAACATTCAATTAAACATGACTTAAGGTAAGTCTTCCTTTCTGCTGTTTGCTGAACACAAATGTCTTCTTACAAGCTGAAAAAAAACTGCCCACAGATGCTCTACAGCTCATGTCTTTATTAGTGCTGTGGATACAACAATAATACTCTGCAAATTATGGCATGAAGTTAAAGTGCCTACATTGAATTTTGCAAGGGATATTTCATCCCACTAATTCAGGAATGTACAATTGTTCAATAAATCTAATTACATTAGCAAACACTGGGCATTTAACTGTTCAAGCAAAATTCTTAATGAGAAAAAATCTCCTTTTCTCACATTGATTTTCTCACTGTAACAATGTGCCTATCGTGAGCATGTTAAGACAAACAAAATTTTGCATATTATAGTTTTACTCCACTTAACACGACAGTTAAACAGACAATCATATGTCCATAAAATAAAAGCTGCCCCATGATCATGGTTTAGCATTGTGCTTTTTATCACTAACAAAGCGCCGGCAGTAGCAGCTGCACTGCCAGTCATGCCTTTCATATATAGCCAAGTGTCTTGACAACATTCAGTCAGTGACTCACAAAGACATTGCACAGTTACACAACATAGATTGCACTAAAGTTTCGGGCAATTAAGTTTTCTTATATAAACATCTGAATCCATCCTTAAGGGAAAATAAGGGTTGTGTACATGTACATAAATGTAACTTAACCCTTCTTTGGTTCACAAATACACTAAAAGACTTCAATGTTATTCAAAACATTGTGATATTATACAGCAGAGTTTCCAAATAGGAAGGAGAATACATTACAAATGGAACAGAACAGCAGATAACCTATTCACAATTATTATCTCTGGATATAAATAAAATGATTCATCTATTTTACGTATGGTTGATTTACATATAGTTTTTTTTCTCACTGTAAAACTAGGACACATTTGGCACAAAGGCAATGTAACAATACTATACACAACCTACACAAAAATCTCTAAAAACATAGCAATCAAGTACAGTTCTTGTTACAGTGACTGTGTTATATATTTCCACCTATGTAATATCAAAGGGAAGTAACAGCTAGGGTACAATGTGGCGGTGCGTCTGGCTTTATAAGTACATAGACGACATGGAGCACCAACAGTCAGTACATCTTATAGTTTCCTATATTGTGCTCTGTTACTTGTGAAAAAATATTTTGTCCTCAAGTTATTTTTAATTCTGATCCTCATATAGTACATCAGCAAAATGACATTTTTTTTAGCTGCTGCAGAAAGAATCCCTCATGCTCAGATATTCTTGCTATTTCAAATTTACATTATCAGTAACCAGTGTTAATCTCTTTTAGGCTTACTTTTACTTAACATGTGTTTTTTAGCAAGAATACCAGTGTGCTTTTGTGATTCTTTCAAGTTTTGACTTGTGTCCTTTTTTACTCAGATAACCTTGTGTGCAAATGTTTTATATATATGTCATCGCTGCTTAAGACAGAAGAGACAGAGAAGAAACACACATGGCATATTATTTGTTGTGCATTGCCGGAGAAAATCTGTAAGCAAAAATTTTCACGTCTTTATGAGACCAAAGGGGACATGATGCCAAGCTCAAGGCTCTCCAGATTCGGAAAGGACCAGAGGAAAAAGGGTTTAGGTGTTGGTCTTTACAAGTCACTTCCCAGCCGCTCAATCTCCTCGATCAGGAAGTCGATGTCTGACCTGGTAGCAGCAGCGTTGGAGATGACCATGCGGAAGAAGTTGACCTTATCACCTTGTGGCTGGTAGCCCACCATTGTAGTCCCAGACTCCATCATCATTGCCTTGATCTTTGGAGCCACCTGTTGTAGAAAACATGGAGTGATATGAGCATATGCACACACACTTGTCAATGATTTTACTGTATGAATCCATAAATCTAGGCTGACACTTTAAGTATAAATCTAAGAGAGCAGGGGAACTCAAACTGTAGCTCAAGAAAACAGGATGGACGGGTTATTACCTTGTGCAGTCTCTCTCGCCTCTCCTCACCATCAGGCAAGCCCCGGAGGCTCGGTGGAAAGTACCAGAAACACACATTTGTATGCTGGGGCTGAGAAGGAAAATGGGAACAATATTGAAATGAGCACTGAAAAAAGCCAACCTCTCTAATTTTTTTTATTAATTTGTCAACAGTGCAAAATGGTCCAATCAATCCTGAGACCAAACTAAGATATTACATATACACATTACTGTAGTCATTTAGCAAAAAAGATGCACAGGTGCTCTATAAAGCAGACAAGCCAAGAAAAATAATATAACAGACAATAAAATAGACAATATAATAGATCTTTTTTCTTTGTTGCTGCAGTTAGTTGTCCTCAGTATACAGTGAATTTTGATTTATATTAATCTGATAGCTACGCATAGTGAATATCTGTGCACTCATTTAATCTCACCTCTCCACTGAACACCATCTCGAAGCCCTCTCTATTTTTTATTTTATTGTAGAGGTATGCGGACAGATCCAGGCACTTGTCAATATGCTGTTCAAATCCCACTGTTCCCTTTGCGGCAGATTGAAAAAGGAAAAGTTGTTACCGTTGCACTCTAGATACAGCAGCACACTTGACAGAGGCTTTAGAAGAAAACAACTAATAAAATGCACACCTTTGCCTTCCACATAAGCCAGAACTTGAAGATATCGACATGACGTCCACACTGAATAGCCTTGTCACCTGTGTCATATGTGATGTCATACTGTTTATCTTGCTGGAAAAGGTAACCAGCACACATGGAGTTGCAGCCTTGTAATAATCCCTGCAATGGACACAATTGTGGTCAAAGAAACAGTAAGGATACCAAACAACAGCAAAAAAAGCAGTTTGTGTTTGCAGGAGTGGTATTGTGTGCAGCAGACAAGAGAAAAACAGCCTCACCCTCTCTCTGACCAGAATGGCAGAGCACTGCAGAGGCACTCCCATCATTTTATGAGGGTTCCAGGTGACTGAGTTGGCCCTGCACAGATATTGAAACAGTAAACACGGCTCTGTGTCTGTCTGTGTGGGTTTGTGTGTGTGTGTGTGTATCAGGTCTAGGAACAGAAGTGGTAATCTAAGCAGACACAGATCCTTTCAGTTTTATTGAAATAACTGTGCACCAGATTATGGGCTCTAGAGGTGTAGTCTGATCACGTACAAACTGAATACAGATACCAGATCAAACACCATTTTGGTGACCAGATTTTAAAGGGATACTCTGATTAGTACTAATTACGACTGAACTCCCATTAAGACAGGAGGAGTTGGGGTACCCTTGTGGCTTTAAGGTAAGACCAGAACAACAAAGCCCCAGTTACCACCCCTTTGCATTTTTTTGAATTCCATCCCCCATCCATCTCTTGTTCCCTGTCATATCTTATCCAATAAGTAGCAAAATTGTTAAATAAAAAGAAATAATAGACTAATTTAAAAGATTTGTGAAAATCGGAGCAGCAGAGTCAAAGATATCCCAACTTTTATTCTCCAGTGCTGGTTAAGCCCCCAGACATCAGATTCTACATTTTCTACATGAACCTTTTTACCATTTACTGACCCTCCCTACCTGGTAAATATGCATGTCTGCTTCAAACTGAATGCCCTCGGTTAGACACAGATATTTTGTTCCTTGACGTTTTGTAGTCTTCACTAAAAGTCCCTGCCCCAACATAACCCTGATGTCATCAATAGGTTTGAGATAAACTTGATAATGTCATCGTGCTTTAAAAGTGATATATGTAAGATTTTGGTGCTAATCACAGTTCAGTCCCTCAGTTTATCTCTCATGTCTTGTGTGAATGTGGCTAAAAATGTGGCCCAGTCCATGTCAAATCACTTGACACAGTCTTATCTGATGTGTCTCAACAAAAAGTGCAGGAATGTGCAGGTCCTTTTCTGTCTTGCAGTTAGAATTCCTAGTTTTAATTTGGGAGATCTTAACTTGCACCTTCAGCTCTTGGATAGGAAACAGCTACATGTCTTTGAGCCAGCATTCATTACTCTGCCATACACTCTTGTACCTCCATAGCACAGTGTAAACTAAACAACCCTGCACAGTACACAGAACTTATTTTACCCATCAGGTTCAGTTTATTTGACAGTTTACAGTGAAATCTACTTAGCTTGAGAAAATAGTTTTATATTGTGTAATGTGGCTTTGGATGGGCTTTCTCAAAGGTGGAGTTTCCCTCTAAAAAACTGTTTTCTTGAACTAAATCAGTGTCGTTTATATGTTATGTATTGCAGTCTTTTACCTCTCCACTCCATTCAGCTTGTGCCTGTGTTTCCTGGACATTAGCAAACCTCCTCCCCACGCACCCTGCACAGGACACAACACATTTACATTAGTAAGGAAGCTAATGTCTGTCACAGTGGTTTGACGGAGGTAATTTTCTGGATCGAACATAATTGTTATTCTCTTACGTCGACATGAAGCCACATGTTGTACTTTTCACAGATGTCTGCAATTTCATTGATGGGATCAAAGGCTCCATAGACGGTGGTGCCGGCGGTGGCATTCACATACATCGGGACATAACCCTGCAAACCAAAACCATCAGGGGAATAAAGACATTTGGTTAGAATTCAGCTTTTATGTTCATCCCCTCCCTGTGGTTGTTGACATAAAAAAAGACAGACTGCAACACAGTTTTTAAATAGTGCACTCTTCACATCTGCATCCACTGCTTCCTGGTTCTTCTAGTCTGCGTCTCCTTTTACCTTTGATGAATTACTTTGAAGAGAGGTACTTAAGACGAGCATCAAATGTGAGCAAACAGAATCAGTAACCTTCCTTAAAAAACCCTCCAACACTGAAGTGTTTACTTTATTTCAAGTAAACTCCACAGCTCACAGACAATAGTGTCTCATGTTATGCAGCTGCTAATAAAGGTATGTAAATAAGAAGATGTGTGAGTCATTGTTGCTAACATTTACCTTTTGCTTGGCCTCTATTACTTTGGCCTCTAAATCAGCAGGAATGACTCTCCCTCTGGAAAAGAAGAAGACAAACAAATGTCATCTGAATGTTTAATCTTTTACCAGACTGTTTAAATGTGGGTTAAATAAGAAGCTGAACCTCTCATCTGTGTTCAAAAGGATCAGGTTCTCTGTCCCGAAGCCCAGAGCTGCACTGGCTTTCTTGATGGAATAGTGGCTCTGCAACAGCACATGTCAATCAGTCACAATTCAGGTTGGATCTACACTTAAGTAACTCATATTAATTGTCAAGCTTTGATCATACCGGTGCTTAAATGGTAAGATAGCAATTATCATGTAATAAAGAGACAGACTAACATGCTCTGAGGTGAAGAGGACCAGTCTGGGTGCGGCTGCCATGCCTTTGGTTTTGACTTCAGGGAAGAACTTGTATCTGGCAATCATCACACTGTACATGTTGGAGATCGCACCTCCTGCAAAAGCCAACAGTGGTAATGAGTAAATACTGTAGCTAAGTACACATTTGAGGTACTTTACTCGAGAAATAAATTTGTACTTTTTACTTTTTATCACATCGCAATTTTTTGACAGCTAGATACTAGTTACTTTACAAATTAAGGTTATTAATACAAAATTCAATCAACACACTAAAGATGATGCAGAGTAATAGATACCCAGAATTGTGGCATTTTCCATTTTGATGCCACAAGTGGTAGCATCAAAATGCACTTTTGAATGAATGACTTAAATTTGTTAAAGTGTGTTTCTACACTGCTGTATTGATACTTTTAAGTTAAAGATCATAGTGTTTCCTTCATCACTGGAAACCAGATGAGAACCTTTAGGAGTGAAAACTAAAGATTCTGGTGCACAGCTTAAAAAAAATAGAAAATCTAGCGGTGTTTGATCAAATATGGCATAATAAGGATAGTCTGACATGTTTGCACAAGGGCTAAGAGTTTAATTATTGGTTTGGCTCTTACCTGGAGAAAATATTCCATCACCTTCCCCATCAGGCCAGCCAACAATCTCCCTCATCTTTTTCAGCGTCAGCTGCTCCATTAGCACAAAGACAGGGGCGATCTCATAGGTAAACCTTGAGGAGAGCAAAAAAACATTTAATATGTTATTAAAGCAGAGTATCCCTTCTTTATTCCTAATAAGACATGCAGTATGCTCTGAACTTTGTGTTTGTATTTGTTTGCTGTTTGTTATTTGAACGATTCCACCTCACTGCTAGACTTCAGGAGGGACTGATGGGATCGATATAAAATACAATGATATTTAACAAAATGCATTTGTATATTCTAATTGCACAGCATGGTTACTGAACACACTGCCCTCCCAATAAAAATGGAACAGTTACAGCATTATGTACACAGTCACACCTCAGTAACAACATCATCTGAAAGAAATGAGCTTTCGCTGCTGCGAAATTACACAGACTTTTCACTCATTGACACAGTAATACTCAAAATATGAATAATGTACTTTTAATGGGTTAGCATTATTAAAAAACATTAGAGAAATAATGAAATTGGTTGGCTGGTAGACTCACAAAATAAAGTTGTTTCAGGTGCCTGTTATTTTCTCATTGCAGAATTGTTTTTCATACTTTATCCTCTCCAGTTTATGATTTTTTCCACATCATCAAAGTACATTAAAAACCCCTTTGCCTCAGAGAAAAGCACAGTCGATTTGGGATTGCAGCACAAGCAGGCTCATCTATCTTCTCCTGACCAATAGTCTTCTAATTACATAAGTATCTGTCTATTCATGCAAAGAAAGTAAATGAATCACTGGAACATTACAGAATGTTGCATTGTGCCCCACAGCATCTTCAGCATACAGTAATGTGGAGGGGACAAAGTAAACAAGTCAGATGCCACTTCGCAGATGTCGCACATTAATTTCACTGCATTCAATCATGCAGACAAGGCTCACTCGTTCTGATTATGTAAGACCTGGATGTGATTGTCAGTCTATTAGTGTCAGTCAATATCTGCCAGGGGTAATTAGGGTTGATGGAATAATTAATAAAGGTAAATTACAAGTATGTAAGCAACCTCCACCCTCTGGTTCAAGTCATCCTCGCTGATGTCACCAATAACACACAAGCCTGTACTTCTTTGAGATAGAAGACAAACAGATGGCTGAGCCAGGCCATGCAAACGTGTCAGTATAATATGCATACTAGAGCCTTGTTTTACATAAACGTTTAAACTCATGAGAAAACTGAGATTTCTGTTACGCTCTCAAAATCATAATTCAGCCCTCAGGGCATTTGTGCTGATAAAAATGACAACACATCACAACAAAAAAACAGGGTTCAACTTTCTAATAGTGTAACCTTCACAAAGAGTTTAGAGGTTGTAACTAGTTAATGTTGGTAAATAATTTACTTGTGCTTTTTGGATCAATTAAGTCATCAATATGGACATAGAATGGACACATCCCCTTTCTCTGGTATTTATGTTTTCCATATGGTAATAAATCCATTATAAATGTTAGTAATCTATTAATAGATGCTAAATAAGTTGTTAATAAATTAGTTTTGGTCCAGATCTTTTGTATGTCTTATTTAGATGGTAAGTAGTCTCACAGTCCTATTACCTACCTTATTGTTCTTATTTATGGCTTATAACTGATCTATTAAGCAATAGTAAAGGATGTATTTAGCATTTCATAACACCTCTCTAAAGAGTGCATTATGAAAGTGGTGCTGAAATTGCTTGACAAAGTGTTATACATTTGTACTCAAGCATTATGAAAACCTTTTCACCATTGTCTATGTAAAGTGATTTCACTGTGATACTTCATATTGTTTTCTTAAACAAATGCATACAAAAAAATTCCTTACAGCCGCAAGTGACTCCACCACTGATTGAGTGTTTTATTTTGTTTTTGTGTTTGTTTTTCTTTTTTCAAGTAAGTGTTTCTCTTTTACTTAATGGTTTGCAATACAGGAAACATGTTGGAATAGATAGAGGTTTATTATTACAAGCTGAGCAGCTAGTTTATAAAGTACATTTGTGTAGTTAAAAACAATCACATAAAATAACCCTGCAAACACATCTCTGACACAGAGCCATTACACAAAAACAACGATTTTTTTTTTTTTTTTTGCAATGGTAAAACTCATTGCTTGGTCCCAGTGAGGCTGTTCATGTTGTGGACAGATGAACTCGGGGACATGACGTTTCCCCTCCTGGCACTTTTACATTGTTATGTCACAGGAACTAGCATTAGATGAAACAAAGACAGCATGTAAACTGTGAATGCAAATCAATATGCAATTTAGTTTGCCTGCAGGGCTAAATTATGTGACCACAGCCTGAACACGGGCCAACAATGACAGTACTGTGGGGAGAGGCTGTACAAATGTCTTCTTTTGTGCATTTTATTTTCTTGCTTGATTGACAGTCTATTAGAGCATGCAGGGTAATCATCAGCCAAAGGCAGTAGTTACTGTATGTTTCTACCAGTATTCCTCTAACTGAGAGCCTCGCTTCTACAAGAACCATTTTAAAAAAGCAAAAAAGGCTTTTTAAAATAAAATAAAACGAATCTATTCGCTTCCAAACTGGATATAGTTCTTAATGCTAATACTTCAGTCATTACCTGTATGACTGTGTTTATGATTTGCAAGGGTTATTTAAAAACCGAACTGATCAATGTGTCACATTACTCACATGTTAGTGTTGGCTGTGGAGGTAAGCCACTCTCCTGCCAGCCCAACAATGTCTAATCCAGTGGACAGCTGGTTAAAGAACCTGGGGTGACCTGCAATTGATGAAGAGACAACAAGGCAACATAATCCCCAGAAAACAATTAATCATTTGAGAGTCTGAGAGATAAAATGGCTTATCTGTAATCATTACACTGGCATGTAAGCTAATGAGAGTTATTGATTGCAGCAGGCCACGCTGCGCCTTCAGGCCTCTTTGCTCTCACCTGTTCTCACTCCATATTTCAGAGTGTCCCTGCAGTCCACCAGGATCTGCTCCAGAGACTCGGGCTGGTCAGAGAGCTCCAGGTTGAAGCCCTCCATGCCCTCCAGCAGCTGGTGAGGGTGGTGGAAGTCCAGCACCTTGGTGGATCTGTCAAAAGTCTTCCGGATGTAGTTGGTGAGGATTTCCACAACCTCCAGCAAGAACTGCATGGTCTGCTCCTCTCCATTTTTGGCAGGCAGCAGATCTTCAAAATAAAACTCCTCAATTTAAATGTTCTCATGGTGAGAATTATTTTTATAGGTCATTAACTGTTGGATTCACTCAACAAGTTCATTTTTTATTTGGTGAAATTCTCCAACAGTTTGGTTTTTAAAATGTGGTCTTACACTTTTTTGATCAACTTTTCCCCCCCTCCCACACACAATATTTTAATCAATCATGGGGACCAACTGATAAATAAGGTTGTGATTCCCAAATTCAAGTTGAATTCAAGTGAAGTTAGGATCAATATGATAGAGATAGCAAACTCTTGGTTTATTATTTTACCTACAAAAATTATATTTAGTCAAATTAGTTTCACCTTGCGTTTTTCCGCTGGTCATCAACACCCCAGCTGCTCTATACCCCACGGTTTGAGAACCACTGGGTTAGAAGTTAAAAGCAGCATCGAGGAAATTATTCCCACCAACAAATTATATTAAGATAGTATGAAAAACTTTTATTGTAATCAACGCTAGGAAACTATGTTGGCGTTGTCTGCGTTATTGGTATATCTTTTTGTCTAATTTTATTTATTATAATATTATTACTTATGGGTTTATTTAATAAAATCTCGAGTAAACTGACCAGAAAAGTGTTCAGTACGAATTAATTCCTTGTACTCTGAGGTGGAGCCTACCTCTGGCGTACAGATTGGAGAAGTCGGTCTCCGTGCGGCTGAAACGCGCCTCTCCGCCGCTGTTATCGCAGGACAGCAGGTTCTTGGCTGCGCGCTCCTTGAAGGAACTCACAATCCTGCTCCTCTCCTCCAGACTGTTGTTCTTCTGCAAAAATCCTAAACGTTTACAAGAAGAAGAGGAGTCCGCTGGGTGATTACACTCCCTGTACATGTTGAAAACTGCAGCCTTTTCTTCAATCTACCAGGCCTACTAATAATTCTCTTTTCCCATTTCTGTCTTTAATCTCCACTCTCTTTCTTTCTCCTAGGATCTTAAGCTTTCTATCTCGCTTTTTTTTATATGAGAAAATGGTCCCATCCTGCACAGGGAGTCCTATTTATGGGCGGAGGTGGCCTGTGGGAGGTTGAGCTCAGTGACATCAGCATCAAACTCCAGCCAGGCAAAAACAAATCGCTGTCATGTAGCGGCTGTAAATTCTTACTAAAGCTCCTCCGACAGTGTGCACTTCACTGGGGAGCAAACAGCAGAAAAAACAAAGACATTTGAAAATAGATGTGAATTTCTCAGTAAAGCCCGCTGAGGAGGATAGCCCATAACCCACTAGTAAATTTGACAGAAATCTTTACGAAAATGTGCAATTCGCAGGTTTTGAAATATTAAACCTACTGTTTTACCTCGTATATTAATCCACCTAGAAGACAGTTTTGTTTTTGTTTTTTCCCATCATTGTGTTTTGCAGCTTTATGGTCTTGGCTAATTAAATGGCCTTAATAAAACCAGCAGAACGTGTCGGTCAAAAATACCAGAAAATTGCACTGCGCACTGATGCGTGACATTCGCCATTATGGTATCTAGTTGTCAGTCCGTCTTTGGTTAGTGTGGCGTGAGACTCAAATAGACTTTCAAAGTGCAAATCGGACAAATCCATTCTGCATAATTCCCCCTTTAATTTCATCATCTCCACTTCAGGGATAAATAAATGGTTTTAGTGGCCGATGCCCCCTTGCATTTTTTTTTAAAATTTTGGCTAATTAACAAAACCAGCCTTGATGTTAATTTACTAATCTAAATAATATTAGTTAATCTAAATGGTTAATCCTGGTTTCGATTATATCCATGGATGGTTTTTCCATTGAGCCTCAAGTACAATGATGCAGGCCACAGCCTTCGGTCATGCTTGCGGCCACTTAAAAACCATACATGTTTGATCACTGCCTGACATTTTTATAATTCGGTTAAAAATAGAGAAAAAACAAACAAAAAGAAAAAAAAACAATGACGACAAAAAAAACCCCCCAAGTACTTACCGCATATCTTCATTCCCAATTTTCTTGTGCATCCATGAGCAACTCCACACCAAGCATCATAGCCTGAAATGATTTTAACAAACAAATTAAGAGGCCTCACAGAAACCTAAAAAAATCCTTTTGGAGTGTACACTGTTATTTCGAGTAATTTAATGGAAATAAATGGAGAGATGTATGAGGTCGTGAGATGTCGCAAGCTGAAACAAAAATAGCAGCACTGGGTATCTTGGGATTATTTAAAGATTAAATCGCATTCCCCGGGCCCCTGGGTTGGGATTTGCCTACTTCCACTATATGTCACCGTTCATGACCTAGGCAAGGACTTAAAATTAATTAGGCGTTCAGATCCACGCCGGCCTAAAGATCTAATTGAGTGAAAAGATGCTGGTTAAAATGCTAACATCAGTAGACATGAACCGGCTGGCCAGTTACAGATAGAGAATTACTGCGTTATCAAGGGCTTCCAGCCAGAGAGGGGATGGGGCACCTTGGATGGGAAGCATACGAAATCCTCAAAAGCAGCAATTTGGGGGAGGAGGGGTGGGAGGGTGGGGTGAGGGGCAGTCCCATTCCCACATCCCAATTTAACCCTTGCTTTGGATCATTAAATAAATCATTGCCCTGCTCAGCTCATTGGACGCTCTTTGACTCAGTCCTCACAATGATTTTTCTCCAAGCCAGAGGAGATGAGACGGGCAACAAAGAGACAACCACAAAAAAAAGAAAAAGAAAAAGAAAAAGGAGGGAGAAAGGAGAAACAAGAGCAGATCTGCTGACATGAAGCATCTATACCAGACTTTGCAGAGGTGCATCTTAAAGGCTAGCAATAGCAATAGACAATGTATGCATGGGCCTTATAATATGATATTACTGCTGCTTTTCTTCATACTAACGCAAAGGCGTGCCAATATTAAAAGCAAATATTTGTGGGAAGAAATGGTTCACGCATGCATTGTATAGAAATGTTATTGCATGGGATTTTATTTTCAAAAAGATAAAAATCAGCAGCATTTCCATGTTTATTTTTTCAGGAGCACATCTACGCCCGGAGCCTGATTTTAGACCTCTATTCACCGGATGAATCAGGCTTATTTTTGCTACCAGCAGACAATGAAAGGACGGTGGTGGCTGTATGGTTTCTACAGTGCCCCATTCTTGAGGGCTACAATGCTTGCATAGTGCCATTAGGGGCAATTTAGTATGGCTGAATTAAAAGCCACTTCAGGGGCAATTTCCATGCTTTTCCATGCAGGCATTTTATTCAACCAGAGCACACAGAACCAAAAAGAAAAAAAGTACATGACGGAAAAAACAACAAACAATAATAAT
>JAPZDV010000005.1:11407380-11510107 GCA_029814665.1 Acanthurus lineatus
CTTGAAATATTTGCAGCCTCTGTGATATGATGTTCCGGTGCTGCAGCCTCGGGCTTGTTTTGCAGGCTAATTGCCTTCAGTGTAATGTTAGCAGAGGACATCAGTTTCTGACAGCAGCATTCGTCTGTCACGCAGAAGCCGGGAGGTCCGTATGCTGAATGAAATGCAGCGGTGATTTGTGGCGAAGGAAGCCTTTTCAAATGGCAGCGGATTTCTTTTCTCCCCCTCTCTCCCCTCTCCCTCGATGAAAATGATTAATGGCGTTGCCCACAAAGTAAATAGCACACGTGAAATAGCATTTTATCTGTGATGGACCTACTTGAGCCCGGTGGTCGTAAATTTGTCGAGTTGGGATCCGGTTCGCCGCCAGAGGAGGAGGGTGCAGACGCCGCCATGCCAAAGTCCTCACCTCAAAAAGCCTGGTCACTTTTTCTTTCTTTAATGCCCCCAAAATGTCTCTTTGCACTATGAAAGATGAAAAGTGGAGCTCACTGGCAGGGGGGAAGAAACAACTCACAGAGTGCATACAGTAGGCTACTATTTTAAATATGTGCCTCTTGCTCTTTAATATTAAAAGAGATGCTCAAGTTGGCGACACAGACCTGTAGACGACAAGGACACAGTCTGTCTTACAAGTTGAGATTCAATTAGTCGGTACAAGATTCAAAAAGAAAGAAAAAACAATCTCGGATGACAAGTTGTGAAATAATAGAGGAAAACATCATCCACTGCACCTGCTTTAACCATTTGATAACCACTGACAGCAGCTCATTATTCCAGCATCATATCTTCATCCTGCTCAGAATGGATGATGGTTAACATCCGCCATGGAGCATTATGTTTGTCATTCTCATCACAAATACTACATCCCTAATTGTTCTAGACAAGGCTATGAAAAACGCAGCTGTCACATCATCAAAATGCCCCACACATTTAACAGGCTATCTGGATGTAAGGCCAGGTGCAAAAAGAAGGAATGCATGAAAATGCAAATAAAAGCCCACAAAAGAAAAATTTGTTTTTTACTTTATCAAAATCATAACATGGCCATCAATAGCATTGCTTTTTGCTTCAGAAATTTACATGACAAATATCACTTCAAGGTGAACATTGTATTGTCGGCTGTGATGCAGGTTAAAGTCGCCCACAGAAAAGGACGACGTGCATCCTTCTTGCAAAAACACTAACCGGTTATTTAAGACTAAACGAGATTTTTTTTTCCTGCGGAATACTGACTTGTTCGGCAAAAAAACGGTTTCTACACACATACAATTCATATTCAGACTACAGGTCAATTATGTCACTTAAACTTAATATTCTGGAGCGAGTAAACCTTATAAAACACCTGTTAGAGCATCTCCAATGACAATAACAACGGAGTTCGTTCAGTTTAGCTATTAGACCCCCAAGAATGAATAAAGCCACTCACCGTGTTTATGTGGGTCCAGGTGAACAGGTGCAGTCCAAAGAAAAGAAAAAGTGAATTTACCACCAAATTAAGTGCTGGAGGAGAGACTGCTGCGCTCTTTGGTACACTCCAAGAGGAAGAAGAGGAGAGAAAAAAAACAGACCTGAGCTTCAGATCTCCGCTAGATCCCATACAAGGTGACCTTGCTTTTGTTGAAGTGGGTTTGATTTGCTGATATTTAAAGCGAGCCTTGTCTGTTTATTGTCATTGCGCACGAATGAGTCACGGCGAGAAGGCTTCTACCTCCACCGGTGCTGCATATTTGTGGGGCAGACCCGTCTGCAGGCTGTCTGCAGGCTGGACACTGAATGGCGCCGCTTTCGGCCCCTGAAGTGTGACTTTTTTGGGGAGTGTTGATTGTCTCTGGATCTATATAGCGCTGGTTTGAATCCCGGTCACGAACATGGACTTGAAGTTTGATGCTATGAGCAACACATTACGTGAGGAGGCATCAGGATCGACGAGGGGAGGGGGAGAGACCGCTGGTTTTGTTCTTGTGGGGAAAAAAACAAGAGGACAACAGTAAAAAAAAGAAAAAAGAAAAAAGCGCTACAATCACCAGCCCGAATGTTCTTTTAATTGCTTTCATTTATTTATTTATTTCCTCCACAAATCAATGAGTGATCTTGTCATCTGAATTATGAACCGGGATCGATAAAAACATTTGCAGATGATGTTAAGGTTGCTCATCATCAAATCTAATTAATGCGACTGGCGTAAAGATCTCACTTTCACACTTTTTGTGCAGACAGGACGGGGTTTGAATGGTGAAGATGTAGCCTACGACATCATCCGTGGCGCACTGGAAGGACGAAACCCCCGAAATCCACAAGGTGGCAGTGAGAAACCAAGAATGACTCCTGCATGAGCTGAGCACAAATGGGCCATTCCAGAAATACCTCATGAGGCTAATTATAAACCCAGTTATTAATCTGGATCAGGTCTCCATCACACATGAACACAGGGACGTGAGTGGACACACACAGTAAGACAGATAGTCAATCTGAGGCAATCACCCATAAATCTCTGGGAGATTTGTTGTATTTTTTTTTTATTATTATGAATGTGATTAAAGGTCATTCAGTTATGTTGTGACACTGTTGATATAAAATGCAAATCTGTGTACAGGAGGGTCAGTGTTTGAGTCTGAAGTGTTTTCAGCACTGGACAGCTCCACACTCTGCTCCTGCTGCTGTCCAGTCTGACTCCTCTGCAGACTCTCAGGGCTGGATCAGGGGCAAGCTTAACCTTCAGGCCCCCGTGACTTCCTGGTTTCTCTCTCTTGAGGCCACCAGAATTGCTGAGTGATGCCCAGATTTCAAAAATTCCACTAAATCTCTATTAATTTAGATATAAATGTCATGTAAGCATTATATTGGAATGATAAAATAATTAGTAGAGATAAGATTTACAGCAGGGCTTCTCCACAAGATGGACCTGCCTTGATAAATATGTTCACATCTTTTTAGTTTAATCTTACAGCAATGCTCATTTGTGCATATTCACTTTTAGGTAGTAACCAGCTGCTTAAATTATTTGCCCCGCATACTGACTTTCAAGAATTCTATTTATCTTATGAGTTTATGGCTGAAACACTGGCGCTTGAAAAATAAAAGGAAATCTTTCACTAAAAAATTTAAGTGTTCAAGATACACAAGCTGAAGACTAATATTACCATCAACTGAACTTAAAAATGCATATTCAAACAAAATGAGGACTCTGTATTTTTCATTTCAGTTTATATTGTGCTGATCAAATTTCAAATAAATTAAATTACAACAGACTATTTGTCACTCAGTCAACCTCGGGTCCTTTTTTTTCTCTGTTGCAAAGGAGGGGTGTTAAAAAATAAAACAAAAGATGGAAAGAGCAAAAGTAAAAAGGGGTGGGGTTGTTTTTCACCAGTAGCTGTACAAAACTGTCCACAAGATGGGGCATAATCCAAATGTAGAGAGTGGGAAAGAGACGGAGAGAGGAGGAGTGTGTCAGGGAGACAGAATGTTCCTGTATATGTGTTTGTGACAGGGATTTTTTTCCGCTATAGTCTGTGAGCATTTTCTCATTTCAACACATCTCATCATCTCTGCCAGTGACTGCAAAATGCATGTTGAAGAAACAGGGGAGCTTATGATGAGAACAAACACTGCCTGGTTCAGCTCCTGTAGTGGTCATTGAATTCCCCTCAGCTGTCACACGGTGTCTCACTGGTGTCGCTGGTGTCTCACTGTGCTTATAAACTTCTCATCTCTTCACCCCCTCAATTCAAGAAATACCTTTGCACAAATCTACCTATATGAATTTACATTGGATAAACAGTGCAAAGAAACTTGAAAGTTTGATAAAAGTGATATATAGACAACTACTCTGAGAGAAAGACAGATGTTGTTGACATTGACTCTTAACCCAGAGTTTAGAATTAGGGATTAAAAATAAAATGGGCTGATGCTGACTGTTAGAGAGGCCATGTTTGATCTTGGTAAAACAGGTGAAGCTCTGATAATATGGTTGCCATCATCTGGGACTGTTCCAGGGCCGTAGCTAGAGTTTCAGAAAAGCTGGGGCCATGAGACCAAACTGCAGTTTTTGGCCTGCACTCACTGCATTTTCAGCCCTGGAGTTTGCCGCTTGTTTGGGAACCAATGGACCAAACCTCATACAGTAATTAAAAATAAAACTCCATCTTAAGCAGCAACAAAATACTGCCTTCACACTGATGCATTTATATTAATAATGTCATTTAATATAAACAGTTATAAGGACTTGCATAAAATATCTTTACCCTGTGGTACTTCTTCCATTTTGACTTGTTCTTCCACTGGAAAGAATGAATTCATACATATCTATAAAATAACATACTGATCGCCTTCCTAGTGTTTTTACTAATGATCCCTCATCACTTCACATTAAACATTGTATTGAACTGTCCTCAGCACAAATCATGTGCTTTGACAATTATTTAAACATCCTTCTTCAACTAACTTCAGAGAGAAATAGTCTTTGTTCCTCACATTCATTAAGTGCAAAAGTGAAAAATTAAACAGAATCTACATCAACAAAAGCAGATGAGCTCAGTAGAAAATAGAATAGAAAACTCACTTATTTAGCATATTTTATTAAAATAATCATAGAAAAATATAGGTGTAATGAAAATAAACCAATACATATGGATGATGCTAGGACAGGACTAAGGATATGAGCAGGAGCAGCTGGATTGTAGGTAAACCCTTGCATCTGGAATAACAATTGTACGGCAGTGATCCAGAACAGCTCCTTCCTGTAGATCTAACATGACAGTCACATGACAATGCTGAGAGAAAGTATAACATTTCGCCACTAGGAGGTGCAGAAAATAAGCTGAATGTGAACCATAACAAACTGACCTGCTGTTTGTGGAAAGTCGTTAAAGGAGACACATTAACAGGGTGCATATAATTTTTTAAAGCCAGGTGAGAATCAGGAGATGGTGTTTGAGACTCACCTCATATGTAACAAGCGTATCTTTCTCCACTTCAGCGCCCTGCATTGTAGATGATGAAGATTCACCTTCCAGTTGCTGGTTAGGGATCAGCTGATTAGCTGAAACCAACTCAAGGGGCAACGGCTGACTTTAATTTAAATGTCTCTGTGATCATTTTTAACAGGGAAACGTACATCAGGACTGAGTTTGCGATAGACAAAATCTGTATTGCTCCCCTCACCCACCCAACTTCATGTGGAGCTGCTACTGAGAGTATGTAATGGTCCTGGACAGGGTAACACTGGATTCATGGAAAGACTGGTGCGTTGGTATCGAGATATTAAAAGGGATACCCTGTTTGTTTAACAGTAAAGCCAAGGGGTTCTAAACAAGCTTGCTCATATGATGACTCGGACGTGTATAGACAAGAAAATTGTTTTGACCTTGCCATCAAATGTGTTGCAAAAACACATATTTATCAAAATGTGTAATTTATCCTTTAATCGTAAAATTTAAACTCCCAAATGTTGCTGACACCTCCAACTCACTGGATAAGATTTAAACTCAAGAAAGGTCAATGACAGACTGTGAACAGGACTTGATCCTTAATGCTAGGGTATAAAACCACCGCTGCTTGAAGAATTTGCACAGCTTGTATCATTGTTTGTACAGTGTGGAGATATGTTAATGCTTATCTGCATCTAAACATACTCATGTATTTAAGAAAGAGATGGAAATCAGCTATGAGAAAAAATAAAATGTTTTTAATTACGTTTTAATCACTGTGCATTGATGTATAAAACACTGAGCCCAGTGTGAGACTGACTGCTGACCTCTTCCACATAGATCTCCATTCAAGAGTCACCAATTTTAATTAAAACTAGCATGAAATTTGCTTTTTATCAAAACACTTTAATATGTGTAGATATTACAATTCAAAGTTGAAATCTAATTTTACAATTTTTCATGGTTTAAATACCAATACCTCCCTTTTCCTTAAAAACTAATTAAAATATGCAAAAGCACAAATGTTTAATTTTCTCATAAAAATGTAAATGACTTAAATTGGCTAGTTACAATCAGAGGAATTATTTAACAATGGAAAAATAAATCTCTAAATGTCTCCATGAAATTACAAAGCAATGACATCTCTGTCTAAAGTAACACATCCACATTAATGAACTAAAGAACAACATGGATTTGGACTTTTCAGTCTACTGCACACTTATGTTTTTGAGCTTCCCAGATGGGAAGAGATGCAATATGGGGTCATACTGGCTCCCCCCCAGAACAAGGTTTATTGTGTTTGACTGAATGAGTCTGTTGTGCTGTCTCTACCTCTCAGTGTAGTTTAACAGGTCCCCTGAGAGTCATGAAAAAACCCTTTGTCACCTTCTCACAGTTACGGACACTTAAAGCTCCTGTGCAAGGAGCTGAGCTTGAATCTTTTACATAAAGGCCTGGTTCACTTTAAAGAGTATCTGCAGTTACAGGTGCCAGAAGGCGGCCACCTATTTATTCCTACTGAGGTAAGTCCAAGGAAGAGCTGGATAATATTAATCACTTTGCAGTCAAACTGTTTCCTTAAGTTCAGTTCAAAAATTCAAAAATTCAGTCTCAGACTATGTGGTTTGTTTTCTTCTATCTCAGTCAAGTATTTGCGTAATTGTTCAAATACCCTGCATGTGTACTGTTCATAACAACAATGTGTTCAGTGTCTTTAGTCCTGTATTAACTAGTTTCATAATTTTACTACAAAATGTTTAATGTGTCTGAGCTCTCTCAAATGACACAGAGAAGCATTTTATGATTTCACTTTTCTGCAGGATGAGATCTTTAGTATGTTTCTTCGTGAACATCTAAAACATGATATATGGGCTTCATGTTGTGACAACAAATGCACAATATGTTGTATCATGTTTGCCTCATTATTGCCACTAGAGGTCTCTCTATCAAAACAGCAAACACATAAGACAGTTTGATGATGTCATGAAGCTTTTTGTAGGTTTTGTGTATAACTGCTAAATCTAAAATAGTAACTACGTAGAGTTGAGTAAAAAGTAAAATATTTCACTTTGAATTTTAGTGAGCTCCAAGTTTTCAATAGAAAAAAAATTGTCAGGTAAAATTTTCAAAAATAGAACTTAAATAGATACTGTGTAATTACTGCCACTAGAGGTCTCTCTACCTAGACACTAAAAACAAAAGACGTAGTTTGATGATGTCGAGAAGTAGTGTGGGATCCTGAGATTTATTTAATTCATTGTTAAACAGCCACTTTTGTGCAGATGAAAATCTATCTGACTGACAGAAATATTCACAGAAGAGGTCAAATTTGAAAGTTTTATTTACAATACATTTAGTCTCCTTTACTGACTTCCTTCCTGACTGGTATTAACCTGAAAGTGAGTGACAAAATGAAATACACTGTAACTTGTACTTTGAATAAAACTACAGATTCCTTGAGTTTTAACATCTTTGGAAACATTTGGGATGACTTAATTACATAACTTAACAAAATATATGACAAAAATAAAGTTGTTTTTCAAAATATTAAGATGAAAATTTTACATTTTGTAAGTTTAAGATATAGAACAGAAAAACTTAAGCTGTTACACAATTTTTTCAGTGCTTTTAAAGGCACAAAAACATTAACAAGAGTACCAAGATCCTTTTCGGACTGCCCCAGCCCACAGATCAAATAACTTTTTTAAATGTCTAGGCACACTTGCAACACAAAATGTAAGACCAGCTACTTATTTTCAGGCAGTACAGAACTATCCACCATAGAGTGCAGCAGAGCTGTTGACACCCGGGATTTGATTCATGCCTGTCAGTCATTTTATTTTGAAGAGCCTCTGCAGAGCCACAGTGAAGCAGGATCATGTCTGATGAAAGAGTCGGTCCCATCACTGACTGAACCTGATCCTCAAAGCTCACATGACGGCAGTGAATTATTTCATTTTTATCAATATGACTCCCTTACATGGTAGTTAACATTTTAAAAAATGTAATACTTTTCTAAGCCAAAAGTATGATAATAAACTTCTTAACCTCTTATTTCATCAGCCACTGGATGAATATTTGATAAATTGTTTCTAATACAGTGAGGTTGTACAAGGAGAACATAAGTCTGTTTTAAAAGTATTTATCAGGGTCAACATTTGTAACTTCTCCTATGAGCTGTCTGCTAATGGAACAAGTGACTGATAACAAAGTACAAAGCTGCAGTTACACATGATGATACTAATTACATACAAACAAATCTGACTGTGTTAAGAAGTTTTTGTCAGATATGTGTAAAAATAATTCACAGACAGGTTTGAAACTATTTGATTGATGTGTTTAAATTATAATAAGCCTGAAGGTCCATTCTTGTTTTCTGAAACAGAGAAGAAATGTAAGAGTCTGACCAACACTTTTAACTTGAGCTCTATTTATTAGTGTGCAGGGCTCTCACCTGCATCCCATTGTTTTAATCTCTGGATGGTGTTATTAGATTTGTCATAGAAATAGAGAGAGAGAATAGAAAGTAAATAAATACTTTGTAAATAATTTCAGTAAATAAACTAATTTCAAAGTATACTTATCAACAAAAAATATGAAATAACAAATTGAAACAATGTTGTTTAAAAGTTGGGATTCACCTGCTGTATCACTGCTTTTCTTCTCTTTTCAATTTCCACTTCAATTTATTTAAAGTCCCAACACTGTTGTATGACAGGGGGGAAAACTGTTTTTTTCCCAACATACTCTTTAAATTTGATTTTGCTTTTAGTCCAGAAAAGAGTAAGTGAACTGAGGTCAATGCTGAACCACAGCAATGTTTGCAAGTTGGCTCTAAATAAATTGTGAACCTGTTGTTGTTTGGATGCACTGCAGTTTACTCAGTGGTTATAGTAAATGTGAGCTGTCAGGCCACAGCATGTTCAGCTGATACTCTGGGATTCAGCTTTAAACGTGCCAGCCTCAGACTACACCTGTTAATTCCAGTTTTATGCACATTATTGAGCACTTGAAACAATTAGAAACCTTTTCATGTTTGATTCTGCTCAGATTTTGGCTTCCAATTTCTTTTACCAAGGAATGGTGATTTTTATATTCATATTTAGTAGTTGTTGTTCAGAAGTATCTTTGTCTATTTCTGCTCTTGGAACTGTCAGTCCAGATGAACCACTGTACTGCATTTTGTTCTTCATGTACAAAACATGTTTTTTTGTGCAATCCCTTTATACAAAATAACATACCATTTCTACAACCTAAACACATAAAAAAACAATTCAAAAATAGGATTATTTTCCTCAGCCTGCGCTGAACTGGTCAAAATCAAGCTTTTGTTGCTGGTGACTCCAACAGTTTGAACAGCAGTGTATCTTGTTTTCAGTCATGATGTATATCATCAGATCATCTGCTTACTAAAAATTACTGGTATAAAATGGACTCAGTTTGGGTCAATATAGCACCTTGGTACCCAATATTATGACCCAATGTTAGTTTTATTTTTTTAAGTTGATCTTATCACTCAGACTGATTATTTTGAACCCTGTCTTAGACACAACAAGCTCAGGTTTCAACCTAAAACTATCATAAATGCATTGTTAGCTGTGCAAATAATTTGCACAGGGCATTTAGAGTGTTTGCATTTTTGTATTTCTCAGTTTAAAAAAATAGAGTAGATCAGTTCACAACCACTTTGGATAAACAAGATAAACAAGTCATTGGCTATTTGAGAAAACAGTGGCTTAGTAAGTTCTTACTCTGGAACAACAGCGACCAAAAGTGGTCAATTTGGACATAGGTCCTAATAATTTGGTGTGTTACATCAGTTTTAGATGCTTTGAAGCAAATACAGTTTAAATGAATAGACATGAATAAATACTTAAAAATGTAAATTTGCTTACAATTAAATTAAAGTGTGGTTTAAATCATTAATTGACTCCAATATCCTGCCTGTATAAGCTGTCAAAAGGGCGATGAAAGAGTGTAACCCTGAAGGGAATGACACACAGAGGAAGATAATTATAAATGAGCATTTACTATGCTTATAATACTTGTGCTGATAAAATTAAAGATGCTTTTCTTTCTATCAGACAGTTGAGATTAAATATTTTTAAATCCTACATGGACAGGCATTTGTCAAAATGAGTATCTGAAGTTCTTAAACCTTCCATTCATTTTTAAAAAATAAACCTAAGCCACGACATATAATATCCTTTCTATGAACAATTAAGCATTATGGCCTCCTGCAGTGTTAAAGAATAGTGACTCTGACATGGAAAATGAAGCCAAATCAGAGCTGAATAATACTTCTGCGCACAGCCAGTCTGGTGCAATATATCCATCCATAGGCATCATTTCATAATAGGATAATAAAATGTGGATAAAGAATTTACAGTTCAAACAGTCACATCTCCTCATATTACTATAGCCTTTTCCTCTTCCTATGATGAATGTATGTTAATGTCATCCAGATTGTCCGTTCTTTGGATTTGGTAGAAGTGGATACAACTCTCACAGTCCCACTCACACGAAACAGATATACACCTAGAAACTACCAGAATAGGTACATGGCCTAATATGTATATATAAAATTTTACAGTGCAGTGCGGTATTAAATAAATGCAAATCTGGTTCAAATACAGTTTCTGATGAATATGACAGACAAATGCAGCAGACAATTCCAATGCTTTGTGTTTTAAAAGGTCCAACTGGTACTTTTTGATTAAAAAAATCAAAGGTGTGTTTATAACATATTGTTTATAACCAAAATATTTAACTAATATGTGAAAACTCAATAAATGAATGAATAATAGATCTGGTTAGGTGGTATTAGACAAATGATATCTTCTATTAAATGGTTGTCTAGTGTTAGTCCTTGTGTTTATAATTTATGTGACAGTTTATATAACCGGGACAACATTGTAAAACATCATAAGGAAAAGCCGTGCAACAAATAAAGGATATGTGTCATCTGGCTGAGACTAATTTTTAGCTTCAGTCTTTCATTAGCCCTCAGATAAAAGTCATTTTGGGAATGAGCATGTTTGTTTCTTTTATTCTGAATTTTGTGGGTGACCCCTGTTTTTACATTTGGAATTTAAATTGCAGCTTTAATTCACTAAACATAATGAGTTGTATCAGGATAACAAATTGGATTTCAGATGCGTAAAACTCTCCAGCTGTTACTGCAGTGACATCTAACACCATATAACAAGAGAATACAGCAAACAGTAGTTGCACTGACAGATAAAGATTGAGCGATAGATGTAATGTCTAAACTTGAGTTACACGAATTCACTCAAACATGTTGAATCACTTGAAACAAAATGTAGGTCAACATGTGAAACATAAAAGAATGGAAAAATGTTTCTTTTTCATTTATAATGCAATTTTCTTTTTCCTTTAAGCTTGGACCTTTACACTTATAAGTTACATTTCTCAGAATAACATTTGTATATGCTTATGAACAATGAGGCTACTTACAAAAGGGGGCGCTGTTGAGGCAGAAAACGGACAGTTCTCTTCATACTGACATTTTCAGTGATCCCTCATAAGCAGGAGTAGACTGTCACTGCTGTAGTATTGCTACCCTCTGTATAATTAAGCTACTAAACTGCACATTTGGAACATTGTATCATCGTTTAGATCCATTGTATACTGAAGAGTTCATCACTTCTCTGTGTTGGTTAGTTATCTGAAAGAAGCTGCTTTAAGGTTTTTTCCTATAAGGTCACTTTAAATTCACCATGGGATAATATGGGTGGAAGAGATCAACATGAAATACTGGTTGACAAGTAGCAGCATGACCTGCACTTTCAGGAAAGTGCTGCTGTGGTGAAGTTATCGATACAAAACACGTTGAGAAGGTGTTAGTAAGTGTGCACTTGAGTCAACAATTATAGTTATTTCCCTGCAGAAAAAGTTTAATCAAAGGACTGGGCTGTTGTCCTCTGTCCACTAAGATCCTGAGTAATTCTGTCAGACAGGTAAGACATTAAACTTGCTGCACATCCTGAGTGTAACGTGAATCCAATGATGCTTCAGCTAAAAGGCAAAGTGTGTCTCTGTTAATGCGTCCTATCTTAGCCTGCCATGTCACTGCGAAGCCCTAAGAGGAAAGTGTAGAACACAGAAACCATGGCAAAAAACCAATAGACCACATCTGTTAAGGTAAATTAACAAATTTGAGCATTCCTACAGTTGATAAATTAACAAATTTGAGCGTTCCTACAGTTGATTTTAATAGCGGAAAAACCAACATCAACTGTGAAGAAAATGTGAAGATGTGAGTGAATCTCTCAACAGCTTGATATTTAATTTTTTCAAATTTTATTTTCACGGTTGTTTGTATTTTTTATCCATGAAAATGGGTGTTTTTATTGGTTAAAATTCACACTTCATAATTTACTTAAGTTGATACCTTTCCTCTGAAAAAGTAGAATTTTGAGTTTAAATTATGTGTCAGATTATTAACACCTGTATGCATATTTGAAGCGCTCAAAGTCTAAATGCTTTATACATCAGTTTTCACTAAGTTGGTGGCCAAATTTTAGGGCTCCCAAAACTATTTTTCCCTGTTTGACATTGTGTTGTGAATGTTAAGACCAGGTATGTACAATTACAATTATTTGTATGAATATTTCTTATTATACAATCCAATTGATTCAACCTCTGTTACCTCTAAATTACTTAAACAATGCTTTGTTTATGTCAATGGTTAAACAAAGACAGCAGCGGTAAAGTAGATGTGCAAGAAATTGAAATTAAAAAAATTTTAAAAAGTCACATTTTTTGTATCTTCACAGCATGGCCAAGGTTATATAAAAACATTGCTCTGGTTTGGCTGAATAACTCATTTGTGACCATAATCAACAGCTTGAAGCTAAAAATTAGCACACTTTTCCCTACAAGTTCTCAGATCATCTCAATTTAAAATTTTATTAAACAAAATGGTTTGAAATTCATAATTTAATTTTGCTGTTGTAAAACGGACAACAATTTACAAGGCACACTCATCCAGGTGAAACTGTTCTTTCACAAAAAAACTGATTGTCGCATCACCCATATAATTGAGGAATATTAAATGAATTATTCTGAGCTGAGGAAAATGTTATAATCTTTATTCTCACACAGTATTTGGGTCATATCAACAATAGCAGATCTTTTCAAGAGCATGCTTAAAAACACCCCATAAGGAGCAAAAAACGGACACTTTCATTCAACAAAAGCTATTAAATATAATTTACAGGGGAGTGAAATCTTCCACCGAAGACAATGATAAAAAACACAAGTTGAAAACTTGTCCTCTTCATATGATATAGACAGTGAATTCAAACTCATGAGCTGTAACTTTCCCATGGTCCCAAATTAACTTATGAAACTTTATATATACAAAAATGTGCTACACAGACCAGCAATGTTAGAAACTGTTGTCAGGATGTATGAAATCAACCAATAAAATGAACAAATGTTGCCTTGAAAAAATACAGCTCACTGTGTACTTTAACTAATGTAGGACTGACTGTATTGCACTAGTGATTTCTACTGTTTAAAATGACTACAAGGTGTGTTACAACATATTCCTCGTGTCCTCCCTTTTGACATGGTCGAGTGTCTTATCGTGGCACTTGCTTTTTTTGTTCTGGTGAGTTTTGACATGTTTTGCCAAGTGGTCACTCCTCATGAACCTCTTGCAGCAGTCCGGGCAAACAAAGCGCTTCTCCCCCGTGTGAGTCCTCAGGTGTCTCTGCAGCTCATCCGACCTGGTGAAACTCTTGCCACAGAACAGCCAGTTGCACACAAACGGCCGCTCTCCAGAGTGCCACCTCAGGTGCGCTTTGAGGTGAGAAGTTTTCCCATAAACTTTACCGCATCCCGGTATGTGACAAATGTGTTGTTTCTTCTTGCCAGGCTCGTCGCTGGACGTGGAGGACTGGCAGTTCGGACACCTGCACCTCCTGCATCGCCGAGCAGTTGCAAGAGGAGACTTTGTGTGCAGCAGAGCCGCGATTTGCGTCTGATATTGCGCAAAGTCCGTATGTCCCAGAACCAAGCCCCTCTGCAGCTGGAAGCGATGGGGACCAAGGGAGGAAGAGTGACTGACGTGGTTCCCCTGCTGGAGGCTCCACCACGGAATATCCTCTCCTGGGTTTGGGGACAACTGTCTCTGCTGCTGGTGTACAAGGCCGGAGGGTCCCGTGACAAAACTTGGCATTGCGGGCGGAATGGGAGTTGGGGCTGCGTAACTGACAGCCGGGACGTAGGTGGGAGGGCAGGTGGACTGCAGAGACTGCATGGAGCAAGGTAACATCTTCACAGGGGAGAAGTCATAGGGGTACGAGGGGTCCGCCGGAGGGGTGAGGGGCAGTTCGTGGTGCGAGCTGAAGGAGCTCTGGATGTGCGCAGAGAGCTGGGGCTTGGAGGATAGTCCGAAAGACGAGTTGCTGGCCAGGCTGCTCTGTGGGGTTCCCTCGTTAGTCCACGGGTGAAATAAACGCGAAGGGGAGCCCAGAGTGGGGTCGTAAGGGACCTGGAGAAAGTCTGTCGGGTTTGATCCGTGGTGATGCCCGATCCGGTTACAAGTGGCAGCCAGGAGAGCCAGCGGAGAGTGCTTACAGTTCTCTGGAGAAGAGTTTGGAGTGCGATCCTGGATAACCGAGACACACATTTTTCATATTACAATCATTATCTAACGCACTTTGTGAGGTGAAAACACAAACAACGTGCAGTGTTTCAATAACCATCAAAATTATGTCACGGTTTATGCGAATAGCTTGAATTTCACCCGCTTTAAATCGATCCCGAGTCGCGGTGTGACATAAAAGTTGACGTTATGTGGCAGCACAAGTCATTAACACGCAAAACAATTAGCGGCAGTAATTAAATTATATGACACTGAACTATCAAGGTAGCTCCATTTCTATCTATTTCAAATATAAAAGACTCGTAACCCAAGCGTAAATCAACTCGGACGAGTGGGTTTACAAGTTATTAAAGTCGTCAAAGTAAACAGAAAACTTGCGCACAAACCTGGAGAAAAGCCTGGAGTGTTTCATTCCGCAGTACAGCCACTGCTGCCATGGTAAACGTCCTCCTCCCTCTCGATTAAAACAAATAAAAATAAAAGCACCAATTTAGATAAATAAGTGCATTCACAGTAAAAAATATTGTGTCGAGCAGGTCTCCACTCTTCAGTGCCTCCTCTCTCCGAGATATCCTTGGTCTATCTGAAGAGTGAGGGATCACTTCTTAGAATTTGATAAGGACTTTGGTGGGCCGCCAGCCAGTCAGAAATAAGATTTATTACTTTGAAGTTTGCCGCTGCCCAATCATCAAAGAATAGCGGCTCTTTGAGAGGGGAAAGCAAATCCTTTGAATCCACAAAGCTCCTATGGTGTGTTTGTTGGTCTGGATAAAGGAGCTGATTATTAGGGGGGATGGGAAGGGAGGAGATAAAGGCGGGACAATTAATGAAGTAATCACTATGTGGGAAATGTATATACACAAATAATTGGATTTTCTTGATCAAAGACCCCCATGCCGCCTGGAGACCCCGGTATTGGATGCTGTAGTCATCTGATCCTCTTTTTGTAATTAAGGATTTGTAGCAGAACCCTATGTGACAATGTGACATTGTTATCTCTGGAGATCTCCAAGAGCGTCGCCTGACTGTTTGATGGGGGGAAAGAGACCAAATCAAGTGACTCAACACAAAGTTCTCATCTCTGAAGAATCTGCGTCTCTTTTACATTTCTAATTTGAATTAAAATTTCTTTGTTGTTGCTTTGAACTACAACACTGCATTAAACACTTAATTATGCCCTCTCTGAATTATTTAAATACTTATTTCTCCTTTGCTCATTTTGTTCATTTGTATTATCAGAACCCAACTCTTAATTTAGATTTTTTTTTCCCCCTCTGTGGTGAGCATCAAAATGTAACTTTAGAGCCTTTGGTTGAATTCCCTGCAGCTTATTCAGATTAAATGTTAAACAAACATGCTACCAAACATGACACAAAAGGGAAACCTCTGTTTTAGATCAGGTGAGAAAAGCAGCACTTCAAATGCTGATGTCTCAATCATGTTTCCTTATAAACTTGTCATGTCAATTTGTCTGAGGAGGAGACTAATGTTAAGAAGCAGCACAGCATCTCATGCGAGGAAGTCTTCAAACTGTACAGTTATTTTAAATACAAGGAACTTCACACGAAAGCTAAACTGACATACAATATCATATTTGTCCTTCTTTGTTTCAGAATATTTAATGAAGGCAAAACTTTGCGGTTTTCATTAGATATTATCCAAAGTTTTGTTGTAGAGCAGTTGAAATGGAAGTTGTAGTTTTCTATATCAACTCTCTGATCTTTATCTGGCTTCCCTGCAGAAACAATCACTGTCCTCTCAACTAGTTTGGAGCGGCAGATTTTGAATTAGATCTGTTCCTTTGAAGGGATTAATGTTCCCAGTCCTCTCCCACGGCTTTACACACAGTCATGAGGGAAAGGGGGTGTCCTGCTGGGCTGCACTGGAGCCATGTTAAACGACAAAACTGGCTACAGGACTGGTGTACTCACACTGTTGACTGATAAAAAACTAGTGGAGATTACTCTTGTTTACATCAAGTTATGGCAGCAGTGGGTGATGAGGTTTATAGAGCTTATGAAAATATGCAGAAGACAGGAAGGTGACTGCTTTAAATTCTGAGTCACGTCCTATTAAATCACTGTTTACACAGGAATGTTTATGTGTGTGTGTGTGTGTGAACTTTTGCAGTAACTTTTGACACCTAGACGTGTCTGCTGGAAAATATATTTTGCCAAGGTCCCATTACATTTGTTTGCATTTTTCATAGTGAAAATATTTGTACCACTTTGTTTAGAAGGAACACTTTATAAATGTTTATAAGTTATAACTAACCTCCTTTTGATAACAAGACAGCTTGCATTATCCTTTGATGTTTTAATTCATCAGTAAGATAGACTTCTATAAAAAAAAACACTTGATTAATGACTCATTAAAATACTGCACACTTTATGGCTTGTTAGAGGGAGAGAAACCTGTGAGTATTTATTAATGTTATACTTAATTATTATAAAACAGAAAAGATAAACCCCATCTAAAGGTATTTTTTACATTTAGCAAATCAAAACTTGTTCTTATTAAAGCAGTGGATCTTAAACTGAGGGGTGGGCCCCACTGAGGGGGTGTAGAGCCCCTGAGGTTGTGACATGGATGAACAGAAAAATAAAGTAGGTGAAGCTAAGATGAATAAATATGATTTGTATAGGGAAAAAAGATGAACAGAGCTTGCTGATGCTCTTGTGCAGACCTTTATTTTACTTAAGGATGAATTTGTTAGTTCATTATGCATTGCATCCAGTGTTATTTTCAGTGACTGGGTGGGAAAAGCGAGAACTTTTCTGGTTTCTGAAAAAGTTTCAGAACCATCATATTAATGGATTCCAAATGATCTATAAAGCATTTATAAATTATTTATCAGTCAGTAATAAAGCCTATGTGTGAATGTTACTTTATCAGTGTACATGTATTCACTTTGTGCATGGTGGCATTACAAGAGTTTCACTTAACACAGGTGGAAAGAGAATTATAAAATGACAGAGCGGCTTCAAGATCAGTTTATAACAAGTTTTCGGTTGCCAGGTTCAGAATAATTCCTTCGACTGGTGTTTATCCTTTCTGTTTGAGTAATAATTCAGTTGTAAATGTAGATTGAATATTAATATCTTTTCTCAGGTTTCTCACTTTCTACTAAGTATTCAAAGTCTGCACTATGTCATTTATCACTATTAAATTGTTCTTACACAAATCTTTCTTATCAAAGATTAAAAAAAGATGACATGCCATGCTGAAAGAGGACAAACAACCACAAAAGGAGTTTTTGTTATTTGTATTGATGGTTTATAGCAGATTAAATAAGTATTTGCATAGATTTTATTAAACTGCTATTAAGCTGTTAGTTACTACTTATAAACCACTTATAAACTATGCTTTATTAGAAAGTGATACCAAAATATTTTTACTGTGATATAAATTTATTCATGTTTACAGATTCACTTTATACATTTTGAAATAAAGGTTTTGACAAAACAGGACTCAAAACAGGTGAAAAGAGAATTATAAAAAAGACCTGCTGCTGCAAACCCCATGAACCAGCTGTTACCAACTAATTTACTGACCAGCTCAGGCGTGGTAAACATTTCTACAGTCTACTTCAAAAGTTTGTATTTGTGCAGGAACATGCTGACAGCTAGTTTTTACTTCCAGGTTTACATGTCAGATAAATGTCAAATGTTGTAATCTGCCCTCTTATGTTAAACCAGACAACTGTTAAAGTAAAGGGAAAGTCCACCCTAAAACAGAATTCAGACATTTTAGGATCCTGAGCAGCAGAAATGACTCCTGGACATTAAAATAGCAGACATTAATTCTGATTTAGGGTGGATTTTCAAATAAATCTTCTTTACATGTGAGCTGTCATGCTATGCAAAGAGCAAATTTCTGCCACATATGACAAATGCATGAATTTTTTTAACCATCAGTATATTATTGATATCTCTCTTTGAGATGCTCGTTTCAGCCCTAAATGCAAGTTCTTACATTTTAATGCATCTCAATGGGACTCCAGCTGAGGGATGGATTTGGCTGAGCAGGACTTTGATATAGTTTGTAAGAAATTCATGACTGCGTGCTTGACACAATGTCCAGTCCCTGAGGTAATTTACTTGCTCCAAACCTTTCCCGTCTCATGGCCATGCCTCAAGTTTTACAGGGTCACCTCAGCAGCAGTTTGGCCAAAAGAAATTTTTCCTGCAGCATTTGATGGGAAAATTAACTTGGAGGAACCCCCACTGCTGTAGTTTTCTGCCTGTGCACTCAAAGGTTTGAACATGGAAGCAGCCTGAGCCATCCATGTACTTCATACAGAGCTTTAAAGCAGACTGCAGGAGAGTCGATCAACAGTAAAACTGTTATGAGGTTGAGACATGTATGAAGCTGCATTTAGGCATCAGCAGACTAGCTAAAAAGATGGAATGTTGCAGTTATAGGAAACAAAACTCACACAGATGTTTAATCTGAAAGGCAGGGAAATGGTGCAGGTAATTTTTCACTGTGTATAAAATTACCTGTCATACCCATTTTTGATCAGAAATCAGAATTTTCTGAGTTGAAACAGAAAACTTTCCAAAAGTTAGGTGACAAACAGGTGCTCTGCCTCCCAAAACGAGCTGACTAACATTACAATAGTGGTTCTTTTAACTTAAATATGTGAGTTATAGCAGATTTGAGAATCTTTTTGTTATGACTCCAACAAAAAACAGCGACACAAAAAATGTATTTTGTTGTGTGGGTGTGTGTGTTGTTTCACTGTTCACATCAGACAAATAAGGATATACAGGAATATAAGGATTACAAATCTCAAAAATTATTTTCCACCAATGGCAATCACCATAATGCCACTGTGGTGGGTAAATTATATTTTTTGTTCAACACAAATTTAAAAGTTTTGAAAAAAAATATGAAAAAGATAAAATGAACAGAAGAAAAATACACCAGAAGTCAAGGGCAGGTAGTTTAAGCACATTTATTTGACTCATATAAAATATTAGTTAGCTATAAATAAATAGAAATGTACAATAGACATCATGTGTGTTTATGAGTTTGTTTTGGTTCACGTCCAGTTCAGAGTTGTAGAAGGCAATCTGCAGAGGAGAGAGAAGAACTGCAGTCACAATCACCATAATGCGTTACACTCCAAGTACTTTTCACCATCACTCTCAGTTGTTAATTAAGATTGTTTCATTTTGGATGAATTTCTGCCTCTTGTATAGGCCTAAAATGGATCTTAGAAAGCATGGATCTCTCGTGTGCTCTTGAAGTTTTGAGCGAACTGACAGAAAGAACGGTGGATTTGACAGAGTCAGGGGGCAACGCCACAACACAAACCCCTTTTTAACTTTCCATATTCTCTGGACAGTTGGACAGAAAACAGGTTCCACATCTGTCTCATACGAGACATATCAGAGATGGGGTTGAGGGGTGGGGGAGTGAGGGGGGGAGGTGAAGAGGGTGCATGTGTGAGAGCGAGAGTAAGTCTGAGAGTGTGGGGGAGAGAAAGAGAGAGAGATTGGGGAGAGGGAGAGACGCTCGAGGCTACTGGGTACTTGAGCCGCTATAATGGTGTCTCGTATGAGAAAACATCTGTGAATTTCCTCAGTGATCTACAACAAAGTATAACTCAGAGCAGTCACTCAGCCGACCTTTGAAGTTGCTGTCTGACAGAAAGCTGCCATTGTTCGCAGCCCCCAACACACAGAAACTCCAACTTTGGTCTCACTAATTTCCCCTGCAATGCGATACAACTCTTTTTTTCTCTCCCTCTCTCTTCCGAGCCTATGAAGCTGGGTTAGTCTGCATATTCAAGGGCAAAGAGCAAAGCTTTGGCAATGTGCAGGGTTGGCCTGGGGTCACGTAGGGCGGGACAGGTCATTTTACCTTCTCTCAGCCCACCCTGGATGCATTAATCCAGCCCAAGAGAGGGAAACTGGCCCCCTCTCTAATGATGCACAAGGTTACAGCCCGCAGTATTCTCCCAGGAAAAATTACAATAAAAGGACCTCATCTTCAATCATCATTTATACTGTGATGCCATGAACAATAGCAGGTGTTTTTTTTATTATACCTGTAGGTTTCAAAATGCTCTTTCAATTAAGCAGCTCCTTTGGAGGTGTTATTACGCCAGAGCACTTAGACAAGGCAATGAGAGCCGCTACATGCTCCTTGCAACTTTAGGTACACAATGATGTAATTGTGGGAAACTTGAAATATTGGCGTCTACAGATGCTTCAGCCTTGGACAAAAGTTGTTTTTAGCTTCTTTCAAGCATGACGTAGTATTGGCCAAGTATTCAAGTATTGACCAAAATTTTTTTTTGGTACAACAATTTGTTAAGGTTTGTAACTTTCTTATAACATTACAGAAAGATTGCATGTTATACTGAACTAAATAATCCATACAAATATGTTAATTTGAGAAAATATTAAAACAAAATGTTCAGAAGAGAAAAGTAACTTTTAGAGAAGCAATAAAAACACAAGTGAGTGAAGTAAACTGCATGTCAATATCACAGATTATTACATTTGTTAATAAAAGACCCTGTTTCTGTACAAGCATTGTGTTGCATGTCAAAATATCAATAAAAATTAAAGTTGAAAATAAAAGGAAAACATAGAAGTCTGCAGAAAGTAGAGAAAAAAACCTCTAACATGGCAGTGGGGGGGTCTCCATGGCAGCTACACAAATATCTAGGAGCTGTTGGACAGATTTTAAACATTTATCCCCAACTCTACTTTATCCTGACCTCAATCAAAAGGTTGTTTGGTTGAGCACCAGGTGATTCGTCCCTGCCCCTCCTGGCAGTGGCAAAAAGACAAGCTTTTCGTTATGCATCCCAAACTGAAACAAGGCCGTGGTAATTCTCACACTGTTACCCGTCCAGCGTTTATTCAATGGCAGCTGGTCCCACCATCTGGGAAAGCAGCACTGGGGCAAAACAAAACAGGTTACACCTTTGGCCATGCCAAGTCTGCAAGTGCCCCAGTCCGTCTACAAACTGAGAGAGGCTAATCACAATTTCACGCTCTGATTTGTCAAATCCCACTCCGGCACCGGAGGCACTGAGAAAACTTTTAAGTCAATAAATTTCATGGCGACCAGGATAACAGCTTTTCCATACTGTTTCTATTGTTCCATGTAAGCCTTTTCTAGCTCCACTCCTCTTTACACAAGGAAGCAACCGAATGGTTACATCTCTCATATGCTAATGACAAGGAAGCTGTAATTTTGACCAAAGCATTTGGTCGCCACCAAGATCAGCAGTTGGGGACAAACTCTTATCTCCTCATGCATGCATTCTCTATTCATGCAAATGTTAACAACAAAACACTGCATAGAGCACCCTCAACAAACTGCAGGTGTGAGGAAGCTGAAACAAAAGCCACTGTAACCCTAATGGCATCCCTTGTCATTAAGAGACCTTTGATGTATGTACTCAACAGACTCTTTTATCTCCTTCTTCCTCTTTGCCTCTTACTCTCTCTCTCTGTCTCTACGCGGCTCAACCAGTTTCTTTATTAATGCCGTCTTTAGGGAATGTGCTTTTGCTCAGAGCCCTCAACACACATGTGACATCTGGGTGATACTCATGTTGTGTTAATTCCTTCAGCCACTAAAGTTGAGCCAGCAAAGAACATCACCATGCTAAGATTTTTGCTATAGGTGTCCTTTTTGTCCTCCATCCTTGAAGTTGGTGGGAACAAAAACTATCCTGAAAACAAAAGAATCTTGACTTATAAAACTGTGGTATGCAATAATAATATGGTCTAATATATTCCACTGTGGTGGAAAACTGGCACATCTGGATATCAAAAGCACGTAAACTGCATTAAAACAGTATTTGAAAAGGCTGCACATGAAATACAGGTATTCAAACTCTCCCTTTGAACTCAAAGGATATAGAAACAGGACAATGTTGGCCTAATCGTGTTCTCTCTTTGAAGTGAGACATCACTATTAGGTGAAAAGGTAAGCATGCTTCTTTAGAAAATAAAAGCTTTTCATCATTTGTTAGGGCTGCAGCTCTAGTGATTTTCATATAGGTGGTTTAAAACTTTGGATAAAGGTGTTTGAGGCTGCCTTGGATGTTGCTTAAATGAAAGTGCTGCACATGAAGCAAATAGCTAAAATGGCAAGAATAACAGCAGCAGTAACGTTAGCCACATTAAAGCAGTCCTCTCTCTTGCGCCAGATGTTGTCAGATTTAATGAGGAAAAACAAGAGGGAGCTGGATTTACGAAGACGTATTAAAGAGAACACAGGTGTCAGGCCTTGAACACTGACGTGACACTCTGTCTGTCCCTCAGCTTCCTGCCTGCAGACCCTTGAAGACGACCAGGAGTCAGAGCAAACACAGAAGCTTCAGTTCATCAGGTCACAACATCTTTCACGAGAGTGACGACAGTATTTCATAACATTTGCTTTTTGCAACACATAATCAGCTAACCAAGGCAATTACCTACACACCTCCGCTCACCTCCTCTCATATGCTAAAGCAGGCAATCAGCCAGGGAGTTAATTTGGCAGAGAAAAACAGGGGAAGAAACACCCACTCTGGAACCATTTGTCACCACAGTCCAACCTTGTTATTCAAACTAGAGAGCCTATTTGAAATTCCTCTCCGTGGTAAAAACAGGGCCAAAATAATCAAGGGAGCATGATCACACTTAATTGATTCAGTGTACTTTTAAGATGCACTACAGGGTGCTGGGGTGACCTATTTCAGACTGCTCTTCAGAGGAGCCAACTATCCCAGCAAGGGAGTAATGCACAACGAGGATTTTAATTATTGCAGGATCTGTGGCTACGACCGGAGGTGAAATGCTTCTGAACTAACTGTGACACCACATTATAACACTGCCAGTGGTCTGGGGTATTGCTCTTTGAATTTTTTGCAGAGTTAAATATGACAATAAATTTAGGGGACTTGGGCTTTTATTATTGATGCAGCTTAATTACATGAGCTAATTTGATCCTGGAAACAATTAATTTCTACTTTATCTTTTTTTTCTCAGAAACAGTTTTAAACAGATAATTGAGACCATATTTATAAAAACTACAGGATTTACTGACATTAAAAATAATGACATAAATATTATTCTGAATTTTGATTAAATAAGGGCTGCTTTTGTGTAGTACACATTTTTTTACTTTTATAGATGAAGAAGGGTTTTGTATTGTATAAAGTGCTGTACTTAAACCCACAGTGGGTAACATTTCAACATTAAAATCCCAAGCATTATCAACAGTGTTCAAAATCAGAGAAATCCGTGATTTTATTTAAAGGTGCATTTAATTTTGTCAATAACTTCCACGGTAACACCAGTCACATAATAAGGAAGTAAGTCTGCAAACGTGACTAAACATAACGTAAATAAAAGTTAAATATATTACTTCACCTGCAAATATTTCTGCCAGCTAGTCAGTTTGATTATCATCTGCAATGGTCGCTATTGTTCAAAGAAATAAACAAATCCCAAGATTCCACACTACTTATTGACATCATCTCGCTATGTATTGTGTTTTTATGGTTTAGATAGAGAGACCTCTAGTGGCAGGAATTACATAATGTGCATTTTCGTTTTATTTTTGAATACCTTACTTGACTATCTCAATTTTTTGCTACTGAAAACTTATAACACACCAAAATTGAAAATGAAGATGATTACTAGTAGTTACTATTTTCATTGCAAGCTAAGCTGTTATACACAAAACTTACAATAATCTTGCAAAGTACACGGCACCATTGTAGATTAAAGTGCACAACTAAAATAAAATCAGTTTCACCTCAATTACTGCAAAGTTAGCTGTTCTTTGCACATTCAGATATCAGTAATGATAATTCCTTAATGATAAATAATAATGTAACAATCAGAGAAGCCATTTTCTGCATAAAAATGTGCAGTTTAAGTACATTTTACTGCTAGTACTCCTGTACTTTTACTTCAGCATTGGAGTATTTTACATTGTTGAATGGATCCTCTTTAGGTAAATACTTTTTCCATTACTGTGTTGAAGTTATGCTAATACCACAGTCATGTAATGTGACAAAACCGGTTGACATTAAAACATGTATCATTTAAATCTCACTTTCAGCTTGAAGTAAATATGTTACATTTTGGCAGGAGGCATCCATTAAAAAACACCTTGTATTTTACCTGCTTAAAACCGGAGAAATGTCATATAAGCTGTGATGTTTGGTGATGAGTCAGTCCTCAGTGTCTCAACCTGAATCTGACCCTCACAGTACTGAGCGGCAGGATCTGATGAACACTTTGGGCCTCTTTAAACCCACCAGTATTCCTGTGAACCTGAACCTAAGTGAAGCAAGTCTCGCTATCTAGGCAGAGCTCTAATGTTTTCCCCGCTGAGTATAAGGAGGATGAGATCCTCAGTCGTACCACCCTACTCTTCCTATTAAGATCAAAATCTCCTCTCAGGCCCTCGGGTGTCAACAAAGGGAGATGCAGTAAATGATATGCAAATTGAAAAGAAAAAAAAAAAAAGCTCCACAAATCAACTCGCCAGCCCTGCATTTCCGACACTTCACATCTTAAAAGAAAATTCCTGTATTTAGGGTGAAATTCAAAGTGAGGTCTAGCTCTGCCTCTGTGAGGCTATGTGTGGTGATTCCAGCACTCAGACAGCACAAAGCCTCACTAACTACAGGCAGCTCGCTGTGGGGGAACTCGCAGTGAGAGTTTGGGCTTTCAGAGGGATTTGTCTCTGGATCTGACTTAGACAATAGACATACTGCTCGAGAATAGGTAGACGCTTCCAAGTCAGGTTAACACCACCGAGTTTAGAAACACGCAGCCTGCAGACTAAGGAGCTCCTGAGAGTTCATAGGGAGCATTACTGAAATACTGATTATTTTAATTTGAACTGAAACTAACTGTTGATGTTGTCATTTATAAACACCACACATCTGCTGGTCAATGCTTTAAAAATCCAAGGATTCAATTGCTTTTCTTTAGCTTGTAACATTATAGTGTGATTAGAATGATTGTTCTGGTAGATGATGAAACACACAATAAAGAAAAAAAACCCATTATGAAGACATTTCTTCTGTCTTTTGTCCCAGGCATTTGACATTAATTCTAAAAATTAAGCAACTGAATACCAATGAATAAATTAAATAGTACATGAATAATTATAATCAGAATAATTGTTTATTTCAAACCTGGAAAAGAGCTTAAACATCTCACACAACAACAGTAAAGCTACAAATGAATTCTCAGCATTCAAACGTTTTATTTTGACTTTGTAAATTGTTTTTTAAATAATAAAACTTCCCCTGCCAGTTCACCACATGATGAAGATGTATTCTTTGTGTTACATGTAATGTTAATGACTTATTTACTGATGCAACATCTCTGTCATTTCATAGCAGTTTGTAAGATAATTGATTTTTGTTAATAATGCTTTTGTAGACACCGTAATGATATACAGTACAAAGCCATATTGAGAATAAAGGTCAGTTCAAACACGACAAGAATCCTTGAACCATAATAAAGTATTGTGGCTACAAGAGCTCAGCTGAAATGGAAACTTTGGTGTCTCACTATACTAAAAAATAGCACAATACTTATATGAAACTGCTGTTATAACATCCCTGATGAGTAAGTTGTTCTTGTGAACGCTCTCCCATCACTTTTGATTAACAGCTGAAGGCATTGCCTGTTCAGGTCGCTTATTCTGCACTGCTGCTGCTTGCTCCACATAGAGCAGCACATCCAACACTGAGGATGCTCTTTGGAGTGTCTGTCTACATGTCTGGTGCGTCTGTCTTACCGGTTGACATGGTTGTAAGGCTCAGCCCTGACTGACGAGAGGCCCACTAGAAAGGGTGTGAGGGGGGGGCGGTCGCGTACTCTTCCTCAGGGATTGACTCCACAGTTGACAGTAATTTGTAGTACTCGTCTTCTCCATCTAGCACTTTGACTTGACTGTGATGGGAAGACAAGAAAGTGGTGAGAAGTAACTGGGATACAGAAAAAACTTGATTTGAAAAATTGGGCATTGAGAATAGAACAATATTTGCAGACAAGGCAATGAGGCGTTCATACGTTTTCTTAAGCGGACTGATTTGAACCAGGACGTCATTTATAGTACAAATACAAGTCAGACCTTCAACAATTAAAATTAGCATGCTGACAAAGCCTTTATATGTAACCCCCTCTCTAATGACGCAGAGCAACTGCTCGTAAAAAGCCTGTTATTTTCGGCTCCCCATTTACATTATAAGAAAACAACTCCATTTCTGGATTCTCCTATTCCACAAAGGGCCTGCTCTGTTTAGAGTTGCTGTAAGTAGGAAAGCAGTTATTTACCCAAGTTTTCTCGGCTTCCTCTTGCTCCCCTGGTAATCCAGAGTTCTCTGAGGAAAGGGCCAAGAGCACACAGTCAAAAGATGAGCAGAGAGTCATTAATTTTTAATTCAAAGTGATTTTGTGTTGAATGCGAGCAGATGCTGATAATATCAGAAGTCACAGCATAATTTTTTCTGATCAAAGGGCTCAAGTGAGTCTGATGAAGCATGCATCTTGCTCAGCTTTGATAAACCACATCAATTATTCACCGTGAAGGCAGACATCCTGACATGAAAGCAACAGATAAAGAGCATAAGCACATGTTCAAGACAAGAGGCAGAGAAGCGTGGGGGTGGGGCTCCAGGGTCTGGCACAGGTAGGTTTAATTGTATTATCATGTGGAACCAAAGTCAGACAAAGGCCTTTATCGGCACTTTGAACTCACATTTAGCTGGTTGTAGTACAGGCTGTCTTCAGGGCTGTTGAGCAGCTTGGGCTGCTGGCCCCGCCGGCGAGGAGTTCTCTGCTGCAGCTTCATCACTGGACCTGCAACAGAGGAAAAACGAGGGCAGTGATCCAACCAAGAAAAACAACAACAAGCACCAACATGATACTGATGGTGATGACAGCGGCAGCAAACGGATTCTGCCCTCGACTTTGTAAATCTGCACCCTCGTGTGACAAAGTGGCAGAAACATTTTAAATCTACTTTGGTTAAGAGTTTAAGGTTATGTAATTTCATCGATGAGCTGACTCAATATCAGCTTAAAGTTGCAAAAATCCACAGGCGTATATCACATTTGATTAAAAATCCTCTCACAGGTGAGCAGCAGACTACGGTTCAATTTACTACATAGCCACAATATGAGAGGTAGGTAGAGGTGAGACAGTGTTGGATACAGTTTCATCTTCCTGTTACCAAAACCTGCAAAAAGAGAGAAAAGTGATTCTTGAACTTGTTTCCAGCAAAGCTCAGAGCAGATCACGCCACTCCTTCACACTAGAAACTAAATAAAATAATGTGGTTCCAGTTACAATATACAGTAAGCATGACAGCTGTGACCATTTTAGCAAACCTTCACCAAGTTTAGGTACATTTCTAGGACAGAAAACAACCACTTGCTGAGATGAATAGATAAAAAAATGCTGCAGTCATCTGCTAATGGTCCTGAAGGAAACTTTAAAAATGTGCGGCAACATTAAAAGTGCTAATTTTCACTATATATATATATATATAATTTAAGTTAAGTTAAGTTTAATTTGAGTATTTTTTGTCAGAGTAAAATAAAGTTTTCTTTACTCAATTTAATTGAGTTTGAGTAGAGAAATTCTCTTCTTTATGCTAAGCTAAGCTAATTGTCTGCTGCTACATGACAGTGGTATCAATCTTCCAATCTAACTCTCAGCAAGGCAGAAAACATGCTTATTTCTCAAAATGTCAAACCAGTTTCAGTAAAACGATCTATTCCACAGAATAACAACATAAAGTTTTTCACATGCCCTCAGTGTGCAGAAAGCTAATGGTTTTGTTTTTAATTGAATGAGTTATATAGTATCTCTGTCTGAGATTTTAGCTGTCACATCAATAAAATGAAAGAGTGTGGGAATTGATTTGTGGCAATTTAAATTATCCTTAAAAATGAAATGAAAATCATTAGCTGGCCTACAAAAAGTAAATCTCCACCCAGCACACTTAAACAAGAACCTGCTGAAAATCCTACACTGACTCAGCTGATCTGCAGGAGTCTGGATGTAGATGCTCACCCTTCTACTTTCTGCTGAAAACAATGGCCCTAATGTGAGCTGCAGCTAATCTGTGAAACAGAGTAAGAGGTAATTCACACATTCAGATTCCAATCAAGTGAATGACTTCTCTGATGCTGCTTCCCTTCCAGGAGATGACCAAATCTTTGGCAGCATAAGTTGTTTGCCCTGATAGTTTAAAACAGTGCACTAAGGAATTAATTATTCATGGCACCAAAGAAAGTGAGACATTATCAACAACTTACTAAAGATAACAAGTTATTTTCCAAACATAAGACAATTATAAAGACTGATTACCCTCCTTTAAGACAGTACAACCAAGGTTTCAAAATTTATAGGCTACAAAAGTGTGTTTTAAAGCCAAGACACCTTTACAAGGAAGCATCTATATTTAATGTCAGATAACGTTTCATCTTCTTTGCCTGCGTTTCGGGTGAGACAGGACATTTCTTCATCATCTCTTGCTACCTTGGCTTCTCTACCTTGACTAAAGCTGCATTTGCTTTTTCCATCTTAACACTACTTTGTACTCACTTTGAACAGACCTCATCACATCTCAATCCTATACATCAAAGAGCGAGCTCCCCCCCTCAAACCCCACCATCTTTCCTCGGCTTTCTTGATGTTATTCAAACCAGCGCAGGTTTACTAAAGTCACACTTTGTAAATGCCCAGAAAGTTCCTGTCAGTTCTGAGATATTAGCCAACTTTTACCGTGAATCTTATCTATCCATGCCTCAGAGGTGTTAACCGTCCACTATGTGAATCTCTGTCACCCCTGAGTATTAGAGGATATTTGGATAAGATGGCTCAGGAAAATAGCTCTGAAAAAAGCTGTATGCATTTCTTCTAATCAAATAGCTTGGTTTGACACTTAGGTTTAAATATTGTAATAAAATATACAACTTTGCTGCTTGAGCTACTGTGCCTTGACATGTTGTAGAGAAAAGAAAATAAAGCAGCACAGATAAAATGTTTGCACCTTGGTTAGACAATAGTTTGTATATAGGACATTGTTCTGCTAATGATGTACAAATGGATTTGATTAGCAAATGTTTTATTCCCCTGAAATTGCATCAAAGCACTCAATCACAAATAATGAATTCAAACATCCTTGAATGAAGTTTCAAAATTGTATCCTATTGTAAAATGGAGTGCACCATGTGTGTGTTTTTTTTATCTTACAAAAGTAGCAACTCTACAACTAACTCTTAACTGCAGTCACTGCAAGCATGTCTGAGCCCCAGCTTGATTCAGACCTTTGGCTGTAGCTTAAAAAGAAAAAGATGTTTTAATGCAGAACAATTAACTCAAAAACAGCAGTTTTCAAACTGCAAGTGCCACAATCCCAGTCCTTACAAATTACATCTTAATAACTGTAGTAAAAGAAAGCTCAGTTAGTGGGCATAAGTAATTTTCACTGGTTATAAAAACAACTGTCAACAGAAAATTTACTCAGCTGCAGTTAACTACCATTAATTTAGAAAACAAAATCTTGACTTGAGATTGTTTTTTTTCATACACTTCAGTTACAATGGCTTTGTGGAAAAAGAAACATAATTTTGTCTATTGTTTTTTTGTCTCTCTGTCAGAAAATATCAACATTTGAATTAAATTCTATATATTCATTTCAGATTCCTGAAAGATTAATTCGAACCACTTTAATGATCCTCTGAATTCTCATCTAGGTCAAAATTTGAACCTGTTCCCTACTTTGATTGTGAAAGATATTTTTTAAACTAGCAACATTACCATCAGCCTCGATTTGTGATCAATGATAATAAGCAAAGTATAACATTCTAACACATCTAACTGAGATTATAGGCATGGTAAACAGTGTACCTACTAAACATTAGAAAGTTAGCACTGTCATTGTGGACAGTGTTAGCATTTAGCGCAAAGCTAAAATGTGCCCAATGACAGTGTTAGAAAGCTGCTAGAATGATTGTAGACTAGAGTTTTCTAGAGTTTTTTTTTTAAGTCTCTTATCGACTGGTGACATAAGAAAAAATAAACTAAATAAACTTGAAAGGTTGTCACTTAACACCATTTAAGTAAATTAATATATCGATTTGCATTGATGTACACGCAGGATATATTTGTGATTACAGTTGGTGCAAATATATTTTCTTAAACGCTTTGTAGACCACAAATTTAGGCATGCAAGCGTTTGAAATCCCAACTGCCAAATTTTGACTGAGATCTCAATTAGATGTTTTTCTTAAATTGCCCAGTTGCTGTATCTACCGCCGCAGATCTGCAGCCCAAAACACAACACATGGGGGTTCAGCATCACCATTTACCCATTCTGACCCGCAGCGATTAGAGCGAGTAGCACATCAGAGGATGGGTCAGGCCTCCCATCTCTGTGCCTCTGTTTGGGAAATCACTGCCATTTGATCCAGGCCAGCCCCAGAGGAATGCTGCTCCTGCAGATATATAACAGGCAAGGAGGCTGCCAAACTGGCTTCTGGCATGGGAGAGTGCGGCTTGGACATGGGCAGGCAGAGCTGGGAAGAGGTCAGACAGTGGCTCACACCGGGGGTTTGCTAAATGATCGTGGGTAATGTCTGCTGTTTGGGGTGGGGAGGAATAATGGTCGACTGGGAATACAGAGGCAGCGCGGTTCATACAATATTGATTTCTCCGTATCAAAAGAAAGCCAAGCAGAGTTTGCTCTTCTTGGTGAGAGACTTACATATTGTACATGTTTGCTTCTTGAGATAAAAAGGGCTGGAATTCTTTTTGAGATAGGTGTTTCTTTCATTTTCAAAGAGCAGCAGATGACTCGTATTACATCTCTAAATACCACTTTGAAATCCCTTGGAAATCAGAATGCTTCTCAGAAACAACATAAAAGGGCTGCTAAAAGGGATTTTTAGTGGAATAAATTAGAGATGTATCGATTTACTTCCAAAATCACGTGCTGCAATCACCTGACTTCTCCCAGACCACAGAGAACCACTTGGGCTTTGTTTATTCAGATGGAGGGAGCAGAGGCACCAAAAGGCATGGATTATAAGGAAAAATCATCAGCAGGGGCCTTTGATGTCTAAATGAGGCATGTGCAACCCAGACCCCTCTCTTTACCTCACAACTGCACACACACATGCACGGGTACGTAAACCCAGACACACGCACACAAACTTGCACACACATACACATGCATACGTACACACTAACACAGACATTATTCTTTAGTTGCAAACCAAGGCTCTAAACAAATATCTGAAGCCGAAGAGGATTTCCAGAACTTCTCAGCGCTCCTGAGATTTATTACCGCTCTCGTCATTTTGGACATCATTCTTACATAGCAACTCATGTGCTTTAAATTATAAAACAAACTGGTCAAGTCCTGCAGATAATGCAGAAAAAGAGCAGTTCCTGCATCTGTTTTCACTAATGCAGGCAAAGGATGTTGTTACTTACAACCAATTTTTCACACTGAAATCAATCATTTCCTCTGACAGCAGATTTGGAACTTTGACTCCAGAAGAAATGTTTGCATGCGTGGACGGGAAAAAATCTCTGAACTCTGTGGAAGTCAATCATTTGTCAGAGACATAATACATGTAATTTATAACTGTGACCTTGCAGGATGAGCAAAAAGTAAGAAGTGAGGAGGGAGACACGGATGACAAGGAAACCGGGTCGTAAATAGATTAAATATGCAAATTAACGGCATTAAGCTTTTCTCTTGTTTTATTTGATAAAATATAATGTATTTTACAATTGTATAGAAAATGTATTTTGTGAATATGAGTTAAAAACTAATAAGAAAAAAACTTAATGTTAAACTACATCAAAAAAGTATATCCACATGTGAAATTACAGAGAACTTGGAGCGTCATTTCCACCTTGCTTTTACATCTGAGGAGATTATTCTGTTGGAATTGTGATGATGAGTAGTTTGGAAGTACATCCTGTTAACTACTCCCACTGACATTAAGAGGATTACGTAGGTAGCGTCAGACAGAGGCAACTCCTTCCGTTAAGTTGAGTCTTTCCTATCCCTTCCAAATCTCTGCTGCCGCTACGTCGAGCCTGTAATTTGCCTAAAACTGAAGGCATCCGGTTGAGACGCTGCGATATGTGGAGACAGACAGATCAATCAAAAGGCTGAGAGACAGCAAGAGGGTGGGAGCGTATTTGTCTAGAGAACACGGAGAGGGTGGATCATTTGTCTGGCAGATGCATGTTGATATGGTGATGCCGCTGCTGCTGCTTTGCTGGTGGGTTTGTGGAGCAGCACCTGGTGGCTGCAAACCTTGTGGGAGGACATGTGGGAAGATGTTTAAGAGCTGAGGGAGGGAGGGAAAAGAGAGGAAAGTGAGATGTACTGGTGAGTGTGGGTTTGACCTCAGTGTGGGTAAAACAGCATCTACATTTCCACTGAGCATTCCCAGCTGCAGCTATCAAGTGCAGAAAGAGCTTAAGGCGACAAGCAAAATCAATTCTTATTGACTCAACCATGTTATGTGCTGAGGGGATATAACTATAACCATTAAGTCAACATGAACTTCAACTATTCTTTGCACCCTTTTCATTTTGCTCTTTCTTCATCCATTCAAACGACCAGGTTAAGTATCTTCCAAGGCACAGAGGTAATTGGTGTCTGTGTTGTGGCTCCACTTTATCACTGTCTCTCTCTTGACATATATGTTTACCACAACTATAATCTTCAAAAAGCCTGTTAACATAAGTAGCTCAGCTTTCATAAACCATAAAGTCAGCTCTGACTGATCCTCAGCACCATCCTGTTTACCACGCTGAGGAGCATAAGCAGCACTCTGATCATATCTGCTGCTTGCTCGCAAAGGCTTTCTCTCTGCACACGCCTCTGTGACTCATTTCCAAACATGTTGTATTAATATTCAGGCTCAGGAGACAGGTGACAAGAGGGGACATCGTTTTGAGTGTGCAGCTTACACACGACTGCACCGTGCATGTGTAACTTTTTCACTGACAAAACATGGGAAATCAAAGGTTTGTGCTGCAGACATCTAAAGAGCGCCTGGAGTACAAAGTGCTCTAATGCTCTCTTCCCACCATAAAATGCAACACTGCGGGTATTTTGCTAAAGAGTGAGAATAGTTGCCTGGCCTGGTGTCAGATATACAGGGAGAAAGACATCTATTCAAATCATCTCACTCTCTGGTCTGCTTTGTTTCACACTTGAAAGAAAAATCTGTGCTGAGCACGACACTTGCAACACTATGCTTTGTGAAATCACTTAGATAAAGGCCTAACGCCCGTCAAATGCATTGAGAGGTTCCAGGTCATGCCCCGGTGTTTTGGTATTAATGGGAGCAGGGTGTAGAGTGTGTGCGAGTGTCTGGAGGGGTGGGGTAATTCGATGTCCATGCCTAATTTTCTGTTTTTCTCCACTGGTGTCCTGAAACACTCCAGGTCGAGCTCCAGCCCAAGAGAACCGACGTGATCACCAGAGGCGACAGCAGGATGAGACACAGGAAGGAGCCTGGTCTCCAAACATCTGGCAGGGCAAGGCTTCCATGACTCGCTCAACCTCGGGATAAAAAAAAAAGGCCCTCAGATCTGCAGGGATCAAAGTGTGCCCTGGGTGCCTGAGACACCGTGGCCTCCCTCAACATATTCAAATGGGGTTTCCTGAAAGAAGTCAGAGCCACAAGCAGACCTTGGAACATAAACGAGGCAGGAAAAGAGACGACGATGAATACCTGAAAATCTGTGTGCTATCCACACAAAATAAGTAAAGCATTAGTAAAGCCCATGGCAGGAGAGGAAGAAATTTTTTTTTATTGTCAGGACATTTAAATAGAAAATAACTGAGCTGTCAGATATGAAAAGTTACTATTTTTCATGTGCCTGAGGCTAATTCAGTCGCAGTATAGACCCTTTGATTTACCTACTAACAAAAGAAATAAAAGGAAGAGTTTGACTGCCACAAAAAATGATGCCAATAAGATTAACTAAAAGAATTCAGGTTGCACAAAGTTAGTAGTTTTCCACCTGAGGGTCCAGACCCCAGCAGAGGAACCCCCAAAAAATGAGAAATGAAAAAGTCTCCTTATGAAGTCATTTTCACTTTGCTTATGTTTTTAAGAGCAGAGAAACAATTTGCCAGTGCACTGAGCATATTTCTGCCTTTTTCCAATTTTTTTTTTATTTGTATAAGATATTTCCTAAAATCACGTTTCATTGTTCTTTATTTAAAAACAGCAACCTGCTTTCTTCTTTCTTTTTATAAGACACAGTTTTATGGACATTCACTCATGCAAAAACAAGTTGATTGTTATTAGAAACAGGTTTAAATTCTCTCTAATTTTGGACTGAAATTGCCCTAAGGTGGAGTTAGGTCTGGTTATGATCAAAGGGATAAAAAATTAGGTTTATTTTCTAGCTTTTTAAAATATGTTTGCTTTTCTCTTGTCAAAACCTGATACTTTCACGTCTTCATGCCTTTAAAAATCCTTCAAATGAATCTGAGCAGCTCATAACTCATTTCCACATGGGTGCCATAGCCCATACAGACGGGTCCCAAGCCAAAGAAGCTGGTGATTAGTGCATTAGAGTGATACAATACAAAGAACAGCATTGTGCTATATTTCATGATACAAAAGCTTTAATTTTAAGGTGATACTGAGATGAAAACATTTAAATACTGTATATTTACACATATCCTAAGCTGGAGGGGTTTCAAATGAATGTGCAAATGAATTGACTTGTACAAAAATGAACGTCTCCCTCATCCATCAAAGAAATACCAACAGCAGGAAAATAATTCAGCCAATATTTTAAAATGACTGGAAGCTCCAGTGTTGCAGGACAAAACACACATTTGAGCAAAATGCCCTCATACTGGCAATAACTGCAACTTTTCCCTCCATAATCACTCTGACATTATAAATTCATCAAACACTGCCTCCCTTCAGCAGCAGTGATGCCTGGGAGTGGGGGTCACCTGTATGCAGCATTACCGAATTAGCCGCTATCTAACCCAGACCTGCTGTGGCGTGCTGACACTAATCCCGGGCCCGCTGGAGAGCCCTGTCTGTGTTACATTATCATGTCTAATCCCCGTAATCTCTCAGCCGTGCCGCTAAATGCTAGTTCACCTCCGTCTCTTACCTCATACCCCTCTAATAACATTAATGAAGGGCCGGGCACCCATTACCCAGGCTACCCCGATGGTGACGGCCGTAATCGGAGGCCCCCTGCACAGCCACCCACTCAGCCTTCCAGGCAGCAGGAATTAATGTAATTCATCGCCTGGGGCAAAAAGCAAACTAAACATATGTTCAACAAATCAGGGTTTGTGTATTTTCTTGTCACCGTTGCTGTGCAGGTCTATTAGAGTCATTGATGAGATCCTTAGTGAAGGGCTCGCCGCACGGGAGAACGAAAGCTTTGAAGTGCTCATGCCACTTCCAAAGCCCCCCCACTTGCCACGAGACGTTTATGATGAGCTGACCTGGGTTATTAAAATACCGCAGAAATGATCACCCATAATGCCTCTCTCTTTTTGCTGTCAACAAAGAATGGCAGCAGAGGATTGGCTGGGATGAAAGGTTGAAAGGGGCCCCGTATTAAAAATGGCACTTTATCCATTAAAGCGGGATTTCTGCTGTCTCTTTGTGTAATTACCTGCACCCGCCAGCTCTGTGCTCGGGCTTACCTTGTTTACACTGCATGTCTCGCAGCCTGGCTGTCTCCCTGCAAGGCTTCGTTACACTGTCTTCTGCTCTGCCTTTGTCTCTCTTGATGTCTTTCACTTGTCTGTCTCGGCTGTCGAGGCCAACCTTGAAAGAGGAGGCGTAAAAAAAAAACACACCCAGAAGAGCAATGTCAATGAAAGCAGCGGATAAATAGACACAAGTTAAAGCAAGCCTCGTAATGTGCTTTTTTTTCAATTTAGTCATGTAGACGCTGTATTCATTTATTTACAATTTACAATTTGGCACTCATATAACTCAAACCCATTAATGTGCTTTGCAATGTTAATCAAATGCTAATGCAATTGCATATCCCCCTTTACTAGCCCTACCTCCTAGCAAACAGCACCACACTGACTTAATTGTGAGGGTGAAAAACAGCTCATACAGACTTCCTCTCGTATTTAATTTTATCTTTGAATAAAAGAGCTATAGGAAAGTATTAATCTGCTTAACATTTCTAAGTACATCCTCCAAAGGATTTTGCTTTTTTAATCTTACATATGCTCAGCAGAGTTACTGGCAAAAACTGTACATTTTCCTCATTTCATCCTTTCAACATCAAATGGTGAGCAGCAAAAATTGGATCAGACTTCAAAGACTGTGATGTGCTCCAAGTCACGGAGTGGCTCTTCTATTTCACATATTGAATCCGAGCAGGATATCAAAGTGCTACCAAAGAACCTCAGGTCTTTACTAAAAAAGGGGTCTAACATCTGTAGAAAGAGGAGCGCAAAGACAAATCACCTCAGGGAAGAGCGAGCATTTATTCTCAGCCGTGAATTTCCAGCCTTTTGATTCTCTCGTTCCCGTACCACCCTGTCTTCTCCGCTGAGATGGAGGTTGGAGCAAGAGAACTCTTTTGTCTCAAGGACTCAAAAAATTCCCAAAGAATAATCTGGGTTAAAGCTGCTTTGTAGAGGAGCAGCATTTTTACATACCCAGCTAAAGTCAGGCGTAAGAAAAAATGCTTATTGATATTCTGTTACTTACATTTCCTCTATGTATGTGATCTGTATGTGCCTCTTTGTTCTTTTGGCTGTCAGACCTGTGAAAGTAAGAAGCATTTTTTACTGAAACGAACATGAACTGTCACCGAACAAAACATCTGGTATCTGGTTACTACACAGTAATGCAGGGCTGAGGATGACTAGCAATTATCCTATTTTTGAATAGAAACTACAATTACTGAAAACCTCTGCAAACCAGTCAAGTTTACATTCATGTCTGTCCTGACTCATAAAATATATATATGTTGTGAAGACTCTGAAGGAATTTAATAAGAGATATAAAGCTTGTTTTTTTGGCAAAATTTTGGACTGTTGAGACTATGCTTACATGAATGATTCTGGTGAATAATTTACAGTGAGTAACATGCTGTCCTCACTTAAAGACTATTTTTACTGATAGAGAGCTTTGTCAGATTAACTGAAGGTCATGAGAAACACCAAGAACTTGTGGTCAGCTACAATACCTTCAGTAATGATGTAGTAAAGAGCCCACAAATTACTGAGTGATTTTTTTTTTTAATGTGGCAAAAAACACGTTGAGTGGCCTTGACAAAGACCTTGACCTTTAATCTTTATCTCCACAAAAGTATGAGTTTATTCCTGAGTTCAAATGAGCGTTTGTCACATCTACAAAAATTTGATGATGTACAGATTCACACATAGACAGTCATCTAAACACAAAAAAAAAGCCTAGGGACACGACTGTCGCCGGTGCAGAGGCATAAAAACAGCTTTGGTGTATGATTATGCAATTTGCAGAGAAGAGATGAAGATATTTTGCTGTAGTCTGTTGCATTATATAAAAAAACAAACACCAAAAGACACAACATCTGCAAACACGACACTGCATGCCAGTCGCAGTCATGCTTTGAGTCTAGAAAAACAAGATCTCATCCAGTTTGGACTTGGTGATGCAACTGGAGGCTCTGCTGTTTGGATGCAAACACAGAATTCATGCGTGGCAGAGAGGAGGGATATCAAAAGGGAAAAGAACAGCATGTAGGTGAGAACATAGATCTTACAGGAGGAAAATGGGCCAAATCATGTCAAAATAAATCTATATGGAGAGATTCCAACACTGATTAAACAGAATTGTTAAGTGGAGGTTTGAAGTTTTTCTCACCAAGGAATATGATTGTAAACACGGAGAGAAAAATCCCAGATGAGGCTCAGCTCAGCTCAGTATACAACAAGCATAACATTTTCAGATGTGTAAATCTAGTATTTTTGAGTTTGTGTATTGAGACAGACACACAGCATTGACCGAAAGTCACCCAAGATTTAAGATTTCTAACACATGATAATTAGTTTAATATGTTTACTGACTGGCAATGCAACTATACACATGTATTAGTCATTATCTTAATTTTCTCGTGCTTTTTTTTGTGTTATGGCACATTAAAAAATCTTAAAATCTTTTAGGGATAGTTTTTCAGTGAGACACATTTCAGTATGTAACCTGAAACTAACATTAGAGAACTTGTAATAGCTGATTTGTGTGAGTTGTGGTGCAGAGAGAAGCCAAACACAGAGCTAAAAACCGCCATCGACTCCACGTGTGCTGCTGTTCGGTCGGAGGCTGCTCTCCTGCTTAGCACATACTTTCTTAATGACTGGCCTGCCCATGTGCTGGATAAACACAAAGTCTTCAGCTCGTACATCTGGAGACCAGTGCAGCGCCCAACCCCATTTGTGGTCAGACAAGTGTGCTATCTTGGTGGAATGATATTTATTACATTTATAAAACTGAGAGAGGTGGTGCTTAGGGAGGAGCTCTCTCTCCTGCTTGAATCAACAGTACATCACTGTGCAAGAGGAGCCCGTCCATCAGGGCTTAATATGAGTAATAGGTATGTGAGACCTCTTGCTCAATAAGCCATCACTAATGGTGGACTCATTTTAGGTCATTTTAGTCTTGTTGTTTGAGTTGTAAGAAGAAACAATGCAGTAATCTCAAGAGGCAAACATCAGGAAAAAATATTTTTGCAGTGAGAAAAGACTCCGAAGGACAAGAGATATCAAGGCTCACCCTGCATTCTCCTCCTTGGTGGTCTTTCCTGCAGCCTCAGGGTGACATCTGTGCCTCTTGGGTCCATAGTCCCGACGCACCCGATGGCCCCTGTAAGCTGCACAGGATATGAATGTCAGACATGCTCTCACGTGGTCATAAAACTATTTTCCTCCCTCCGTTACCATTTGAAAACCAACATACATCCAGTCTGCTGCAGCAGTTATCGACTGTATTTGCTGCGACTAACACAAATTATAAAAATTTATTGAACAGTGTAAACAGCTGTGTGTTAAAAACACTGCATTTGCTTGGCTGATGTTGAATGTGTTTAGCATCTGTAAAATGAGTGTAGTGTAGCAGTGGGAAAACACCATGTGATTATTGAGACATACTGGGTTCAGATGGATGGTAAATGGAGCCTGCTGACTTACTCCATCAACTGGCTTTGTGTTTTTCTTGTAAAATTATATGCGCAGGAAAAGAAAGCTCAAGTACATTGTCGAGCCCCGGTTCTATTTTGCATGGTCTAATCTGATCGATGGTGAGCATGTCCCCCAGGCCCCGCTGAGATCTGAGAAGCCACCAGGCTCATACATTTGAAAGGCATCTGTTTATTTTCAGAATGCAAATGCAGCCCACCTCAAAGGCTATAAGCTGCAGAGAACACACAATGTGAATGTGCTGGAGTGCTCCGCCGGGGGGCTGAGGCCCCACTTATGTCAGGTTCAGGTTCTCCCCCTCCCTGAACCGGCACGGCCACACACAAACATGTCTCTCTATAGAGAAAGACAGCCGCGACAGAGAGGCTTTCCTCACACCAAAACCATGTTTACCCATTCTGCAGCGTTATTTACAAGGGTTTTAATGGAGGACATTTACACAAGGTGTGCAGGCGACTGAGATGCTCCATGTGCCAGATGAGGGCAGCCCTTAGGAGAGCTGGAGGAAACAATGCCAAATCTCCTCCCCCTGCCCTCCTCTCTCCTGCCCCTTTTGGCACCCTCCCTTGTCCTCCAGTGAGAGGCTCCAAAGAGGGGGGGGGGTGGACCCGGGAAGGTTAATGTGCCCACTTTGATCTTCGTCAAGGCACACTGAGTAAGAATTAATTTACATTTCAGATGAAAAGGTTGACAGTATAAAAAGGCATCTTGTTTCTGGTATGTGAGAGCTGTGTAATAGGCCAGGAATTTGAGAGAGGAAGTCGTGAGGAAACAGAAGGGATAAGCCCCTCTCTTGCCTTTACTGGGAAAGAGATGAAAGGAAAAAAAGGATCTCAGTATGCACTGTTCTTCTGAAACATGGGGACCAAATGCTGCCCAAACTTTCAAAAGCTTTTCTTTATGCATTATTAATTAATTATTACTGTTTCGCAGGCCACTCATTGAGATCAAAAAGGTGTTTCACAAAGATGTAAGGTTTTCAGGCCTTTATCTAGTTTTTCTTTTGAAAAAGTATGAAAAAGTGACGCGTATTTCACCAGACACGGCACTACATGAGAAATTCCAGAGGTCTGAGCTGGAATGTCTGAAGAACTTCAGAAGAAAAATGTAAAAATGTCTTTACCTGACTGGATGCAGATAGCGGCCTCTTCCCGCTCCTTTTTTATTTGCTTGAGGTTCTGCCGAGCAACATAGCCCCTCCACGCTGAAAAAAAGAAAGAAAGAGACAGTATGTGTATGCGTGTGTATGTGAGTGAGTGAGTGTGTGTGTGCAAGAGATTGCTGACCTGCCTCTGTGAAACAAAATAGACTGCACATACTACACAAGATCCCACTTCAAAACACTGCTAAACCAGGTGGCAGAGGGATGGATCCCTTTGAACTCTCTGAGGTCTTTTTGTCTGCTCTGAAGCGTTGCTCTTAACCCTCATAGGTCAAGCCGTGGTTATCAAACTCATCTCTTTTATGAAGATTCGCCGGTGCATAATAAACAAGAGGTCATTGTAAACCCGATGGTCACATTCATGTCAAATTTGCACCTGTTTTATGGTTCTGTGATAGAAGAATAAACCCGAAAATTTCATGTTTATTTGCATTTTTTTGACTTAAGTCTGAATAATTCCTTATGTTCACTGCATAATTGATACCAGTGTACCTGACTGGATGATGATGGCCCCGCGGCTTCTTCTCTCCTTCTCTTTTCGGTAACGCCGGGCGCCCAGCCAGCCTTTGGTGTAAGCTTGCATCACCACCACCCGCGCTATCACCTCCCTCAGCAGCAAGTTCAGCTGCTCCACATGGTAATACTTCAGGAAGACCTGCCAGGATGTTTGGCTTAGGTTAGAAAATAACAAGATAAACGTGTAGACAGTTTCCAATACATTGTTTTCATTCAAGTCATACTTTTTATAGGAAAAAATGAACACAGACAGATTTTTAAAATTTTCTTGGTGCAATAATCACATTACCTTTGTTGTCCCCAGTACCCAGTCTTTCAGTTTGGCTCGCTCCAGTATGGCCACAGCGTTCTCTTTGCTGGTCTCAGGCATCTGGTGAGCCCGAAATGCAAGGTAGTAATATCTATGAGAGGAGGAAGAGCAGGAAACAATGAAACACCTGCTTTAATGTAGTTCTAGGACTCTGAGAGCAGCGTGGAGTTGGGGGTGATGGTGTAACTGATTGTTTAGATCATGAAACGTAAACTTGAAAAGCTGTAATTGTCAAAGATTGTGGTGATTAGATCAGCATTTAAGGATCAGTTTTTGAGTGTAATGGTTTTGTCATTTCCAATTTTTCTGAAACCTTTTTTGTGTTTGCAAGCTGCTTCATAAACAGACAAAGTGTCAAGAAAAATGTACAAACCTTTTGAAAAGGAAGAGCAAAACATTAGTATGAATAATGGATTACTGTTTGTTGCCTGTAAAAAAAACTTGGCAGCAAAAAGACACAGATCTTAAAATCTAAACAATAAAAACAAACACTACCTGTGTGGCTAGACACAACAAAGGGCATGTGGAAAATATAGATTTTGTTTTGAGTGAACTGATCTTATGAAGGGAAACTTTGGCATTCTGGGAAATAGGTTCATTCATTTTCATTGTGAAAGATCAACTACACGTATTCTTATCAGATTCCTCTGGATTGGTAATAAAGTAGATTACATAACTGATTACAAACATAAGACTGCTTTTTAGTAATTCATTTAATATTTAAGTAATCGAACCCAACATTGAACAAGAGGAGAGACTTAAAATCTTAACAGTTTTTTCCACACAACGACTGGAAGCATCACCACAGCTGGAGAATCGCCTGCTCACTCAGTGCCAAAAAAAAGAGACATGAGTCTTCAACAGAGGCCCTTTGTTGGAGCTCTTTTGAGTGGATCGTCGTATCTTATTTCAGTGGCCACAGAAAATGCCCATCAGGCCGGCCTATCGCTGTTCATCAGCTCCACTGCATGTTTATCGCTCACACTGTCTGGATCCGTCCACTGATCCTCTTGTTGCAGTTTACAAAATACCAGCATAGGACAAAAGTGGCTCTAACTGTTTGCTCAGGGACATCAAGGCTCCGAAACGACTGGTTCATCTCTTGTGTTCTGGCGTTGGTCAAAAAAAGAAGAACAACAAGAAGAAGGAGAAAAACTTCTTTGAACTCCCCTCCCCGCCTCAGTCTACAGCCTTTCATTCTAATTCCTGTTGATACCTGTTATTTCTTTGATGGTAAATACAAAGCACTGCTTGGCAACATCAGACGAGCCTTTGATATGAGAGCACAAATTTAAATCAGTTTTCACTAAAGGCGCAGTTTAGCCGCTCAGGTCTGTCTGTATGACTTCTGCCAGGCTCAGGTAGGATGATATGGATTCAATAGCAAGGTTTAAATGTAGTCTGAAGTGGTAATACACCCTCTCACTCACACACAAACACACACACTTCATACCCAGATGTTGTGCACCCAAAAATCACCCATCAGCTCCTCCAATAATCAAACACTATTGAGACCGATACAAGGTCATGCAAGAAAAAAAACATGTGGCCATTCAAAGTTTCTTGGTCACTAAAATTATACATTTTTTTTAAAGTTTTCTGAAAGCATTAAGACTAAACAACCATCTAAGAGCTTTCTTTTCTCTAACAGGCCACAGACCCGAGTTAATTAAATTTTATATCATCATAAGTCTCCACATTAGAGGTGGCTGGAAAATGTTTCAAAGGAAAACTGATCAAACACAAGTTTTCTTGCATTTTCCCACACTCGTCTCAGTATGTGTATTTTTTCCTCAACAGGGGGGAATGTGAACACTTTTTAAACACGGGGAAGGACATTTGAAAAGGAGTGAGTTGCACTTACTAAGAGTTATCTTATCCTGTCCCACATTTTCAAAAACAAAAACAAAAACAACACCCTTATATAAAGTCCCCCTGATGCTGAAGTCTCGTTTTAATTGTGTTCTAATGTAACACCAATGGGACCTGGAGACCACATTTGAGCTTTTCCAGGTCATGAATAGTAAAAGGAAATCCATTAAAATGCATCACCCCTTATAAACACAGTTCCTCCCTGTTTGAATTGTATCCATATTTTCTAGACTGGAGTATCCATCCAGTTAAGAGAGCTGTAGGATTAAGTCTTGCACTATCACTAATGACTGCCAATTAGTCAGCCTCTTGCTCTGCTCAACTTGCACCCCTATCTAATTAAAGAACTCGTGTTTTTGTGTGATGCAGAGCATGGCTCACTTGTTCTACACTACCTCTGGGGTTGTGTCGACTCTCAGCATGTGTGCGTGCTGCAGAGTGGAGGTGCTGCCTGTCTTGACACGGCTCTTACCTGTTGACGAACTCTTCAAACGGGATGCGGTGGGAGTAGCCTTGCCGGCGGATGCTCACTGTCTCCAGGATGCCTGTGTAACGCAGCTGCACCATCACCCTCTCCTTGCAGAAGCACAGCGCCTTTCTGTCATCATTGGGTTTGATGCAACGCACAAAGTGTGGCTGACCCACCACCATTTTAGACAGCAGGTCCATCAGGGAGTACTGCAGACACACAATAAGACAACTCCTAGACTAGAACTTGCATTCAAGTATCTTAAGCAGGTTTAAAAAGTTTCATTTTGGAATTATTTAACTAAAGTTCTTCAAATACAGACACTGTTTAACCAACAACATCAGTAGATTTAGACAAGTATGATCTAACAATGTCATTCTCCCAAAACTAAACATTTTGTTAAAATTAGCAGAGTTCTGAGCTCTTTTCTGCTAGAGAGCTCAGTAGTTGGTGTTTTTTAAACTGTGTTTAACATGTTTAAACTGTTGCTTGTCGTCAGACAGTTCAGCAGCATAAAAGAGAAAACACCTACACGGAAATATGAGGCTACAGTCTGCCTCCTCATGCTGGTGGTCTCCTCTGGGTGACGCATCATCTCCATGGTGTCCACCTGAACACAAACACTCACAATGAACAACCTGTACTGATAAACAGGCCAGGAATATCACCACAAATGCAGCAGATTCAAATGAGATGCAGTTTATTTGCAACCTGACATCCTCGGTGGGCTCTGTAGAGATAAAGGTATTATTACAGCAGGTCCCCTTCTTCTAAATGGGCCACTTGGGAAAACACAGCTGTACTAACCGTGCCGTCTGTATAACACCGCTCCATAAACACTTAAAGCTAACAATCTAGAGAATAATTCTGCACTGCTGTGGGGCATGGGAAAATCACACAGCTTTCTGAGTAATGAGACTAGCCGTCAACAAGCAGAGAGTCATCCCGACGACGACGGATTAACGAGGACACAATATCAGCTTTCTAATGGCCTTGGCAGTTCATGGCTTCATCAAAATTAATGATGCAATAGATATTTTATGGTAAGTCTGTGTAGCACAGTGCATATCTTAACACTTAATTTCATCCTTGTACAGAGAAAGAAAGGTAAGTCAAACATTCTCTGAGTTACATGACGAGGGGATCAGATGCTTTGACACTCTGCTGTTTTGAAGGAAGCACAAACAGTTATCTAGGATCCATTTGCACTATTTCTAACAGTTTTCAAATGTCTTTAATCTGGTCTTACTGGTAACTTTTTGTAAGTGTCAGTTTCTGTCAACTTTTCCCCAACTCTGATTGAGAACATGATGGCATACATTTTACATCAATCACACCGAGTTGTTACTAAGAAGCCCTTTCTTGTTCAAGAATAACTGAGTAGGTGCGTAGAGGGAAAGTTCAGCAAAGTAGAACAGTTTCTTCCACAGTTGTTTTAGCTTGCGTTTGTGTTCCACATTAAGTATTTCTATAATCTAAACAGATAAATCACAGAGCATTTGTTTACATTAATGCTGCAGAATTGTGGCTGCATGGAAAAACAGCTCCAAAGAAATGATTTAAGTTTTCCAAAAGCCAGACTGTGATTGATGTTAGATGAGCGAAGCTGCACATACTTCAAAGTTAGTAAAACATAATTTAAAGGTTCAATTTTGACCAGCTGATTTTACTGATTATGTATTTAATTGTTGGTCTGTGATTTGGAAATATATTTAGCTCTAGGAACTTACACTATTTTCAACAGAAATCTTACCTTCAATAGGTATTTAGGAGACTTTGAGTATGGCACATGTCCGTGAGTGACATAGAAATAAAGGAAGAGAGAAATGGATAGACAAGAAGTAAAGAAGCTGAAAATCACCTTAAAGGGGTTTCCCACTGTACATCATAATGTGAAGACCAAGTAAAAATGATGCCACAAGTAAATAAAAAAAATAGTTCTTGTTTCATGTTAAATAGACATTATGATTTGACCAAATGCTTCCCCTTAAATTAAGTAAAATAAACACAGTGATATGAAACTGTACGAGTCAGAAGGTGAGAAAGACAGAAAGCCATGAAGAAACTTTTTGGCTGAACGTTAAATATGTGCAGTGCAGTGTGAGACACTTAATAAAAACACTGACTACATGAAAAACCTCAGTGAGACTTTGGACAAAAGTGCTTGCAAATGTCACAGTGAGTTTCTCAGAAATTCCTTTCAGTGTCATTACACGAAGAATTACTGTGAAATTTTATGCTCATAAAATAATCCCTGCCACTTTTTAAAGTGTGTCGATGCAGCTATTAGAGCTGGTTTTGTGGATCAACAAACATTTTTACAATACTTTAGTACCCATTAACAACAAAACAACAATAGTTTGTAAGTCTGAAAAACTTTTATGTCGTAGACACTGAATGCCAGATGGCGATGCTGCATCACCACAAGCAAGACAGCAAACATAACAGGGGAGTCAATTAACGTGGCTATGCTTCACAGCGCAGGTTTTTACTAGGCGTCTAATGGCGCAATGCCTGTGAGCAACAAATAAAAAACATTATGTTCTCAGATGTGATGATTTGTGCTACAGGAGCGCCAGTCTCACCTTGGTGCGTCCTGAACCGAGCTGTGGTGGCAGAGATCTGGAGGCAGCAGTGACCCGAGCTCTGGACGTCGCCAGATTTCCTGTCCAAAAGCAGTCATAAGTATGTAACCATGTCAGGGTTTATTTAAAGCTTAGACAGAGCTTGAGCAGCTGTGTGAACTTAAGGGAAGACATGACTATTGAGAGGGAGCTATCAAGCATGGAGACAACGTATACACTTTGGGTTTTTATTCTTTTTCAATGCACAAGACGCAAGGAAAAACAAAGAGAACAGCTTCACTAGTTGTGTTCATACTGCTGCAGCATAAAAGACAGTTCAGAAGGAGCCTAAATCTAGCTGAATCCCATGGACTCAGGAGTGCAGCTGCGTGCACAGCAGTCCAACAGCCCCACACACAGCGGAAAGGATACGAACATAGCATATGCAAGACAGTCTGAACATTTCAAAGTTTCTGCACAAGATGTCCAAATGTTTTCTCTGGCTATATCTTCAGAGGCTAAACTGTGATTAATAGCAGTGAAAGAAGCCTTTGAAGCAGGATTGGTGACATCAAAGTCCTAATCCATGGGTGGCAGGATTTTTATAATGAGTGGGAAGTATCTTAACACATTTCAAAGGGTTTACTCCATGAATAAACAATAGCTGCACAGATGTGCCACACACACCTTTAGAAAAATACGTCTGCAGACACAGGAGGCAGCATTACCCAAGCAGCCGTGTATGGCAAGGAGGAAAACCTTTGTAAGTTTTTAAGATAAAGCTGAAGTGACAGGCCAACAATTGTTCTAGATTTTCTGCCGCACACAGGCGAACTTCTAAAATGCAAATACGTACTCAGCTTCTGCTATATAGTTTCAAGACTCTTGTCAGTTGTTAGGGACGCGGTCTGACAGCTAGCCAAAAACTTAAAGACTGGATCAGCGCCTGCTTTCCTCGGAGGATTCTGCACCATCACGTGTGCACTAGAGGCATCAATCAATCACTGGAGAGATCAAAATCAATTTACGATGCATTAATTAAGAGCCAGCCCTCCTCTAACTTTAGACAAAGAATGTCCTGTTTGTGCCAAAGGTTTTAAAGTGAGCCAAAGCAATGTAGCATCTCATGCGACAAACACACACATGGACTCACACACACACATACACACACACACACACACACACACACACACACACACACACACACACTCTGCTGTAGTCAAAACAAGCAGAAACATATGATGTGCGAGCACTTCAAAAGGACTCAAACAGGCTTTTAAGCTTGTGATGGTACTGCTTTTAGCTTTTGACAGTTATCTGCTAATTTTTATTTATTTATCTACTCATGCATTCTGCTATTAACACAGTTTGCATTTGGTAAATAAACAAAATTTAAGATATTCTGTCACATTAAAATATGCACTTTTATATTTGTTAATAATGAGCAAGGAAAAATTTCCACAGGATCTGAATTTGAACCTAAAAATGGAAGAAAGGAAAGTGTAAAACATGATAACATGGAAATATGAGCTGTTAATTGTTCATTATGAACACATGTTTGTGAGAGGGCCTTGTGTTTAGGATCATGAGGACAGATTTAACAACCTCAAACGCCCCTTCGGCACAATCTACACAAAAAAACACACACACAAAAAAAGTATGATCTTTGAAAACAGGAACCGTTAAACTGTGTCGGGTATATTACCAGCACACAGGCAGGGAGGGCCCCGCTCCAATTAGCCCAGAGTAAAGCTGGATGGATTAATTGGAGTGGGTCTTGTGCAAATGAAGTGCGCTCTCTCCTCTCCCCATTAGTGCTGCTGGGCCAGATCATCTGAGCACATTTGTCATGATGAATTAGCGGCTGCGAGTGGAACGGGCTCGTGGAGTGTCACTGTGCTTTCACGCCTCTCACTTCCATGACACCATCAAGGGGAGATGAAGGGGCTGCGCCGCGATGAGAGAAACTATGACAGTTGTACCTAAGCCTTGCAAATGGACACTCGCTGCTTTCTTCGTGTATTCCTTGGCGGGTCGTATTAATTCATTCTTCTGGCGGGTTTCATATCCCCTCCTGACTAGATGATTAGAGCATGGGTTAATAGTCAGTATCCTCAAAGATTTCTGCCTCTTGAGACATGAAACCAAGGGAACACCTGTGATGTCCGGCCTGAAAGAAGACCTTCTAATTTAGATACAGAAGGGAACTTGTCTAATGATGTGGATTATAATTATTCAAATAAGAGGGGAGCAAGAAAAGGGGAAAATTTGTTCTTTGACAGTGGATTCTGTTTAAGAAAAAGGCCACATATGTTTTCAGTTTCAGCTGGAGGCAGCTTTTACTGTTGTCTGTGCTCTTCAGTAGACACATGATAAAAAATAAAATAAGAGAGACTGCAAGTTTTAATGTAAAAGCTTTACAATTAAAAGAGGAGAGCAGGTGAGAAGGATATTTCCCATCAGGTCATTCAGTCTTGAGAAACAGGCGGTGGAGGAACGTCCCACTGATCGTTTCTGCTTCACGCATGTTGCTCTTGGCATGGACTTCCAGGACAAACACAGAGTGAGGCAGAGCAGTGTGTGGGGAAGAGGAGGGGGGGCAGAAAGAGAAAAAGCCTTCCTTGGCATCTGTGCGTTCACTTTGAAAATTAAGCCCAGCAAGAATCCTGCAGGAGAAAAAAAAGCTCAAGCTGGCAGTTGTATTGGGGTTCTATTGACAAGAATAGTCAATGTGCTTGGGATTAAAAAGCAATCCTGCGTTCAATATGACACCTCCCTACACGCTTTTATGAGTGCCAGTGTGCGCCTTGTACTTCAGAAGCTGTGGATCGAGCTGTCGACACGGGGGACAATCAAAGTTGTAAGAGAGAGCAGCCTTCTCGAGCTGAGTGAGCAGAGGCTTGCTGGATATCTCTGCCGCTCTCCCGCTCTCTTTTTGAAAACATGTGATCTAGAAACTCAACTCAGCAACCAAGCAAATGAGATTAAAGCACCCATAACCCCCCGCCACACTCCCCACCCTCAATAACCACCACCACCACCGTTTATGCCTAGAGATGGCTCCGGGGGCTGTTGATTTAAATGCCATCCACTACTGTCAGAGCAGATCAATCATAAAAAGCATGGTGTAATTGGCTTTTAGTGACACAACACAGTGTTGCATTTATCAAAGGATGTTGTACCATGTGACTTAGGAGAGCTGGCTCCTTGCTATTGATGTGCGAGGCCGTCAAAAATCCCACTGCTGACTCAAAACATTCTCCAATACCACGATTAGGGGAGAAATTGAACAAAAGTATTACTTGGTGAGTGTCTCTTTTAGCAGCAAGAATATGTGGAAGTCTGGTGAGAGACTGTGGTGTCTGCCCACTGGGATGAAAAAGGCTTCTGCTGGGAGAGAACAAAGAGCCGAATGTGTCATATCCCTGGGAGAAGCCTGTCATTTCTACACAGGACGATCCCCCAACACTAAGGGAGACGGAGGGAGATGCAGAAAACAGGAGAACTGCAAATGTGGCTTCATGTGAAGATGTAAAAACCAATGTAAATTGTTCGACATACGTGACAAACTTGAACTTATGACCCTTGATCTCTCACAGGGGAATATTGGGGTCTGAGCTTATTCCATTAACTCTCCATGCTTTATAAATGTAAAATGGAAACAAGACTTTCAGAAAGATTGAAATTTATTCCAGAATTGTTGTCACTCAGAAGAGATCTGAGGCCAGAGATTGTGGACAATCAGGAGACTGTACTATATTTAGTATAAGCATTACAGTAAAATTTAAACCTGCTATGGATTTTTAAAAAGTAAATAAGAACAGTGATTGATTTGTACTTGGATACTATATTTAACCTGATCACGTTCCAGTTATTTTTGAGCGGGCATAACTTATCTAGGATGTCTAGATTTAGGATTTCTGTTATCTGACTCCATCCAAAATCTACAAAATTGTTTAATTGGATGTCTGCAAGCCAATCATAGAGTTCCACATCATCTAAAGTGGGCTACAGAAGAGCCACACCCTCTTTTTAAGAAAGCATGGCCGACCACAAGGTGAGGAGCGAGTGTGGCATCATTTTTATCTGTTAGTACTATTGTTGAAATACATCAGTTCTGTGCAAACTGTGTTTAAAGTAAACATGAGATGTTATACTGTGTATAAATGTCAAAACATCATGAGAGATTTTTAGCTTTTGTTACCACAAAAGAAATAAGAAAATTAATTTTCTAATGATACATCAAGTAATAATGCATCCTGATTAAATATAGGGAACACAAACTTAGGACACCCTAAATATAATATTTCATGGAGAAAAAATAACTTATGATTTTCAAAAAAATGTTATATTTAAATATAACAAAATATATATGCAATTTGTTTAAAAGTAGAATTTAATTGTGTTAAACATGAAAACACAACAAACATAACCAACAGAGAAAAAAATTTTTTTGTTATTTTGTTGAAAAAGGTCTCTATTGAGTATTTATTGACATTTTACTTCCAGGGAATTTCCCAAATTCAGATTCTCTCTCCTTGGAGTAAAACAACATAATGTATTTTATTCTTTTTTTGGTTTATATGATGTTTATATGATTTAAGTGTGCATTTAGAGTAGAAGTCCCCCATTACATTTTTTACGCTTGAAATATAAATGGGTTCCAAACAGGTAAATAGAAATAGCAAATTCCAATTTTAAAAATACTCTGTTACAAGCAAAAAGTCATGTAATTTAAATCTGTAAAGATGTAAAGAGGTATAAGCAGGGCAGTCTCAGTGTTATATTACTTTACATTACTATATATCATGTGAATTTTAATTGCTAATGTTTTCTTATGCAAATTTATGCTGTTGCAGATCTCAGTGAAGCTGATTTAACTTCCTTTATACTGTTGGGGTTCTGTGTTATATCTCAAAAGCTAATCACTAATCATGCTTTGTATGTAAATCTTGATCTGCAAAGTAACTTGGAACACAAATACATATCATTTAAATGCAATGGAGTAAAATGTACAAAAAATGTACAAAATACTCAAAAATTGCAGGCACCTCAAAAGGTCCAGCACTTAAGTATCTGCAGCACTGCAAACAATTATCTGGTAAACACATGTCCATTCATCCATTCAAAGCATTAACGTTTCCTCCTCCAGGACAAAGATTTAAATCATCGTTGTCTTTTGAAGGTTTTTTAAAACACAGATTAATCACCACATGACAGAATAAATACATATAAATTTAGGGAAGATTTTATAGCCTGATAACTAAATCAAGACACCACTTTATTTCATCTACGTACAAGAATTAGTTAAAAAAAAAAAGTGGTCCAGGTGCAGTATCTTTACTACTCCATACTTAAGTACATGCAGCAGTAAATCTAATTTTGAATAAAACATATCTGAATCTAAAGCTCTACATACAATGTTTGATATCTCTTAAGATAAATCACATGAATACTTCAAATGCTCAGCTGGTGTTTGTACTGATAATTCAAAACATCAACAAACCGCACCGGTGTATGCTGGTCTTACTACATACCAGTGATTTTTTTCTACATACATTATAGTCCTGGAAAAACAAACAGTGCATATCAATAAGAGTGAAAAATGCAGGAAATGTATGTCTTTACACTCCACTGCATGTGAACTTTTCATAAAGCACACATCACTCTGCACATCCTCCATTTTTACTCTGCATTGACAAAGGACTGGCAGTCTGGAGATGCTGTGTGTGCAGATGTGCTGTGCTACAAGCAGCAGAGCCAGGGAGCCCTGCGGCTACACACACACAAACACACGCACACACCCCACCCACAGAGACCCATACTGTGACCGCAGGCTGCCCAGGCCCTGGCAGGCCCTACTGAGCCCAGCCAATTCAAACACTGTGATCCCCCTGATCTGGGAAAGGCCCTGGCTCTGATGAATTTGTCCATGCAAATACATCCCATTTCCTCTGACAAAACAGCACCACATGTCCGAGCCTTAAGGACCCACATTCTGCAGGGCTCAAGTGGCCTCGCTATTCACCGCCTGGGAGCTTTTTACTTTCTGGGGCCCTCCTCGCTTCTCACTGTTCTCCAAACATGAACTGCATTGATACCAGGACCATCACATTCTCAATCTGGCATATGAAATGAATGTGTTGTCAATTGAAATATTACATAAATGTGGACTGTGTGTCTGCTTTCAATTTCAAACAAAATGTAATGTGGGAGAAAATTATCTTGCAATCTGTTGCAATTGTTCCTGTTTCACTGCAGTCAGATTTTCGTGCAAACAGTAACATTAACACCCACTACAATTATGTGTGCAGTTTGACATCCTAGATCCATTATTTTACTCCCATCACAGTGTCGGGCTGCAGGTCTACGAGGGTGTCCCCTAGTGGTGACACAGTGAGGAGGCGATTCAGAGTGTGAAACCACCCTGGTGTAAAACAGATTTTCATCAGATCCCCTTAGATAATGGTAATTTCACAGATAACAGTGAATCTATAATGTGAAGTAAAATGCAAATTAAATCCCCCCACAAATTTTACCCTGAAGAATAGATTTATAATTTTCTTGTGCTATACTGTATCTCACTTTAAACGGCGCTCCATCTTTTCCAGAGTGATAAGCCAGAGCAGAGTGTTTCATAGCTTTTATCTTATGAGATGATCTGCAGTTTCTTAAACTGCAATAAGAAAATTGGACCTCCAACTCCAAAGAAATGCCAGAGAGTTCATGTGGCCTTCAAATGAACATGCAATAGAAGCTGAGACTCTGAGCTTTGGTGGAGCTTTTTAGGATAAAATGGATTAAACTGCACAACACAGTAAGTTTATTTCTGTGACAAATCATCATATTAACCCAATGCACCCATCTGAATAGACAGACAGAAAAAAGTGCAGCAGGAAAAAAGGGAAATAAGAAAGCTTTTAGACCTAACTGACACTATTGCACCAGCAGTAAACATTACAGCTCATCTTAGTATCTATTCAGCACCTTTGTGCACTGAAATAAAGGGTTCACTGAATTTGTTTTTATGGCATGTGCTCCTCAGAAGCTGTTAATTGCAGAAAGGAAGTAGCTGAAGGCCCCCTGGTGCACAACCTGCAACTGAAGTTTACGGACACATCACACAGATTTCTAACAGAGGCTCGGCTAAGGTGCCTTTTGTGAATTGAAGCTCCTTTTAATGCAGCTGGGACTGAAAGCAAGCATTTACAGGTCCCTAAAATGGAAGTGAATCACATAATGTGGCTTAGCTGAAATAAAGTAGGAAGTGGGAATCTGATAATTGAACACATCTATTAGCATTTCAGCTAAGTCAAGTGACCAGGAGGCCGCAGCCACAGCTAATGACGAGCACATTACTCTACCTTCATTTAACCAACAGAAAAGAGGTGGGAAGAGTTGCTTTTGTGTTCTCTAAATACTATTTCTTCATCCCCTGGGTATTTAGAAACCTTATCATAAAAATATCCCACTGCACCCACAATCTGTAGATAGCATTCAGCAGTGGGAAACCAAGAGGGACAGCTTAGTGAAAATAAAAACAGAGCGCCGTGCAGAGAGCTGAGCCTCTCAAGAGATAATGGAGACTGCAGAATTATCCAAGCACGGCACACGGGGGCTTGAAATGAAGGGGGACCAGGAGATGCCTGGGAGCCGAGTCTTTAAGAAACCCACTTACCTGAACATTAATGGAAACAGTAGACACAAGCACATTCAAAGAGTAATACAGTCAGAACCCTGCATTGTTAACAATAGTTTGTCTCAAATAAAAGTTTCCATTGTGTTTGGCGGAAGAATAATGTCCCTGTTAGTGGCAGAGACGTTTAAACTTGCTACATTTTTCATTGGGGCTGATATCATAACGTACCTGTTTTAGTTAAGGGGCTGGAAAAAAGCTGCTGCAAAAGTTTGTTCTCTGATGTTCTCAGAACCACAACAACATCTGCAGGAAGAGTGTCTCTGTTCTTCTCCAGAAACCCGTTTACATTGTACATAACCTGTCAAGTAGGATGTGAGACATACATATAAACGGTCAGAATGATGTTTTCACTTTAAGGAGACAATCTATTTGTCATTATTTTTTGCTTAGGGCCTAGAATATGTATTTAACTAATACAAATGTATATTGTGAAATGGCATATGTGATCACTTGTAAAATTATGCTTGTTGAATTAGACAGGGGAAGATAAGATCAACAATTGATTAGAGCCCAGCCTAATTTTGAATATTTAATATGATTGCAATAAACTCACGTTGCTATAACTACTGTTTGGTCTGTTAATTATAAATCTAAATAAATCACATGCTCTATCACAATCCAATTTTCTAAACACTGTGCATACAAATACAAAAATAATAGAGGGACATATATTGCTGTAAGTAGAATTTAACTCAACCTCACCTAGCACAAGTATCATTTGTGACAGAAATTTAAAAACTTCAAGCTATTGTTAATATACAGCTAAATCTCCACTCATATCACACAAACAGCGAGGCAGCGAGGTGTTTGTTGCACACTCTTTAATACCTTTCCTGCATAATGCTGAATTCCAAAACAAAGCTCCACACGTTTTGGTATCCAGAAGTACTTGCAGCGTAAATTGTCTTCAAATTTATCTGAAGGCAAGAAGTGAGAAGAACAGAGAAGATGCATAAATATGCTGTGTGGCAAGAACTGCAGCTACATTTATGAATTGACATCTGACCTCTTATATTCATTGTTCAATATATATCTGTGGTTGATATCGGAGCATGTTGCAGGAGGAGCTCCAGTCTTACCCACTAAAGTCTGGTCAGTGGCCTGAGGGAAGCGGCTCTCCTCGTCCATCAGGGACAGCAGACCCATGGGCTTCTGCAGGAACATGTCCAGGATGGGCCTGTTGTCCTCGTACTCCACCAGGCTGGCATCAACCCCCTCGCTCTGGTATTCCATCTAATTAGAACCAGTGAATGTAGCATAATCTAGTTAATGATTTCTCTAAATGACCCAATTAAACAATCTGGGCTAAATATGATTTGTGCATGTGTGGGGAGAAAGAGTTTCTAATCAACAAAGCCAAACAGCTGCAGCCGGCTGTGTGTGTATTTGTGTGTGTGTGTGTCTATGGCTGAAGTTTACAGCATAATGGAGTCTTTTACTGAATGCATAAAACAGAGCCGATCCGAACTAACAAATAGAGCCAGTTACTTATTCATAATTTATTTCACTTTGCAAATAACCCAGAGTCATTTCATATTATTGCATCTATTTAATTTCAGATCAAAAAGTTCTTTTAAATATATATTTTACTAATAAAGTGGAACCAATGGATCTAAACCGTCCTCATGTTTAAGTCATTAACTCAGAATAATCAGTTTCTGTGTACAGCCAGACTGAAGACATCTACACCAAAAAAAGATCCCCCTTCCACTGAACACCAGCCCTTCATGAGGGGAAGCTTGCACTTGTTTGTGGATGAGAAACTTTTCCACAGGCTTTATTTTTAATGACCACTGCTGTGATTAATATGTAAAGGGTCAAAGAAGCTTCCAATAACAGTTCTGATCCTGTTAAGAATGTTAAGAATGATCAGGGAGTATTATCAGTTTCATCAGAAATCCTGCCTCTTTACAGAAATGTGACTATATTATATTTTGTGTATTCCTCTGTACATGTGTTACTGCGTGCATTTATAGGCAAAGCAGTTAACTTTTAATGGAAAGTGCTATATAAATAAAATTGCTCCATTTTACCTTGTTTTTGATTTTAAAAAAGGACTGTTGCAAAGTTACCATAAACACAAGACTAAAAGGCATTTACAGCAAAATGGTTCTTGATTAATGTCTGTTCATTTCCATCAAGGAAAATAAAGACTTCTTGCACTTCAGGGTAAACAACTTCATTAAATCAATTAAGTGAGTCATTTGGTGGAGCACCACGGTACAAGCAATCCTTTATACTTCACAGCCCAGCTAAAAGCAAAATGTTTGCGTTGAGAGCATCTTTGTCCTGATGGATGTGAAAACAACAAACAAATATTGTTAAAATGACTGATTGCCAAAACAGTGTTTCAAGGGGAGTTTGTTTTGCTCAATATATTTTATTGCTAAGGAGTGTTGTTTAGTTGATGCATTCATCCCAAGCAGATTAAAACAACATCTCAAGCACGATGCATTTGCCTCCGTCTGTATGTCAAACTCACCTGTTCGAGGGCAAATATGTGCTGGTTGAAGTAAAACTGAATTTGCTCGTTTGCGATATTGATGCACAATTGTTCAAAGGAGTTCTTCTTGAAGTTTTCAAATCCAAAGATGTCCAGGATTCCCACATTCATGCAGCTCTCTGCGGCACTTCAAAGGAGGAAAAGGGGACAAACAAACTTATTCTTCAATGTAATGGAACAAGCAAATCCCCAGCAGCCATATTAATTGATAAAACTTTAATGATAATCCAAGTTCAACCCAAATTCAGAGTCTGGTCTAGTAGTCTGATGAGAAATCACAAACATCAGCTTTCAAAAAGAAAGAGCCTCTTAAATGGTTTTATTTCAGTCTCTATTGATTTATCCTCAAGTCATTTTCAATATCTACACAAACAATATTCTTTTCTGCAGCACAGCATGAAGACTTAACTCCCTACATTTCATATTCAGTGCTCGGGGCTGCTACTTTTCATGATCAGTCATTATCCACTGTATGTAGAGGTCACCTTTAGCCAGTGCTACCGGGTTATTAATGGCAATAAGGAAAGGGCAGAGATGACTGGAATGCAGACAGGAACTCTGGCTTTTGTAAATTTCTGAGAGATGACTCCTTGACAGTCGACGCTCATATTTATGAAGGAATTCTTTTGGATCAATGAACAGCCTCTTTGCAGTCTCTCTGAAGTCTTTTTAATCATCTGAACATTATTTTCTCTGCACGCAACTCTGTATCAAAAATTTATTAAAACTTTTTTTCTGCTCTCCTTTTACTTGTCTTGTGCTTGCCCATTGATATTCTCCTCTGCATGTTTGCATCTACCTCTACAGACTTCCATAAAGGTCATCAGAGCTTTACAGAAACTCTGCGTGATCGCTCCAGATAATCGAAGAAGAGAGAATAACAGTGAATGTCTGCACAGATTTCATCACCAGCACAGACTTACCAGATATTCAAGTCAGGCTGCAGTAGGGAGTTGATGCGGTTGACTATCCAGCTGAAGAGGCGTCCATACAAGGCCTTGGACATGGCGTCACGGACGTCTGCGGCTTTGTCCACGGTGTTTGTGCGAATGATGGTCTCGCCCCTGGTGACCACACACTGGGAAGTCAGAGCTTCCTGGAGTTCCTCAGGGCCGATGCTGAGTAGAGACGCAGCTGAGAGAAAAGACGAGCGAGTTAATCAATTTGATAATCAAGAGCTCGTCTGTCTTTATCATTAGCATAAAAATAAGCCCCAACTTTACTGTGGATGTCTTGGCTTCTTTACATTTTTATGTAAATGAAGAGGATTATATATACAGGTATATATGTAAGTGTGTGTGTGTGTGTGTGTGTGTGTGTGTGTGTGTGTGTGTGTGTGTGTGTGTGTGTGTTGGTATGATGAAAAAAAACACGTCACAAAAAGGCAGACCATTACAGTAAACATAACTTATTACACAAACATTAAAAACACAACACAGAGACTCATGAAAATAATCCTTAAAAAGGTTCCCTCTTAAAACACAACTAAAATCCTCTCAAAATCATCCATCCAAAAAGAAATCTGCAGAGCAGGAGGACATTTTACCACAGAGTGCAGTCCTGAAACCATCACACAAGGAGGAATAAAACATAAAACAGCCTCCTTTGTTCAATATAATCTAAATCACAAGACAAACTTGTTGCTCTCAAGAGAGACCTACCTGTTTCTGTGGCTAAAAGAAGAACACACATTGCCTGATTTATGGTATCTCACCGTTCTCTAAGGCCTCTGAGTTAGGCACTTCACTCTTATCGGTCTGGTGTTGGGATGTGATGGCAGCAAATTCAATATTGCCAGTGTTCAAAATGGCTGAAAGAATTCTGTAAACAGAGTTTACCTCCTGAAAAAAGAAGAGTAATACAAATATTAAAGCATTTTTAAGATTTGCCACAAATAGTGCAGGTTAAATTGAGTATATAAGTACCTCTTCAGTAAAGCCGATATTTCGGAAGCACTCTTGAATAGCGTCAAACTGCTCCTTGTACAGTTTGCTGGAGATTATGTCTTGCATCACTTTGCATTGCTGACTGTCAATATACCTTCAGACGCATATAATGAAAATCAGAGTTAATTTTAATGACAGAAAGGGAAGAGGCGGAGGAGTACAGTGAAGCATGTCAAATTCAAAGTGCTGCGCTAACCTGGGTGGTGTCCCATCTGGTAGCCTGTAAGTCTTCAGCTTATCTTGGTGGTAAAGCCCAGCATATATGTAATAAAATATGTGGAAGTTTTTCTCCCCCCTGAAAGAAAACACACTCAGTAGTTAGACAAAAGACAGAGGGAACTCCGATCAGACCAAGCCCAAGCAGCACATACATAGCCTGTTTGATGACCCTCGACTTCTCCAGCAGGTACTCAGATATCTTGGCCCCGATGACTGCTCCAGTGGGTGTGAACTTCATCTCCAGGTATTTGCCAAAGCGGCTGGAGTTGTCATTGATAGCTGTACAGGAGTTTCCAAAAGCCTCAACAAGAGGATTCACCTGCAAGATCTTCTCACGCAGTGACCGATTGTTTGCCTGAGGGCAGCAACAGGCTTGTTAAAATATACAGGGGCATGATTTCGAGTGAGTTTAGAATTTATACAGTTTTCAGTGCTAATCGTTTATCAATGGGAGGATCACCACACTGCTACTTTACCTTTCCCAAGAATGTAAGATGTTGAACAATCAAATGTGCGCTCTCTGTTTTCCCCGCACCGCTCTCCCCACTGATTATGATACACTAAAACAAAAGGAAACAAATCTAGTGACAACAGTGAAACATTAAGCAAAGAATAATTACATTATATTACATATATGTGTCCCTCATTTAACCACATAGAAGTTTTGTAGTGGGTGAAATCTATTTTCCAAGACAGACCCAGCCACCTGGTGGACACAGGGTGTTTCCACTCACCAAATGATTTTCTGTAAATACCTGGTCTTTGCAGAACGTCACCATGCCTCTGTAGGCTGCATCTGCTGTAGCAAAGATGTGTGGAGGGTTGTCGGCCCGCTTCACACTGTGGTACAGCTTAGAGAACTAAAAAAAAGGCACATGCACACACAAAAAACACCTAGATTTATTGGAAGGTCAGGAATTTTTCTTTTTAGATTTTTTTAATTCACATTCTAACCACCTAACAATTTTGGTTGGGCATGTTAGCGTGTTAACGTTTGCCTCTCAGCACCAACATCATTAGTCTGAGTAATGGACCAACTGAAATTGTGGGGAAGGATCAACAGTCACTGCAGCTCCTAAAGAGCAATTGTGGATATCTGCAACATATTTCATGAAAATCCTTTAAGAATTTGTGAGACTTTTCACTAAAAACAAAGAACATGAACTCGTGGTGGAGCTTGAACCAAAAGTCATGGGATCACCAAAGTCAGTAGGATTCATCACCTGGGAATGATGAAAACCTGTGCAAAATACTAATTACATTTTTTTCATATAATTGTTGAGATATATCAATCTGGAATCAAGTTGTGCACTGACCAGCTGGACATAGTTTTCCTCAGAGCCATTTTGTTAGCATGGCTTAAAAATATAAATGATATTATGATTTTTTTGAATGATGGTTTCTTTCATGTATAAGATTCAAAATACACACTGATTCATTTACTTACTTCATTAACTTTTAAAAATTACAAGCTGTACATGTTCAGTATAGAGTATATCTACTGAGGAAAGATGAATGACATTAAAGATGAGAAATTATTCATAATTTCCACTGTGATCGGGACAATGTGTGAGTGGCTCATAACCAACCTGGGGAGAGTAGATGTTAAGATTCTGGAAAGGATTGAGAGCGATGAGAATGTCACCAACATAAGTGTACACCTGCAGCTCATCATATCTCTTCTGGAGGTGGTTGATTATTGTCTCCTGCAGAAAAGAAAAAAAAAAGCTCACTAACACATTGCATCAACAATATTATCCCTTAGACCGATCAATGTGCAATGAGATAAACACATTAAATCTTACCTCATCTAAGAACTCCAGGTTTACCAGATCGTCATCAGGACAGCTCTCTATTATGAGGGTTTTACGAGTATTGATCCGCTCACGCCTGTATGAAGCCAATGACATGATAATGCTTCAGACAGCTGTAAAGTGACCACAGAAGGAGAAACAGTAGTTTGACTGGCCGGATGAAAGACCCAGTCACTTCCAAGGTTTGTGTGAAGCCCTTAAAGCTCTCCCAGGGGACACATCTCCCATTATCACTGGCTGTGATTGCACTTCATCTGTGTTTTGACCTATCACTCTCAAATGAGCTCCACTGAGCAGAGGTCAACACAGAGCCAGCTGGCTCTAAGGACTGCAGAAAAACCTCAGGGGACACCAGGGGGTGTGCGAAAGAGAGGATAATAGATCTGTGTCCACAGCTCCATGTGTCTACATAAACATGTGTAGATGTGCAGAGAAGACTCCAATGTACAAGGGACAATTAGCCATAATTTTAAATTAAAATGATAAGATTGGTAATGAATTATATTTGTTTTGTTGTCATCAAATCACATAAAAATACAAAAACTGAACTGAATGCTACTGCTGCCAGTATCCACCAGGATAATAGTGTTTAAACTTCTCAAAATCTGTCACTACATTTGTATATCAAGTCCTTATTTACTATAAGCTAGTTTTAAACTAGTGATTTCCTAAATCAAATCACAGCAAAACAAATTGAATTACATGTAGAGTGTGAAAGGTTATTAAGCTTATTCACTGTAGCATTACAAACTAAGTCAAAACTACTCATAATGAGGTTTACATATTAAATTTTAACGACTGAATTTGCTTTATTGAAAAACAGATGAATAGCAAATTTAGTTCAGAGTTACTTGTGTTTTTCCTGTTTAGAACAAGCTGTAGAGACACAAGCATGCCAACCTAACTAATGCTATGTAGTAATTTAGCATAACTTGGACACATATTATTTGGGGGTAAATTTTATCAATCACATTTTTGTTTTTATTTAAGCAGCAATGCGTATTTATCCACTGCAGAAAAAAATCCAAAACAAATGCAGTATTTATTCCTTTTGAGTACTGTTTGCTAAATATTGTAATGCCTAGCAGTTTTATTACTTTGTAAAAAAAAAACAAAACAATGAAACTACAGATTTGCGAGTTATTTTTTAAAATTTTTTGTCTTCAGCAGTAACATAATAAGCTGGTGGGTCAAATGCCATATAGTAGGCAGGTCAAAAGAAGTTAAAGACTGACAAACAAATTACTGTCTTCATAGGATTTGTTAATAGTTCAGAAAAAAAAGAAAACTATCCCCTATGCTCTTTAAATTAAAGCCATTAAAACACTCCTGTTACATCGCAATCCTCAAAACTGCAAAACAATAAAATATCTAATTTACAAAATATATCTATATTCTATTATATAATAAATAATTAATCCAATCATGGATAAAAATATTCACGCTGCAGGTTAGGAATTGTTGCCTCCTCTGCCTTTGTATTCTGATTTCATTTTATATTCTGAATAAAGTGTAAATGCAACTGCACTGAAATAAAGTCTCATGCTCAATATGTGGTCCCTCTTAAGTGAATACTCGTCATCATGTCCCTTTAGAGGAGGACTGGAGACCTCTTGCTTTTACCTCTCTCCTGCTTTGAAGTAAATCACACTATTCCACCTACGGCAGCTACTTTTAAGTTCTCTATGTCTTTATTCTTATCTGGAGTCATTGTGTGCTGATCTGTGGCATGAGAGACTAAACCAGGCGAGCCCAGTTCTCGCCCTACAAGCTCCTAATCCCATTATCCACTTTCACTGTGGACAGGAATTCGGGATCAGGCTCAGGCACCGACTATGCACACTCTCGGGAGTAAACAGAGCTGGCACGACATCAAGACTCTCAGTCAAGGGCAGGTTCAGCGAACTCCTTTATAATGAAGATTAAGCATTGCCAAAGTCAGTATTTCTCTGGTATATAACAGGAGACTTTTCTGCTCTGTCATCTGCTGCCATGAGTGTCTGAGAGTGAACTATTTATTATGACACATTTTGCAATAAAATCTCATGAAATCTGCCCCTGCACTTCTGTAGATATATTCATCTACACATTTGTTTTTATCCACAAAAACTTGTATAGCATCTGCTATTACAGTCTGTAATGAAAACAACCCTGATTAGCTTGTTCAAAACCAGGCAAAAACAATATAGTTAAAGCATCACCTATTTTGGAAGTAAATCAATCTTGAACAGAACATTTACTCCATCATTAGTTTAATGATATGGACAGGGAAGTGCTTTGTACTAAGGACTTCCAATAAGAATGGTTTGCCACATCCACCGGCCTAAATGGCATTTATTAATCTAAGGTTAGTCAGCACAATCATTCCTTCTGAATTAGTCACACTCCCCTAACTTCTCTTTAATCACATACTGTAATGTCCATTACTGGGGCTCCTCATGGGCTCTGAGCGTAAGGAGATGAGACCCTGCCCCCTACTGGACATAGAAAATATCACTACTCAGCCAAAGCCCATCTGCTGCAATAGACGTCTCCAGCAACGGCACAGGAATGTCATTGCAGCTTTTTTTCTTCACAGCAATTTCATAATGAAAAATCAATGAACTTACTTGGTTTTGGTTTTGCAGCCTGCTTCTAGCTGCTCCTGGATGAGTGTAGCTAGCTGCTGCTGGAGGGCCACATCTTTGCCGTGGGCCTGCTTGATGAAGGGATGCTCCAGAAGGTGGGTCACAGATGGACGTGCCTCGAAATCCTTAATCAGACACCTGACAATTACAAAAGGAGAGGAAACTTTGAGCACTTCAGACAGAGAAAGCCACTTCAAATCAGAGTGAATTAAATGGTCAAAGAAAAACTGAGCAATCACCTCAGCATTGTAGAGAGCTGATTTGTCTGAGTCAGTTCTGACACCAGCAGGGAACTAATGCAAGTGTTTTAAAGTCTGGGTCACTAATCTGGCGTTTTCTGTCTGAGTACCACATGGTCACTATCACCATGGCCCCGAGTCCAAACAATTCCTGCTATGAGACAGCGGTAGGTCCTATCTGTAATGTGCAGTGTTTGCCAATAGGTGATGCAGCTTTATGATATCGGCCTGTGGCTGCAACTCAGCATCAGTTATCTGCTGATACAAAAGGCTGCAAAATATTGACTTGCAAGCAGCACAAACACAGGAGAACAAATCTAACCTCTGCTTCTGACAGTTTTGATATATCTTGAGATGAAAACAATTAAATTACAAGACTTGTAAACCCCACCTGAACCCTACAAAACATCAATTAACAATCTAGATTTGTACTGTTCATCTCAACTTTCATCTGGATGTGTTAGTGAGCACTACAACACCAACAACTGCAGGCAGAGGAGAGATAGCAGAAAAACACCAATCTAATTCCTACCACCTAATCTACACTGAAATTCTGTTTCTTTTATCAGTTTGTTCGGCTCTGAAAGTTAATTCCATGAATTCATTAGCGTCAGGACATTAAGCAGAGGTTGCTGCTATTAGCAGGGCTGTGCTGCTGGGATGCTGAACGGCAGGCCACTTTGTCACAGAAGTCAGCTCTTTGGCTGCACAAGTGCAGACACTGGTGATGGATTCATTATCCTGAAAAACACCCCTCCTACCTCAGTTTCCCCTACACACACACATACACACACACAGAGGCCTGTCAGGGCTTAAAGGGCTTCAGAGACAGCCTGCAAAGCTTGATAACATTGTCCAACCTCCCCACATTGAACTCAGCTGGGCTTTGTTTAGAGAGATTATGTCTGATATGATATCACACAATCCATTAACACAGAGTACAGAGCTGAAATCTAAAACATATCCAATAAAAACTACTGCAATTACACCTGTAAAAGTATATAAAAACAAGCATCACTACAATGTGTGATGGCTGGTTTAAGGCGGAATATGACTTGACTCTGTCCTAACCAATTAATAACTCAAGTGACACACAAAAAAAGACCTTTAAGGTGGATGGTCTGTTTGTTTTTTTCAATTACTACTTTTTAGTTATTGCTTTTTACTGCAAAGCTCCGACATAAAGGTTAGCCAGAAACCACGCCTACACAAATAATGCCCCAAACAAATTGAATTTTATTTTCTCATTATGGTTTAGCCTCACACACCTCTGTGCGGCCGATATTAAGGTTGTATATTCTGAGCAACCATTACAAGCCGCCCCTGACATTATATGCTTTGCAGAGTGGAGCAAATGATAAGTTATCTGGGCCTCAGATAGACCTGATAACTCAGGTGAATTAGTTTGTCCCTTTGTGGCAGATTTACACAAATGAAAGTCAATGAACAGAAAGATAAGAGGGTGGATAGGATCTGGCCATAAAATATCAATTTCAATTCCCTCCATGTTCTTGCACAGATTCCCACCAGCTGTGTGTTGTCCTATGGCTTAAAGTTAAGCTGGTCCTGATTCAAAAAGGCTTATTACACTGAATGTTTTGAGACTGGACAAATGCTATATACATCAGAGTAGCTGCTCCTTCAAATGTAAACAAGAAAGCACAGTATATGTTTATCATCTAAAGTTCAGAGTAATTTACATTAACAGCAGCTGTTACTTTACTTTCACTCACAGACTCAAAGGTCTTGCAACAGATTTTAAACATGAAACTTCAAAAATGGTATAAATTATGTCACTGGTCACTTAATCAAGGTTCAGAATTACAGGCTAATTCATGCATCGGCTCCTACAACTGTATCAAAAATATTGTTTTTTACTTTTTTATGTTATCACACATTACTGAACATGGCAATACTTTTTAAACATGATATCAGTAATATTATGTGGAAAAATATACAAAAACAAATTTACACAATGAATTGCAGCAGTACTTTTTTACCAGCTGCATTTAAATGTACATTTGATATTAAATTTTCTTATTTCATTGTTAATATGTATGTATTTGTGTGCACTATCTACAATGATTTCCTTCCAAGTTATGTTTTTATTTGAAATTTTAAGTTTTTGCTTTAGGGTAAAATATTCTGACCCATATGATCACTTTTTGTCATTTTTTGCATGAATGTGTTTGTCAATAGATGGACAACATCCCATAACCATCCCACTTTACCTCTGCACCTGCATCAGATATCTCAGATATCATTATTTATTTATTTCTACTTAAGTTATGTTCAAGTATAAATAAATATGGCTAAAATATAATTTTCTGAAAAATCTGCCTCAGTTCTTACAAATAGGGTTGGTCGTTTGTTGAACATTAATTCTGTCTCCTGTGTTCCTTCACAACTTTGTCTGGAAAATAACTTCCCTTCAAGGAAGTATTGAAACAGAATGAGAACAGAAGTTGACAGGTTGGTGTTAGAGGACACTTACTGGCCGATGAAGTGGCTAAAACTTCTGCACCATTGCTCTGGGTTTCGTAATGTTGGGGAGGGATTTCTGAAACAAAAATCACATATAAAAGTCAGCATAATATTTGAAGAACAGTGACTTCATTAAAATGACATCACAATGATCACTACTGGAAATGAAGGCCCTTAAGCTTGTCTCCTGAGCGAGCGTGACAAATGATCCCTGGCAAGCAGAGTGTGACTGTCAGACTCCTGTGAGAGTTTTTTGGTCCGAGGACGAGCTGGTCGGGGTCCAGGTCTGTGGCAGCCTCAGAATAAGTGACAAATGATAACGGCTCCTCCACTGTCTGGCAGCAAGCATCTGCCATTGGGAGCCAAAAGTTATGGGAGCTAGTTATACCTCTGTCAGCATCATTTACAGAGGCCATCTATAACGAGGCTAATACTTTTCAAGTGTGCTCGATGACAGGAGGCAGATCTGTGTGAGGAGCCAAGGCTGGACGGGCCTGAGTACAGTCATCTTCACAGGGAGCTGCCAGTCTGACAGCTGGAGGCTGAGCCTTTTGTCACTGTCAGGAAAACAGTGACAGACCTGGTCGAGACATTTATTAACTGAGTTAATTAGTTCACACAAGTTGTTTCACAAGGCTGTCAGACAAGTGGAATATAAAATATCAAGAAAGAAAAAAAAACGCATGAGTTTGGATTTAAAAAAAGGAAACTGTTCCATTTTGTTTATCACAAACAAACCAGAGGTAGCTACACATTAAACGACAACATATTTGACATATTTTTAACACTTTTTTTTTTTAACGAGGGAGGGGAGGATGTTGGGGTACAAAATCTGTCATTTTCCGTAGAGCTAAGTTAGTCGAGTCTTTGATAAGGATTCAGACAGGCAATCCTTTCCAAAGTGCAGATCAAAGCCAGTAACTGACTGCTTCAATGCAACCTCTAATATGAGCCTGAAGACACGTTCTCGCCTTGATGTTGTACCATATTGCTTATACATTACAAAGTCAATATAGCAGCACACTGCTGATAACACTGTCAAGTGTGTTCATTGTGCTTAGCAAATTCAGGCATTTTTTTTTCTTTCAGTATTTGTGAGAGTGCCGGCTCATATTGTAAACACAAATGGCTTATTCAAATCTAGGTCCAGGCAGGGCTTGTACTGTCAGACATTCCTCAGAGTGGATTGAGGCAAAATCACAGAGGTGTCAACAGCACTTGACGGCTGTAACTAAGCCATGACAGGAGGAGACAAAAATCAGGCCAATGCAATGTTTGAATAAGATGGTTCATATGCAGAATTAATAATTACCTTATTTCTCATATGATGTAAAACATAATTTCTCATTGAAGAAATTCTTTAGTTAGACACTTAATTCAAGATCGTCAGTGCTCAATGATGCACAATACTGTCACTGAGGACCAGCTTAAATATTTTCATCATACAAAAAACACTGCAAAGTGAAATTTAAACTAAAAATTGTACATATACTGTAAATCTATCTTGAAGCATCCTGTTATAACTTTCTTGGTGTCTTTAGAAAGTAAGCAGAGATATACTTTTTACAAATTAGTCAAAAATACACTAGAAATTCATAATAAGGCTTAAATATTCATGTATTTCCTTCTATTAAAGACATATAAAGTATAAATAAATATGCAAAAATTTAATTACTGAAAACAAAAAACCTAGTTGCTCTTTGCAGGGTTAACAGCGGGTGAGCACTAGGGTCCAAAATAGAGACTTTTTCAGTGAATAGACCACCTGCTTAAAATTTCAGCTCATCCATCACTGTAGTCAGAGCACCAGCACTTCTCTGTGCATACATGCATGAACACAGAGAACTACTACTACATTTATCATGTCTTTGGCTGCCACAAAGCCAAATGCTGCAGCCCTGGACACCACACGGAGCAGTAAAATAACAGCATCAAAGATGGAGATGTTAAAGCCTTTACTTGTGATTTGAAAATCATTCAACCAGTCAGTGGTCTCTCGTCAGGGGTCAAGACTGCACCACTGTCTGATGATGGGAAAGCTATTATATTAAGGTTCATGGTTACATCATTCAGTCTTTTATCCACAAGTCTTTTTTTTATACGTAAAATGGAAATATAGAAAATCAAAAGCATTTCCACCTATTTAAATGATGGCTGCATTTCACAGTGACAAAGATTAATTTGTTGAGGGGAACCCTGACAGGCTACACACAGTTTCTATATCAGCATTACTTCTGACATTCTTTGCGCGACTGAATGGAAAAACTGAGAGGTAATCAAACATAATCATCCAGCAGTAAAACAGTTCCACTGTTATTGATAAACAACAGGTTTATGAACAATGGTTTTACCAAAAGCTCTCAGAGAAAGTTTTCACAAATACATCTAAAGCAAAAGCACACTAATCTGCAATTGTTAGCCATGCTAGCTGGCATGGTTTAAGGGATGCTATCATGCTATGAACTTCTAGTTTAATTGATGAAAAAAGACTTTTTAAACAACAATTCTTGCCTGGAGAAAAAAAATCTTTAAGAAAAATTCAATTATACAAAATATTAGTATCCACATAGCTAATTAATGCACGGATTTTACATAGACATAGACATGTCAGACATAATTTTTCATTCTGTGGCACAAACTGTGCCATTTGGCTTCACAGATTTTAACTCTGTCTTTCTCCATGAAGAGCTGACTCTTATAGCACAGATTTTCCTCCTGGAGCCTTGTGATTTGATTAGCCCTTCTTGCCTCTGACAACCCATCATTTACTTCTGTACTCCATCTTGCTCGTTCTGGTCTCTGCTCAGACAGATACATGTATTGTTAAATATGTGGCTAATATCTACAGGGATCTGGCCGAATAAACACAACCTTGGGTGTCTTTGCCAATCGCCTGTAACCTTTACAACACATTTTACACGTTTTTTTACATGAACACTCCAGGCATCTACAGTGTAGGCAGAATCAATGCGAGCAATTAGCATTACTGCATATTAAATATCACAGAATATCTTTGTCTTTAGTATCTAAAATTCATTTTGCACATGATGATTTTTACAACTTTACCCTCTGATATCCTCCATTACCTTCATCCATGATCACCACTGAGTCTTTTGCGATGTAACACACTCAGTCACTTTAAATCAAAACAAAGAAATTCACAAAAGATTTCAGTTTTTAAAAGTAAAATTGAAACTACAGACGCTGCAAAAAACAGCAGAATGATCCACCTGAGTGTGATTCATGTGCATGGATCAACGGTGTATCACCGCTCATCAACTATCAGATATTTCTGAAGCACAAACAGACCAGGCACCAAGGTGACCCTAATTCATGGAGCTCATCAGCGTCCCCTCTGACAGATATCAGAGCTCTTCTTATCGTTTATGGCTGCCTGCTGGGACCAGAATCATTTCCACCTGCACAGGTTTCCTGTACCACAACCAGAACTGTGACATAATGGCTATCTGCTGCTAGCCCCCACAGTCAAAGTGGGGATTATACAGAGCATTTATATGGTCCACAACAGTAGACATTAAATCTAAAAAGACAGTACTGGCCAGCAAAAAAATTACAGAAGTATTTTCAAAAATAGGACAGAAGAATAACAAACAGCATCACATGAAGGTGAATTACTGCCATGACACTTAGGAAAATGTATAACATAGACAACAACTGGGGTGTATTTCTAATGTATATTGAATGTTACCTTGTATATTATATGTCATATATTTCTATCTAGATGTGTTTCAGAGAGAAGGAATGATAAGGTGGATGATACACACAAGATTAACGACACGACAGTGAAGCCTTCAGCCCGGAAACACATAACTGTGTGCAACTGTAAAACACCAGAGTGATGAAAAAGCCAATTGCATATTTTAGTGCTTGTATGGTTTAATAAAACATGTGCGACCCAAGGACAATACTTCTCAGGCAATGGTTTGTGACATATTAAATAGAGAAAATCTAGATCTTTGCAATCCTCAAAACCTGCAAAGATAAATCTCTCTGATTTCATCATGAATCACTCTCACCGCCACTAAAGACCCAAAGGTGAAACACATCTCCCTATTTAGAAAGTAATTCCTAAAGGAGTCATAATTCACCCAACGGTACCTCGTGATTTTTCCTGCCGTGCTGCAATGATGGGAAAATATATGAGATAAATGACATGTTAACAGAATGATTTCATGGTTCATCGCATTTACTGTGATTTATACTGAGATCGCACAGCCCTTAAGGTCCCAATTCATCCCAAAAGGGCAAAATATCTATTTTGATTGGAAAAGAGACAGAGGAATGTCAGTTTAAGATATATATGTCCAAGTCTATCAACCTCCTAGTTATCCTCAAAGTCAAAGAGTCATAGAAATATGCAGCAATCAAATAGGATTGGACACTGACACTGGAAATGCATATGCTTCCTCTTATTATGGCTGCTGTTTGATAAGAAGAAATGCTTGTTACTTGACAGAAAACACTCATCCAGTTCCAGGTTGCTCTTTTTTTAAAAAAATTTCTAAACATAAGCTACACCTACTCCACCAATAAAGTGACGTGTTAGGTGCACATCTGAGAAAAAGCTAATTCTGAATTAGAGGCATTCATTTTACTGGTGCATCCTGCTCTTAGACATCCTGCTCTTGTAATTATTTTAAAATCTGGTTGAATTTGGTGCTGATGAAATGCTGCGTTAGCTCCATTATTCCTGCCACAGAAGCCATCCATATTCCTGCTCTGGCTTGGCAGGGAGGAGATAACATTGTGACGGGGAGGAGGTGACAGCCTCATCTCAATGTGAATGGAGCTAATCACCAATGCAAATTGCAATCAGAAGGGCATATCTCTACCTAACTGAGAGATAATTGCGCGATTGTGCTGATAACAAAAGGTCAACTGCGTGTAGCCACTAAGCTCTCAGATGATCATCAGACACACACTGTCTCCAGCAGTGAATATTTTTACAGATTGAATCACTGCATTAATTTTAAGGCCAAACACTGCTACATTTTTTTTTTTCGATGATGAAGATTTTAAACACTGATTATTCAGCAGATGCTGCCTTTCAGATTGGAAACATGAAAATGCAATCACAACAAGAAACATGGATCAAACCACAAATATCCTGCTTAACTCTTTTCTTTATGTTAAATCAGAGTAAAAATGGATCAATTTGGGAAGAAAATCATTGTTTTTTTTATTTCTCCTTATCTCTACTGTCAAATTCAGCTCGCCATTGTCCTCTTTGACATAATGAAAAGCAGTATTTGAGTGTCCTTGTTTGGGCAGTCTCCAGCTGTGTGGTAGGAGCGCCCTCTAGTGGACTCACCGTGGGATTTTGAACAGGGCTTTAACTGGATGCATCTCAGCCAGCGGGGGATCTCCGTCTGCCAGCTCGATGGCTGTGATGCCAAGCGACCACACATCACAGCGGGCGTCGTATGAGTAGTCATACTGCTGTTCACAGGCTATGACCTGCAGCACAACACAACAGTGACCATCTGAAACAACTAAAAATCCAGGAAATCTGCCAGTGAGGTGAGATTAAATCATTTTTTGTCCGAATAATGCATCAGTGTTTTTAAGTAAAGTACTTTATCATCGTAAAATCACCTCATAGGAACTGAGTAATAATTTAAGGGAAATTACTTTCAAAAGGGTTATAAAGCTAAATTTTATTTCTTTATCACTCTCTTTCTTACTACCTAAAATCTGGCAGAGTTGCAAACATCTACAGTATATTCATGGACTATTTAATCACGGAAAGGTAGGTCAGTTCAGTTGTCAGTGGTATGAGCCTCTATTTTTCACAGTCAATAATTATAACTGACACTACATTTTACAGCTGAGTTTATTCTAATTGCCCCTGAGGTCCCTCCCTTCCAGCCCAATCACTGCACCTCATTTCTGCCAAGGCGTAAGCCGAGGGGGCCACAGACTCCCAGCTATTAACCTTGAGGCGACCTCAAGAGCTGCACCCGTGGAGGGGAATACACAATGACACAGGGGAGAGTCACATAGAAATAACTGAGCCTCTCTTCCTCTTTCTTTCAGGCACATGTAACAGACTTTGCTCATATGAAATGTTCCATCAGGCACTAAAACATGTGCCCCCTCGCTGCTGCATTATCATGGATGAAACATGTATGTGTGTTAACTGAAGCATAGACTCTGACCTCAGGAGCCATCCAAAACGGAGTCCCGACCGATGTGTTCCTCCGCAATCGTGCACTGGTCAGTTGAGCTGAGACACCTTAAAAAAATGAGAATTTAATTATTTATTATGTAAATTTAATATTTCCATTCCAGGATGTTTATTAGTGTGAATTTTCTAAGGATATAAATATAATTTATAATAGAACATAATATTTGAATGAATCAATAAAATCTAGCATATAATTTAGAGTGGCAACCTGCCAAGCAGTAATAATAATGGGCTATAATCATTTTAAATTATGTAGGACAGATTTTTATCAGCATGTGTCCACTTCATCTCCATGACACAGAGGACATAAACATGCCTAGGGGTGACTCAAAGTCATTTGCCAGAGCAGCTTTCTTTTAATATGCAAAGGATCAAATAATGCAATTTAAATGAGCAATAATAGCCCTGGGTTAAGGCTGCGCTCCATGAAATGAAAAGACGTTATGTTGAGCAAGGGACTGAAGTGTGGAGTGTATAAACTGGTTTATCCTGTGCTTGTGTTCGCCTTTGCAAACCATGTTGCAGGGATGTGTTGCTGAAACTTCCCACAGATCAAAAAATTTACCAAAAATAAATCGTTAATCTAACAGAGCACACCAGAAAAAAAGATACAGCTGAGACAAAATCCTCAGACCTTGATGCATTTGTCTCTTTCTAGCAATCCATGAATTGGTTAATTGCCTCTTTCAAAGACCATTACCAAAGTCAACCAGTTTGACTCCTCCCTCAGTTGTCAGGAGGATGTTGTTGCCTTTGACGTCACGATGGATAATCCGGTTGTTGTGCAAGTGCTGAAGACCCTTTTAAAACAAGAGGACAGAAAACACAAGGTGCTCGACATAAATCATGAGTACATTATTAGTCATTTGTCATTAGTATAAATTAAAATATGATGCATCAAAGGTTGAGTGGTACAAGCTATATAAAAGAACTCCCACAGCTGTTCACAAGGAGAGACATTCATTACCGCTTGCCACATTTTCTCTGCTGAAAATAAATCCACAGAAAGCCCTCTGAGTGTTTGCATCCCACCTCCTCCCAAACATTAGCAGCTTGGCCGTCTTACCAACAGGGCGCTGTATAAGATGTATGAGATAACGGACTCCTGCAGACGCTGGCCTCGGATGAGCAGGCCTTTGATGAGTTCTGTGACAGAGCCGCCGTTGCACAGCTGGGAGGGAGACAGAGAAACTCCAGTGACTCGCCCATCAGTCACCATTCTAGATTATGATTCATGGGGAGAGCTGCCCCCCCTCCCACACACACATACACACAAGTCAGAGAAAGCAATGTTGCATCGCATGGCAGCACGCTAGCACTGACATTACTGTTGTAGGTGGGTCACTGTGACTCAAACTGAGGCCTAATATGACACATTAGTGCTAAAAGGTTTTCATTTAAGCAACTAAGTTCTAGTTTTAAGTATTTTTTGGGCTCGGTGAGGCAAAAAAGCAGGTTTTGAATGGCAAGAGTTAAGCTTAGCATGTGAAACATTTTCACATTAAAATGTCTAAAAATGATGACATCTTCGCTATTTATTTTTAGTGAGTTGTGTACTTACAAAATCCCAAATGCTCTCAACATCAAATGTTCAGGCATCTTGCCCGCTGATATCTCTCTATTTTGTCTTGTTTTAGCCAAAACAGTGAAAAATGTTACAGAGTGATAAACTCATCCTGCGTCTGTCATTTTTTGTTGACAGATAAATGCAGCGCTAACGTTTTATGGCTAACTGGAAGTAGCTAGCTAGCTAGCTACACAGGAAGATGTAATCCCACTTCTGAAAGGTCAGTTTTTTTGCCAACAGTTGTGAAAGGCTGCTACACCAGAGCTATTTGTTCAGCTGAACAAACGTGATTTAATTTAATATACCAACAGTACCAACAGGGTCGGTTTACAGGAGCTGAAATTTTGAGAAATAAGTTTCTTAGCTTTCCTGCCTGGAGTTAGCTGGATGAGGAGGTCATATAGCTAGCTGTCAGGTAACGGCTAACTGCTGGTCAGTTAGAATAGCACAAAAAAATAAAATAAATAAAATAAAAAGTCCAGGCTCTGTGTGTAAAAGTACATTAACAGTTTTCACTGGGAAGCTCTGTTTCCCCATTTCCACACTCCTTATGCTAAGCTATGCTAGATATGTAGACATGAGAGTGTCATCGGTGTTCTCAAAATCAGTTAGAAACTGATTTAATATTTTTTTTAAGTTATTTGTTTAAGTAATTTTCAAAACTATTAGCACTTGCATACTGTTTGCATTAAAATGCTAAACTGTGATCTGTAAGAATGCAAGGCACATCAGGAAAACCACATTTCTGTGGGCCTGCACTGGTACAGAGACTTCAGACATTATGAAGAGCTCACCTCAAGCACCAGCCAAAGTTGTCCACCTGATAAGCTGTCTGACTTGTAGAACATGCCGTAAAACTTCACCACGTTAGGATGGTTGGACAGGGACCTCAAGATGTTGTATTCTGCCTCGATCTCCTCATCCACATCCTTTAAACACAACAACACAAAACAGGCAAAGTTGTAACTTAGCACTGGCAGAGATGTGGCTATGCAAATGAGAAAAACATGGTGAAATGTAATAAAAATAACTGATGTCCACATGTTTCAGGTGATGTTTCATTCTGACATTCTGAGGTTGACTATAATTAGACTCCTAAAGATAGGGTTAGAAACTCAGTAGCAAAGGAAGGGACTGGGTGCTAAACTATTTCTGGAAGTGCTTTTCTATCAAAGTAAATCTCAGAGGAAGGGAAGAGCAACAGTCAGAGAGGCAGAATTTCTCTTCTTGGATGTCTGAGTGATAGTGTCAGCAGTCTAATCAAGGAGAGGGATGAGAAAGCAGGCAGCTTCATCTTCATGGCCATCAGGGGAGCATCATGGTGGTGGATAGCACTGCCAGGATGGGGATTGTTCAATTGACACAATCACAGAAACACCTAAGACCAAGTCTCACCAGCACAAAGCAGTGCCAATGCCGAGTCTTCAGCATCCTTATCACATGGACAAATTAACGGATATATAGAGAGGATACAGCCAATGCAGGAGCTACGCTTTCTGGTAAAGGGTGTAATTCACTATACATGAGGGGGAATAAATGAAAAGGGGGGATGTTGATATATATATATCACTACTACAGGTACAACTGCTTCCAGATAGAAAGGAAAAAAAAGTGCTGGCAACTTACTCTGTTTGAATGGCTCACATGCTGAGACAAGTCACACAGTTGTAAAGAAAAACACAATGGCTTTAGTCTCTGCTTTTCTCTTCTGTCACAATATTATGAGTTCTTGCAGTCATGAAAAAACTGAATGTCACAATGAATGAATGGTTGTGGGGTACTCCCTTCAGCAACTAAAACAATAAAAACTCTAAAAGTGTATTTATACAGAGTATGGAGGCTAGATAAGAAACAAGGAACAGGCTCAATTGTTGCATCACAGGCAAGTAAAAGATGCATTTTAGAGTAGACCTAAACAGAGAGGTGGTAAGTGTGATTTTTTAAGTGAATTTGCACCGACCCAAGGTCTTTACCAAAATATTATGCTTCCTTGTTGCCTTGAAAGTGTGAGGTAACCAGCAGCAGATGTAGATTATTATACACATGCAGTCAGGCCACAGGCAACCATTAACTACTTATGCAGCTTTGAGAAAGGCACAACTATGTGCACCAGTAGGACATTAATGCACCTAAAATTAAATCTGTTGTTCCTAACCTGGTGCTTTAGGTTGGGAACAGCAGATTTTACCTGCCAAAGGTTCAAAAATCAAAAAAGTGTTCAAATGAAGTGACAATAACCAAGCTTGTTGAGCAGAAAATGACACTTGGAGGCTACACTACAAGAGCATCTGTAGGGCTAGTGATGCACTGAAGTGCAGCAAATGTCAGCATGCTTACATCCCATGAGAATTCTAACATGCTAACGGTTAGCAGGTATAATGTTCATCTGCTAGCTATTACTAAACACAAAGTGCAGCCAAGGCTAATGGAGAGTCATAAACCAATCCAGGGTCATAGTGACTTACATTGATTGGGTCCAGCACTTTCACTGCTGCCTGACTCCCATCCTTCTTGTTGGTCACTCTGTAGACTTTCCCATATGTTCCTTTACCAATGGTTTCCACTATGTCCCAGTTACCTGAAGGATCGCCCAGGTTCTCCATGCCAATCATGCTGGACTTGTAAGGATACAGTCCATACAGTGACCTCCTAGAAGACAAACACAATATCAGGTGCAACACTTCTGGAGGAAAAATATTAACAATATGCAACATGTTTTCATATCATGACAGTCAAAATAAAGGAAAAGACCTCTTGCTGTGGAAATGTGATACAGACATGAAGAAAAATTAATCTTTTTCTAATGCTTATGTTTTGTCCGATATATAAGAAAGCATCTTTCACACTGGTGCAGCAATACAGAGAGCATGTCCATGTTAACGGCTCAGAGATTAAAAGTTTAAAGTATTAACTGTTTAAAGCTGTGTATGTATAACACATAGCGGCACATTTATTCCCAAAGGTCTTTTCATTCAGCTAAGGGACTAATCACCAAGGAACCTCTACAGCGGGAGAAATCAAAGCCAAAACAAAACAGACTGTAGGTGGAGACGACAGCACTCTACTTACATGGCAAGTGTTATTTTCTTCTGACTCATCGGGGCTGATAAAAATTACAGCTAAAGAGTCTCTAGTGGTCATAATACAACAACACCAATAGCAACAGCAATTGCTTCCTCAAGAGGACGGTGCAACAAGTGGCACTTCACATAGACACTGAATTAGCTCTCTCCACGGGGACCTTGTCACTGCCCACTGAGAGGTGCAATCTCCTCAAGATCAATTGGATTGGACAGAGATTAACTTGACAAGCGCCGTCCTGAATGAGCAGTGAACCAGCACCACACCTCCACACAGGCCCACGATTATTATGTAAAGTGTTTTACAAAGTGATTTACATGTCTCAGCCCATAAGACTGCTGTAAGGACTAATGGTCAACAGCCACGCAAAAGCCAAATATAAATCATCCTTTACGTCTACAAGTGATGTTTGTGTGACCAAATATAACATGAAAGAGCAGCGATGCAAAGCATTAAGTGTCAAAATGGCTGAGACAGAATAGCATGATGGATTAGGAACTGATGTTGCCATGTTTGGATACATGCGTCCTATTTTTTGCAAAAATGACACATATTTCAGATATAAGCATGATGGAGGGGAATGTTTGTGTGCTCCTCCACGTGCTGCGCATCAAAGAGGTTGTGTGACCCTGAGGGAGTGAAGTCGAGATCAGCAAATGGATGTGAAAAACGTGAATGATGTTTAACCCTCAGGAGCTGCGGCAGCTTATGCATGATAACAGATTTATGACTTGTTGTGCATGCTGGTTGAGCAATGGCATCCAGGTAAATATTGGACGGACACCATTCTGTAGAGACGTGCAAATATGATCTATCGAATATCCTTCACTTTGTCCTCTATGGAGCCACATGACAGTATTAGCAGCCAAATTGTGTGTTTATATAAAACACGCATTTAAAAGATAATTACACAAGGTTAGTACTGAATCACTTACCTACAATTGTTGTTTCATTTTCAGTGTAATAATTAATCATTGATTGTTCTGAAGTTAATCGCCCTTCCTAAACTGTCTGTGAATAATGCATCACGCCCGCCTTATTAATCACACAAGATCCAAACCTGTTTACGTGCCATTTATAACTGTCATTCTGTTTTGTAACATGAATCTCACCTGCTCTGCATCTACACCACGCTTTGAGCACATCAGCAATCACCTGTCGCAGAGATACCTTCACCAGCTTTTGCAACAGGCGGCTCATATTCCTCACAGCAGCTTCTTTTTTTCCCCTAATGACCTGCTGCAGCAGATGTAAGCTCTAAAATGTCGACATTTTCTCTCTGAAGTGCAGATGAAGATCAGTACGGGCTGATTATTGTTTTGAGTTAATTATTTAAAGAAAAAAATCAAAATAATATAAGTTGTTGCATTAAAACCATCTTAAACATCAAATGGTGTGTCAGACAACATTTTCTGTTTCAGTTTGGCACCGTTTTGTCTCTGATGACAAACTGCAGCAGATGCATGATGTAAATCATCAAATTTTTTCTATATTTGCAGGTATAGACAGTAGTGTGAGCCTCAGGTGTGCAGCTGCAGGTCATCTGAGACTGGTAACTGTTTTTAGTGGATTACTGCGTGCGCAAGAGCACAAGAGTCTTGCTCTCCGCAAGCTTTGTTAAAAGTTAGAAGTTGATAAGCTGTTGAAGTAAAATTAAGCAAAAACTACAACTGGACTTTAATGTCAAATCAAGCATCAGTCAAGCATAATTTTAGGCTACAAAGCAGAACATCAGTCATAAAAAACCTTCACAGCAAGAGTCTGCAACGATCACACACAGATCACTGATGTGGTCATTTACACCTAAGCAGTCATTCGTTATTCAAAATAGGTTTCAAAGATCAGTAAAGGTCAGATCATAAAGCCAAAAGTGACACATACCTGTTTCTGTGAAAGTGTTTGTCTCTCCTGCACACCAAAACCACACACCAGACTAATTCATGCTAATCTAGAGAGATTAATAATTTACAAGTAATCTGCAACCTGATCTGCAGCAGTGTTAAATATTCAAGCAGCAGATGCATCCACTCATAATGGCGGCTGATATGAAGCATCTCAGGTTGCACACAGGTTACCAGGAAGTGCATGGTAGTTACTATGTCACATGACCTGCTGTCTGTCTCCCCTCTGTACATAATGCCCTTTTACTTCCAGCTGTTTACACCTGATCTGACAGCTTTGTCTTATTTTTTTTGTTTGCCACTTACAACGATTTTAATAAGCATCTCTGCAGCTACTGTGCACTACTGCAAGCTAAAGTGAACATGTTGTGACAAAATTATTCTGCTGAGCTATTAAAAAAACAAAAAAAAAATCTGTCCATAAAGTCAAATAAATGTCAAGAACTGTGCAGGAATTCCAACATTTAAAGTCATGGTAAGAGTTTATAAGTGAGACTGAGTCTGACTTCCTTATCAATACATCTTGATCTGCGGAGACCACATGCTGGTTCAAAAACAAGAAATTAATCCACCTGAAAAACCACAACACTGGATGTTGCTGTTGCCATGAGTTTAAAGCCTCAGGGATCTAATGAAGTGAAAGATAATCACACCAGATGGAAAGAGCAGAACTTGTTCCAAAAAAAGCACAAAATTTCATGCTTGTTGTTAAGCTTTGGTTCTAAACTTTTCCTTCATGTCCCCCTTTTGGAAGAAAAATAAAAACCCCAACCACATCTTTGGCACATAGATAATTTAATTAACTTGTTACAACATACAATATTAGGGGAAATACATCAAATAGTACAAGGTGGTTGTGTTTCTTTTTTGTGTCTCTGTGCCAAAAAAAACAAACAAACCACTATATACCTGCCTCATATTGACGCTGAACCAGAGTAGTGGTTCCAAACATGTGGGTTAGGACCCCTAGAAAGGTCACAGATGTGTCATAAGATGATTTAACAAAATAAAAGCAGAAAAAAATGTATTTCTCCCACATAGGGTGGCATTTGGTTTTCAAATTTTGTCTAATTCTTACATTTTTGCCTCTTGCTAATATTATTTTTTGCTGTTTTACACCTTTAAATGTTATGAATAGGACACCTACAGGATCATACTGTATTCGTGATGCAACGCAGTCAAAAACCTTCTAATAATAAACATGCTGTCAAATAAAATTTGTGTCTCATTGTCACAAATAAACAAAACCCTTGCACACTGTTCTTTTAAACGAACAGGTGATACATCATTGCTGTTCAGAACAGGACACCAGCAGTCCTGGATGGTGACGCTCAGGTTACCTTTTGTTTACTGTGTCAGCCTGCCTGAAAAAGCCTGCGACCTGTGACACTGTGAAGCCACACATAAAAAACTGGGAGATGTGTACGGCTACATGCTGCCTTGTGATAATGGAAAATGCAGATGCAATTAGGGCTAAATAATATGCTTCCAACATTAACATTTATGGTGCATTGACATAGTTCCAAGTTTAGGTTGACGGTGGTAACAGCTTTAGACGATGTGAACAGCTGCAGCACAGGGACCGTCTTTGTCACCAAGAACAGTGCAAAGTAAGAGTGAGTAATCTAATTTTCTGCTTCCATCAAACTCACACAATCCCACCCTCCCTGGTAAAGCCTTATGGGAACTCCACTTGGTAAACCCTTTGGTAAGTCTTCGGAGAGAAAAAAAAAACTCTGAACTATAATCCCTTTTAAGGGGATATGAAGAGGCTTTGCAGTAAATCTTGACTAGCCACGAGCCAGGCCGAAAGCACTGTGCCCTTGTTCTCACCCTGGTCGACCAAAGCCTCACGTGATCAGAAACAAACACATTTTTTTATCCAAGTTTAAGCCCCCTAAGCTTAGCGATGCACCTGCATGATTAATTATCTCAGAGTGACAATGTTGGATAGACAAAACATCAACCTAATTAACAAGAAGCCAACATCATCATCAAAATAATCAATCTAAAATGCTGAATCCCTGTCAGAAAAGACTCTGTAATCACAAATACCACAGCTGGGATACGATGCAGTGCAACACTGTACAGAGCAGGACTCCTATTTATGTAAATGCACCAGACTGTCTCAGATGGTCAGATACAGCCGTCATATTAGCTTACTTTTCAATGTTTTTAGTGAATGAATGGAACAGATTCCCTTTGTTTTAACAGCATTGCCATTGTGATTTTAAAATTATTGCTAAATAATCTGCCTACTAAAAAGGATTCAAATGTAAAGCATTTTGATTACTGTCATGGTTTACAATGTATTGACTGTCACTCATTATTATGAGTTGTGGTTTATTATTATGTTTTCAACAGTAACTTAATGGAGTTTAGTGAATCAAATCTACAAGTGACTGAATTTTTTTTTTTTGTATTTAGAAATAACTGACCTTGTGGTTAATAGAACAGCCTTTCTGTAAAATAATAAACACACATTTTTCTAGAGTCAGACCTCCTTTTGTTTTTCTAAGCTATTGCAGCACACTAAAAACTCAGACTTCACAAAAGTGACTGGCCATTTTATTTTGAAATGCAACTGTTATTCAAATTTACTGATAAAAATTGCCAGTTTCATGATACACTGATAACTTACTATATAAGGCATTATCATATTTGGCAGAGATGTTTTCATTTGATGTGACATTAGCCAAAATTTTGATAACTGAAAATGAGCCCAAAAAAGTTGTGTTTTTACACATATTGACCCTCTAGGCTTCCTGTACTTTTTATATTCACCCAATCCAAAACAATGGTTTTAAAATTTGAAAATGCTAAACAAAGCACTTAGTACTTCCAATGCACACCAATGCATGCACAGTATTAAACTACAAATGAACTCGTTAATTTAACTAGAATTTAAGTTAACCAGACAAGCTGACTTGTGCATTCTCTACAGGCCTCTGAGGAGGAAACATGAGTCCTACCTGGGCTTTGCTGCCTCCGTATTTCCATCTCTAAAATCTGCAAAACAGGGGAAACGTTTTCAGACATCAGCTGATAACTGCTCAGTCCTGTATCCATCAAGACAGCCAACACTGGAGATAATTTTACATAAACCCCTATGTATTGGCTTTAACAAACAATTCTTTACATGCTCCTTACCGTCCATAGCAACATATCCGAACTGATTTCCCTGTTTACTCAGTGAATGGTTTTAATTATTAACAGTTTGGACATGTGAGCATGCTGTCCTGCAGACCACAAGCTCCTATCTGACCTCCTATCACCTCATGCACCCTTTCATGGTGTGTTCATGCTCTCTGTAGCAGCAGTGTACCTACCTGAACAGGAAGAAATTGAGGAAATGTCCAGTGATGCTCGCCGTAGCACCGCCTGTAACAGCAACATCTCTCAACGTGAAACTTGTGGAACAATCTCAGGGGTTTGACCCGGATAAAAAATCCTCCACTGGTCCATACCAGATTTTTTTTCTTTCTGTCTAATTGGCAGAAAAAGAGAGGCTTTGTGCAGCCATTGGTCATTAACCAGGGGGCCTCCTTCATTTATGAGACTTCAACCCAATTATCCTCGAAATGCCTGGTCACATGGCAGAGAAATTTCTTTCTGCAAGTCTGAAAAGGCCAGGCTAGTATATGTAACAACATATGTAACTGATTATATGGAAACAACCAGTTAAGCTTATTTGTAAGGAACTTTATCATGCATTTTGTTAAGTTTTATTGAGAAAACATTTCTTTCTACAACATTTTCAGATGTAAGTTTTGGGGGGAAAAAATGAGCAAGACTGGCACTCAGTTTTCTCACAACTGACCTACACTGATCATCTTAGCAGTGGGTATTGATGCATTTGTTCAGCTGCAATCTCCCAAATGTTGTATTCTAGTATGTAAAGTCACACCCTGTGATCAAAAGGTCACAGGATTTTTTCTAGAAGTTATGATCTGATCAGCTCCAATGAACTGAGACCCCTGGTGGACAATTTGAGGTGACTGTCTTTATCCGACATTTCCTCACCAAGGCCCACATCAGTGGGTTGAGACTGGAGAAAATGACATTATAAAAAGTAATATTTGAGTTTTATGGGGCTGAGTTGATGGCAGAGTCATGAAAACGTCTTTCCTTTTGTCTGTCCAGCACTTGCAACAGTCAGGTTCACGTCATTTCAAGTACACCTGCTAGAAACAAAATGATCTTCTCAGTATCATTTGCTTCTTCTAGTATCACAAAAAGATGATGGTTTTGATACTGTTTTAATACAGTATAACTTCTGTCATATGGTGTATGTAATGGTAAACAAGGTAATTCACTGTAAAGCTCAAAAGACTAGCAACTGGAGGGGAAAAGAAGACACGAATCAGTGTGATTATATTTTATTCACATATGTTACATTTTGCATTAAATGTCCAAGTCATACTTTCTGGTCAAACTCAGAAAGTTTGAGTCAGCACCTACAGTAATGTACTGTATTCTCTCTTCATTCATTCAGGAGAACACACAAGAGCTTTCGGTCACAATTTACACCCATTACTTGTTGGCTATTTGGTTGCGGTCATTTACAAAGTGGGTACTGCAAAATAAAGAGAGGAGAAACTCAGTAAACAGAAAAGCAGCATGCATGAATTCAAGAGGAAGTTTTTCAAGTGTTAACTTGTTCCTTAAAGATTCCTCGATGCAGCACAATGTGGCCCAGCAATTGAAAACCAGATATCAGCCGTTCATCACTCGTGAAAATGAACATCAATCTTGCAGGCACGACTGGATAATTTCCTCTATTCCAGAAAAAAAAAAGATGATAATCAGAAAAATAAGTAGCTAAGACACTTAAATAATGGTGGCTTAAAGGATGTCATGCACAGTGTATAACAGACACTTAAGTCTGATAATCTTGTAATGTTGGAATGCAACTACAAATCACAACTAGATGATGCATGAGTAAAGGGATATTCATCACAATAAATGTTCTATACTGCAGTTAGGACTCAACAGTCAAAAGCGTAAAGGGAAGAACTCTTTTGACAGCACAGAAAAATAAAGAGTGTTGGCATTTCTTCTAAAAACAATTACTTTTCATTGAGTTTCATTTCTTGAGAGAAAACTTTGACTCAACAGTTAATAGTGTTTCTGCTCTCATGTGGCGGTTGGCTTTGCCAGTGCAGCTGAACACCATCTGTGCAATGACACTTCACAAAAACCTGAAGTCTAACACACAGAATTTAAGTGGCAAGCTTATGTAAGTAGAGGAAGTGTCATTTGACTCGACAATTATCGCATGTCTGCTCTCATACGGTGTTCAGCTTTGCCAGCGTAGTCAAACACCGTATCTGTGCAATGACACTTCCACCAGTTACACAAGTTTGCTACTTAAATTCTGTGAGCTGGGCTCCAGGTGACTGTGGAGCAGTGACGATAAATCAGATTATCCAATGACCAGTTGTAGCTTTAGCTGTCAGAGTTGGCATTTGAGTTTCTTCTTCAGACCAAACCAGAAACAAAAAAGCGCAGACACAGCAGGGCTACAAGAACTGTAGTGAGCGTAATGAGGTGACCGCACCCCCCCTTAAACTTTAAAGTGAGTTTTGAGTCAACATTCTCAGCCATCTACCATAAAGTCAAAGCACAACCTTAGAAAAAAAAAATATCTTCATAAAAGTTAAAATTACTTACTTGAACAATGAGCAGCAGCATTTATTTAAATATCTAAAACTTATTTTGAACAGCAAAAAACAAAACAAAAAAATTCCTGAGGATGGATTGCAACTAGACCCATAAAAAAAGAGCCTTTGCTTGTTTGCAAAAAAACTCTATTGTGTTGATGGGTGGACTTGTCCTGCCTACCATCACATGTCAGCAGACAATGAGTGCACATTGCAATAACATTGCTACACTCATCAGGAGCTTGAAACTCATGCCAGCACAGCAGAGCACATTTCGATAAATAAAAAGGGATATGCATTAACATCATCATAAATGGTGCAAAACGTAACCAAACCTTGCAGGGACATTCAGCACTTGATATTCTGGTATATACTTTTGAACCCAAATACATACGACAGGCTTCAAGAGCCTGGTTCAAACCAATTGAAAGTTCTGGGCAAAGTTGTGCTTTTTACTTTGATCTCATTGAATTCTGTTTTTTTTTCCCTGTTGAAAACCACACAATAAATCACTTAAACACACACACGTGTTAATCTTTAGGCATGATTGTACACCAAACTTCACATAAACCAAGGCTGAGGCAGCAATACCCTCACTGGATGTTTATCACGTTAAGAGTTCCCAAATATTTTGATCGAGGCAGACACGTAAGCCAGAAAGAAAAAATCTCCTCCGTCATGGGTTGCTGTTTTCAGTGGACTTTGGAAGATCTTAGAGTCCATTATAGTGAGGCCCCCAACGCTTATTGATGTGATCAAAGGTGTGTGAAACCCACTGTTGCTCCAACACTCGATACCTCTCTTCACATAAGAAGAGAGGCTTTCCACGGCTGCAGAAAGGCCAGAGGGGAAAACAAGAGTGAGTTTGTTTTCTCTGCAGCAACAGATATTTGAAAAAAAAAACTGTGTCCCAATTTCATGTCAGATTTTACATCTAAAAGGGTTTAAAGGCAAGTTGTGAGACTGTATTTGGAAAAAAAAAAGTCTAAGCTTACTAAAAAATTATATTATGATGACTCATTTCATTTTCTGAGTGTGCTGATGATGTCTACTATTGTCTCACCAAGCACTGCACACAGTAACTAGTGTAATAAAATTGGGGTACAGCAGAGAAGTATTGACATTTTAACTGTATTAAGTCACTGCAAAATAATGTCGTGAAGTGTCATACCGTAAATCGCGGTCCTCCTCTCCGTGGGCATCAAGGTAAACTGAGCCCCACAGACAGAAACGATGTCCACGGATGATGATAATGACTGAGGCATTTATCAGTAGAAAGATGCCTGTAGCTGCGCCACAATGTTGGGAGTGCTGCAAAGTGGCAAAGCAAAACAAATTAAAATCAATTAACAAGTAACCTTGTTAGAAATGAGGTTATGTCAGCCCTCACAAAGTGCTGGGAAACTTACCAAAACACATTCACAGGTACCCTGCTGTTTGCAGCACACGCCTTTGAGACAGACGAAGGCGCCGCAAACGAGGCAGAGTGCAGGGTCTTTTGGCACCTTTTTGCAGGCAGTGCAGGCCTTCCTGTGATAGTACTGGAAGATGATATTGTAGTTGTCGGGTAGCTGGAGAAGGCGGGGGGCTGCCCACTGAGGATCCTGGACAAGCAATGTCTTCAGAGGAGACAACAGACAGAAAATGTAACTCTACAGTATTGAGACCATACATGAAACTCAGGCTCCTGATCATAAAACTCAGTGATCTGTGAATCCGACTTGTCAACCTTTTTATGTCAAGTTTTATTATCAAGTTTCAACAGCTTCCTTTGGGCACACATGAAGAGATTAGCTGCTAGTGTTTAGAAGTCTTTGGTATTTAGCTGCTGTCTTCTGTGTTCATCATTGGTAATAAGGCAACACAGTGGCCATTATAAAGGATAATATTCCATAAAAAGAATTAAAACTGTGTGCTTAATGTTTTTTGCAGCATCAGAGCATGTCATTGTCATTGTAAAAATGTATTTCAAGAATAAATCCAGTACACAAAGATTTGGAAATATAGCACTGTCATGGTCCACATGTATATAATTTCCGGTCTGAAATTCACATACATACCAATGACTGCTCGGCCTGCATCTGAGAAAGCTCTGTGACCTCAGCGCACCACTGTGTCACCAGGTCAAAGGCGCTGACGGGCCACTGCAGACATGAGGCACTGTGCACAACGCTGGAAGACTGAGGGGCCGACGGTAAGAGCCCCAAACACACAGCCAAGGACGAGAACTCCTCCTCCTCCTGAAAACACATAAACAGGAAAATGGCTGGTTAGGTAAGTCTCATCTTTCAGTCACTCCCTTGATTAATGCAGAGGACGAAATGATCTAAACTTAATTTTACCAACGTGTTGAAACGCCTTGTGTTTCTAGTATGCAAATGTAACGTCAACATGGGGAGGGTAGTTTACAACTTATAAGAACAATGTAATAATAAAACATACCAGGCAGCCCGTTAGGTTGTCTCCATAGAGGTGATGCTGCAGGAGGCAGGAGAGGCGAAGGAAGGGCAGGCAGAACTGCTGCAGGCTGAACTCAATAGACTGCGGAGACCACACACTGGAGATCAGCTGGAGAGGGAAACAACAATAACACCTGATCAATAACCCGCCAACAGCTCGCTGATAATACCTTGATGTATATCTCCCTTGGAGATTAGTGGAGATATTAGACCACCGTCTCTCAGGGTAATGGCCAATTCATTGTTCGAGAGAAAATGAAACAGAGGAGAACAAAAAGAGAAAAGGCGGTTCTGTTCTGCAGTGCTTAACAGAAATTTAAGTGACTTACCATTGAGGTTTCTTCACTGTTCACCTTGTAGACACTGTTGTCCTTTGAGAGCTCAGTGATCACATGACTGAGCAAAGCTTCAAAAGAATTTTCAGCATTTGCAGCATTCTGTGGCAGAGCATCAAAAAACAGACTGTGAAATATATGAAACCAGACACTAAAAGGCCAAGATTATCACTGCAATCTACCCTTCAATCCCATTCAGTGGTCAGCAGACAAAAACAACAGTCTGTTTTTTATTTCCTGAAGCTGAATTAAGGGGTGAACCTTTATCTATGAAAACCTCAACCATATTGTCTCAGTTCAGTATGCTGTATACACCTTCTCTCTATTTACACGCTCCTATACTAGTCATGACCAGCCTCAACTCTAATCTTTACTAATCTTTCACTTATTTGTTCAGTTTTTGTTGTTCCTGTCTGTATGTCCATTTCTGTTAGAGTACACTGAGAAAAACTGGAGACAAACTAAATGTGAACTCACACTTGGCCAGTAATGCCAATTCTAATTTGGATTGGTCAACCAAATGATTTCACAGACAGACAGCTCCTGTTTTTAAGTATTAAAAAATGTATAACAGATGCCAAGGTTTCACTTTATTAGACAATCAAATGACCCTTTAACCAGGACAAAGACACACAGAAAGAAAAATAACGGAAAAAAAAACAAACGGTACAGGGACAATAAATGTACAGTCAAGTTTTTAGGTATATGAATGTAACACCCACATATATAATGTAGGGTTAAATGCTTCACTTGTGGGTCTTTAATAAGTATAAAATGTGCTGAACTGTGGAATAAAACAATACGCACAATAAGCAGAGGACAATAATTCTTTAGCTACAATAAAATATCTGATAAGAGGTAGAGACATTACTGACGGAGAATTCTGATTAAAATTCAGTTGCTTTGGTTGGTATTTTACGTAGAGGAGAGGCTGCAAGCGTTTATCAAGCTGAAGGTAGAGGAATTTAAAACAGCAGTCTTATCTTGTCTGCTGTCCTTTGTCATAGATTTATAGGGGAGGAATTTCAAGCCCATGGATTTCCTTCCTCTAGGCTCTGATCTTTGTTTAGACTGCATATTTTGCAACAACTTCAATTTAATTAAAGTGGCGTTCTACCAAATATGAATGCTGTCCCCATTTTGGATTTGAAATCCATCTTATTGACAGCTTGTGAATGCCTGCGTTACTGTTCATGACAGTGTAGTGGGAAGATACTAATCCACTCCTCCATCATGGATGGAAACACCCCAAAGGGAATGGGTTTCCACTATTTGTCTTATAACATTCAAGCCAGTTACTCACTAATAGAGATTTAATAGACTGAAGACAGATAGTCAATTAATGTATCATTCTCCAGCAATCACACTTTTCTGGATAATTGAGATTAATATGGTCAACTGGGGGTATCGCTTAAATGAAACCAGAAAAGGCTCAATTCATCTCAATACAAAGTCATATGTAATGATTTATTGTGACTTTGCTGTTAGTAAACGTAATCAAGGAAACAATCGGAAGATGCAACTTTGTTTGTCCTGTGCGCATTTAAGGCACACAGGACAAAAACAGACCATTAACACCTTCTCATCATAATTAGAGCAGAAAATACAGTGATGGTTGTCCTAACATCTCTGCTGTTATGTGCTGTCATGCTGGGTCATTATCTTGATCATCTGTAAGTGATCAGTTTGTTTTTTTTTATACAGAATTCATTGTTGTGATTAGGGACAGAGATGCTGACCATGGTGCCAATGCACAGAGGAAGCTAAGGAAAACCGGTAAATCAGCATCAACAAGAAATAGGCAAAATTCTTATAATAGGGAATAAATATCAAAGCTACTAAAGTACAGGGCAGCATTACAGCATATTTAATCACTATCAGGGATATCACAACCTCAGGTGACCCTCTTTCCTGATGCACATCATGAAAGCCTCTGAGAAAAAACAGTTAAAATGACCTTTTGTGTGATAAACACTGCAAAATAAAGCAGGTAACCTGCATTTCATTATTAAACGGCCTGAGGCCCCTCAAACTTCATTTCACTTTTACCTTCTTTAGTGCTCCAGCTGAGCTCCAGGCCTGCCTCTCTCCTGGGCTGAACCTGGATGAGAGTGCAGCCAGAGCCTGGGTGAACTGCAGGTTGTACAGCATCTTCACCACACAGGTAAAGTGTTCTACAGAGGAAGAGACAGCAATAATACAAAATTACTCAAAAAGAATTCAAAACATTACTTTAAAATGTGAGCTAAGGCTGCCTTTCTCTGTCCTTTTTTAAACTTAGCATATAAACTGAGCATTTGTTACTTTGAATTAAAAGGGATCCTCAAGCATAAAAACATGTCAGTCCAATGGGGCTGACAGCTATTTACACTGGTGCTGTATTTTGTTTCTTAGTTCTACAAAGAGAGCCCCACTGAACGCTGTGAAGGTTAATTACCAGAGAGCAAGTCTGGTTTAAAGAAAAGCAAAAGAGTGCCCATTTGTTTTCTTTTACAGCTGCTGACAGCTCCACTGTCCTCGTCTCTGTGACAAGTGTCAGTACACACAATCCAAAAGGATTGGTCATGCCTCACACAGTAACCTATTTGAAAACAGAAGTATTGTAAAATTCATTTATCATTCTTTGTGCTTCTACCATCCTGTTGTACAGAAATATCGCAACTGTGTAAGAAAAAATACATTCTCACCATCAAGGAGTTTTTACATTAATACTGCTCAGGTTTTTGTCTTTTTCATTATATAAAAATCCCACAGACTGTAGCAATTAAATGCTATAAAACACCATAACCTTGAATGTTAAGGATAATCATATCTAACTGTAACGTCAGCTGTTTCAATCTAAGTCCTTAAGTCCTTACTGTCCCTGTGAGCAGTCAGCCTAATTCAGTTATCTATGAAACAATCAGCCTACAACAACACGTCTCCTTTGGGTGGCCCTCCACCTTTTCTAGTGAAGGGCTAAGATGAAGGGGATGCGGGGACAAGCTGCAGCTGAAGGGCACATGAAGGAGGTGCAGCCCTCCCAACACTGGGGTCGTGTCTCTCTGATCCTCACAGCCAAATAACAACACCAGGAGCGTAGATAAGAGATGTGAAATGCTTCTTTGCAGCACTCAGTCCTGATTACTGCTGATAATGGGGCCGTCCTTGTGGAGCAGCCATTGCTCTCTTGCAGTGTCATGAAGCAGACGTACCTTTTCGCAGCGGCTGTGGCATTGTTAGCACAAAGATAATCAGGAGGGATGGGACATCTCGAAACAGCATGGGTACCTCAGGTCTCTCTTCATCAAAGCCGCTGTAAAACATGCAAAAGACCCTTAAATTAATAAGAAGTGCTGGACTTAGTTGGTCACATATCAAACAGCTGTGATGTTGCATTGAAGAAAAAGGTAGAAAACATTACTATTTATAGCAGAGGAGGTCAAGAACTACCATCGTACTTGCACAGTAACAATCAGACCAGTACTACCTTTCAGTAATTTGCCAACAAAGACTAAATCAATTTCTACTAAAACACCACAGGAGAATTGCAACTTAACATTCTGCAATTTAATGCTTTTACATGATGAACTTTATAAATTAGGCAGAAGCAGCAGAATTTGCTCTCCAATAATTTAAGCAATTTAAGTGATGCAAAAATGTTTTAATTGAATTCACTGTGACAAGCTGTGAGTCGGGCTTCCCCTGTGCTCATGCTGTTAAGTAAAGCGTCAACAACAAATTACACGATAAAATAAAACAGTAATGGAGCCTCAAAGAACAGAAATCAATCTTCTTTCCTGCCATCATATTTTAAACACAACACTCTATGAAATTTAATGAACTTTATTTAAGGCCAAAAAGCCATCATTTGATCAGGGCAGAAATTCTACATACTGTATGCCTGAAATTGACTTTGAAAACTCCCAACACTGGTCTTTCTGTGTATGTATGTTTTAGTTTGATTAATAAACACATGGCTTGAAAAGGCTTATTCCTTCTATTTACCCACCAACCCTCCTTAATGTAGCCCCAGTTACATGTTTGTATTGTGTGCCATCTCCATTTAAATGTCTTCTGTTCACAATTCAGCGAGGTTCCACTCTGCTCTTGAAAGGCCTCGGAGGGTTTAAATGAGAGGAACTGCACTTAAAGAATAATACCTTCCATTACCAAAGCACTCACCAGTTAATTTACTGTGCATTGGAGGAAAGTCTCAGAGGACAGAGCTTTCAACCCCGCTAAAACCACAGCATACAAACTATACTTCCACACAGTGAAATCTTTACATATTCCTCTTTGGTTTATCTAAGAAAAATGAGGTAAGAGAAGTATTTTAAACACTCTCTGCCCTGTTTAACTGGGCTAGATCAGGTTGAGTGCCCAAGGGTGTCAATGACAGTGCTCTCTCCCAAAAGCCTAACAAAGTATTTTTAACACCAAATGGCTCCTCTGGGAATACAGTATGGCTGCGAGCACTTTCACAGTAACAGGTGTAAAAGCTGTCTTACAACACTAACAGGGAGGAAAGGTTGTTCAAGCTCATCCTGTATAGTTAAGTGCTGCCAGCACCGTTTTTTTTTTTTTTAAACTCACTTAAAATCATGACAAACAAACACGTTTGTGCATAAAGCAGCACATTCTGATGTGCAGTAATGATTCAAGACAGATGAAGACAGTGTGTGTGGTAGTAACTGTGTTTTTTTGTATTTTTGATAAATATGGGTTTCTGATGATGCTAGCTGAGACAGCTGAGATGCAGGGTGAGTATGGTGTTGGCGCGGTGCAGTTGTTCTCAGTACAGTGAATCTGACAGGGTCGTTTTGCTCTCCATGGAGTGCCCGGTAATTTGCCAGATGCAGCAATTATCGGTATCTATGGAAACCACACTCGGCCCTTTTTCTGTTTTTAGCTCCTCTTTGTGTGGAGGAGAAGCTGTTGGGTGCAGGAGGAAATGGTGGTGCTTAGAAAGAGAAAGAGAGAGAGAGAGAGAGAGAGAGAGAGAGAGAGAGAGAGGACAAAGTGGCACTTTGGTTGTGTGTTTGTGTGAGGGAAGAAAAGCGTTGGGGAAAGTAAAGACGGGGGATTATGAAGAATGTATGAACAGATTTAGTGTTAGTGGAGAGAAAGTCACTCACTCTGCCTCTTTGCTTTGTGTAACCTGAGTCAGCTTAGTCCAGGGGTTGTAAGCTGAATCAATGCTGTACAGACGCATGTGCATGGCCAGCACATGGAACAGCTGATCTGAAAGGGGGGGAAAAAAACAAAAACGCATTGTTTTTATGGTCCAACAAGGTCTGACAGGAACAAAACAAGCAAGTTGTCTGTTTATCTCAATGTCCACTATCACACCCCACCAGCAACCAGTGTAGATCAAATGATGAAAGCAGTTGACTTGAATGGACCGCAGGCTAATGGTTTGGCTCAGATAAAACCAGGCCAGGCCAGATGGATACATGGCAGTGCTCGATAGCCTCGAGCAACTCTTTGCTCAGGTCACACCTGTTCATTGTGAAACTAATGGAACATGAAGAGAGACCCCCTGCAGACGCACAATCTCTCATGTACACACTTGCTTTTAATAGCAGGACACATCACAGCCTCACCTGTTTTTATGTCGACCGAACCTGTGACATGTACCAAAATTTATGACATTACAGGTAAAAGCAGCAAGTTGTCCTATTCAAGTTAATTTATATTATGTGTATTGTCTAAAGTAAAGACATGTCGCGTCTTCCTCTCTGGTCTAGAAATAAATTAACCAACTTTTCCAAATCATGACCTCAGTTAAGACCTCTTAAAAGACAGAAATTAATGTAGCATAAGTGTAATAGATTTAACTCACATATTAACCATGTTTGGAACCAATGCCTTTAATCCAATCAGTTCCATTTAGTTTCATCTTTAGGTGAATGCATCAACCTTCTGTCTAACCTAAACCTTTTCTCAAAGGGCAACACTAATCCTGTTTGATTTTGTTTTACAGGGAATTATGATGCTGTAATGCAGCAAAGTGCTTCAAATAATCAACTCTGTATTTTGACTTGTGTGAACTATCAATACTTGGAGCAACACTGCCCTCCACAGGTGAACAAAAATACAGCACAAAGAAAGCAAAGTGTCAGTGTCAGGTCTCAGTTTCATCTCATTTGTCTTCACTTCAGCTTGTTTCCCCTCTTTTCTCACTAACACTCAGCTCTTGGCGGGAATTAAACTGAGAGAGGTAATGAAATGGAGAGAGGGAAAGTAAATAAACAGAGGAGAGGTGAATCAAATCAGAGATGTAGTTTTCTGCTCCTGTCATAAAATTATTGTCAATGACGGAAGGGCTGGTCATGAACTTCAGCTTCTATATTTGATCACATTTGTTTGTACTCACATGAACTTTCTCTAAGTTACTGTTGTCATGACATGTGAAAACATCATCTAAGGTTACAAGCAGTCTGCTCTCCCTATCACAACTTATGATCATCATGAGCAGCTCTCATTTTCTTATTTTTGTGATTATAGACTGTATAACACCGTGTGCCCTATAACTTTTCTATATAAACATCTTCAATCAGTTGACCTTTATTTTGCTACAAACATACACTGTCTAAGAAACAAGCCCTTTAAACTGCAGACAGTGTCAATGTCCAAGTAGGTACGGCATGTGTTACTAATAATATTAAACATGACTGTGCATGTAATGGTAGGTCAGTATACATAGTAGCAGAACCCTTAAATCAAAGTAGCAAAATGGAATTCAGCCATCAATTATTTTACTATTTAAACACTTACCAAGTACTGAATGTCTAAACAATTGAGGTCAATATGATTTTCCTTTAAACTCCCTGAACAGTAACAGTCACTAAGAAAAATACTTGCAGTTAAATAAACCAAGGACATGCTATTTGGTAGCTGGACTGTCTTGAGTTGATTAGCCCATTTCAGGGGAATTGAAGGCAGCTTGACTCTGTGGTCCATCGTACCCTCATCTGTTTAACAGAACAAATGCCTACTAGGGAACAGGCTTAGGAACCCCATGAGCTCTGATAGTTAGCACACTTCTGCCGTTTTCTTTCAAATCCATTTCCCTAAGAAGAACCAACACTAATGTACTGCAACTGAGTAAATTTGGCCGTCAGCACGGCTGCACAGTTAATGTAGCTCTCAAATGGCAAACCTCCAATGTGAAATCTCTTTTCAACCACTCAAGGATGACAGGCCATTTCACTGCAGCAGCCACAACTTTGACAGAATAATTAAGCAAACAGAAAATGGGATGTAGTGTGCGCAACAAACTTAGCTGACACCTTCATATACACCCTCTGTTGCAGTACCCCATCCAATCACAAGTATTTGAACAGTTGATTAAAATTGGAGATCATTAATCCGTACAATCAATCTTAGCAGTGGTTCATGTTTCATCAGCTAAGATCAGTTTTCATCCACATTCAGCACATGCCTTTGTTAGTTGTCACAAAATCAACTAAAACTGCACTTAACCCATTTGTCTGCCTCATTTACTCTGACTGCTCCCAACAGTTCACTTAGGACAGCTTCTATCCCTGCCTGCCTTTGCTAATCAACCCTTTGTTTTTTCTCTTGTAATGGTTCAGTTGCAACCCAGGAGAATGGGTTTGATCTCAAGTCAGACAGTTTATTACACAGAGGCCCATGGGACATTATGTACAGCTTCCTGCAATAACACATCACTATAAATGTCAACCTAAACAGCAAAATACATCTGACACAGCACCATGTCAGAATACAGTTTTATCCTGAAATCCACAGAAAAAACACACTTAGACAATTACACAAGTCAGCAAAAAAATAAAAGGGACCACAATAGTACTTTTGTGTCCAACTATTCATACTGAGGTATCACACATGTAGCAATATCAGGCCATAGGCATTCCTCTCTACTGGACTTAGTGAACTGATGAGGGGAGAAAGAAGATCATAAGATATAGAAGATTAAAAGATTTAAAAGTAAGTACTCACTTAGACATGAACGTTTGGCAGCTGCACTGGCTCCTCCAGAGCACAAGTTCCCTCCTCGGTGCACAAGCTCCAACTCCAAGTTGGTCCTGAGGAGACAGAGTCATTACTATTAGTGGTAGCAGGCGCATTTATGAAAACACTTCAACAAGTGCGCATAAAAAACACATGACAGTATTTTCATGTTTGTTATTTACAGTCCTTGGCCCTATCATCCCTCACATCGTAGTTCTTTGACTTCACCAGAAAGCACTGGCTTTTCATAGGCTAAAATTATACAGAATTAGGTGGCAAGGAGTATACTTCACATTATGTCTGCACATTAATGTGCAGTAAAAGTAAATTATAAGCCATTGTCTGCACGCCAAACGAGGAGTTTAAAGCAGTTATTCAATAAAATTAAACCGTGAGCCCAAGTGCGATGTAGAGTTGTGTTTTATAGGGTCTTTGTACAACGTAGTTTATGTGGCAATATTTCAGCCATAATATGTTTATGCATTGAAGTTATAACTAAAAGGTGAATTACACAGCACTATTTGTTTGGTAATTATTTTTTAATAGACTTTTATTATTTATGTTAAATAACACTGTTGTTATAAAGCATCTCCATTAACAATCACCTGTTCTGCACCACAATGGCAGCTTTTGAACTCCCAGTTAAACGCTAGAAGGCAAGCAAGTAAAGGATTCACATTTTGCAGGTTACACTGGATGCGTCACTGATACAAAAATGATAAATTTTGGGTGCAGTATTCCTTTAAAAATAGCCATTAGAGCAAAGAATGTGCATGTGTCAGAGAGGGGACGGTGGTATTGGTATAAATCACTGAGTGTCATCATATTCTGCTTTTGGTTACGCCTGCCTCTTTTTCCAGTTTGATTAGGAAGATGAAAGATGCTGCCTTGTCAAGCTATTTGCCATTTAATGTGCCTGTTTTGCAGCAGCAATTCCGTATCAAGTAAATGACAGCTTTCCAAGACTGATTTTGCACAAGCTAGGCCATTAGCATAAAAGCTGTTCCAACCACAGTTCATGCATAATCCCCAATGTGAATTTCCCATGCATATCCAAACACATTTCACTTCTGAATTTTAATTCCCAATACCAGAACAGTGAAAAAAAAAAACTAAAACCTCTAACAAAGTACATAGATGGTGAAAACAGATAGTTATTACTAAACAAGACTGATCTGGGCCTGTTTTCATCTAGCCACTGGCCATTTCTTTCTATGGGCCAGGGAGGCGGGGGCAAATCCTTGGGTTTCCTGGGAGAAAAAGCAATTTCACATAGATAATGCAGCCACGGTGAAGCTCCATCTGGCTTTTGCTGATAAGAGTGCCCCTGTGACAAAGGAATTTTCCACTCCTCAGGCAATTTGCGCTGTTCATTGAACTTCAGAGAGCCAACAGGCACCCAGACACACTTGGGGGATCTTTCTGTTCAGGGTGGAGGGTTGAGGGAACCATGGCACTGGGTGGGCACAAGGTCTGCATGGATGCTCTTTCAGGAAGGGCAGAGTTTTTGTAATGGGAGTAGTTAGAAGTTAGAGACCCCAAGGTGAACTAAAAGCCATTCATCTCTCTGACCAGCTTGTAATATACAAGTACTTCAGAGATGACTGTGTCATTTTTTTTGTCAAGATCATGTCTCAGGTCTTTTTACCAGAGGGGTGGGTGAAGGATGACATGCAGTTCAGATTCCAGTCCAAAATCAAACAGTGACTTTGCAGTTTTATAATCTATGTCTTCGGCCATTAGCTCACCGCAACATGCTTAAAAAAATGTAATGTAAAGAAACTATTTGAAGGAGCACTTAAAAAAGGCAAGCAGCCCTTGAATTTAGTCAGAGAGGGTGAGATAAATCCATACTGAACTCAGACAGACCTAATAAGTGAAGATAAAGCAAAAGTCAATACCATTTTACTGCGACCTAAAGGGGCACAGCTGCTATTGCTACTATTGAAGGACACTGTTTCTGAAGCACATACAGGACCAATGAAGCTGTATAATGGTGTGTTGATGAGTTTTCATCAACACCACCTTCACAGCTTCCTGAATAAATCTGAAAAAAAAACAAAGCAAACCATATATTTGGTGCAAGTACAATGCAACAACTGCAGTATTGAATATCAATCCCATTTCAAGGACTGAAATGCCAACAAAGTAAGACTGTGACACTGAGAAACTACTACTATTGTCTTACTGCACAGACAATCATTGCTATTCAAGCTGGGTTGGTGGCATTAGAGAGGAGTGAAAGAGCAGGCAGACATTTAATTCACTGGTCTCAATAGTCAGCAGTGAATGCATGTGTGCAAAAATTTGTGAGGTGGTGCAGAAAGAGGAGCAGACAGAATCATAGTCCAATGTGACCAAGTCATTGCTCATAACTCTGACAAAACAGACACATTCACATGCAGAACAGCTCCTGAGGCAAGATTTTGTCAAGATACTGGAAAAGTGATGGACAAAGCAAAAGAATCCATCTAGTTATGAAACTAGGTGCAAAAATGTCCTTTAGTAATGCTCTGTCTGGGATGACACTAATATTGTACTGATATTGTGACTAAAATTATGTAAAATGTGTAAGTGTAGTCATTTACTGTTTTTTTAAGGCTGCATTACAGTACTCTGATGTTATTTTCCTGACTTACCAAACTGTTTGAGATGTTCTAATATTTGCTTTTACCTATTCAGTCATTACATACATGTTTTAGGTGATTTTTTAGACAACAATATTGTTGAAATATCTATACAGGTGTCAAAATAGTTTTTTATATTGGATTTTGTCCACATCAACCAGACATACATACAGCCCTACTAATTATGCTTTTTGTTTTTTTTTATTTTACATGTTTTGGAACTGTATATCTTAAAACAGGTGAGAAAACTCTTTGAACTTGGTTTTGATTACAGCCTGTTTGTGAATGAAAGTGTTTTTAACATCTTAAATGTGGCTTTTACTTACAACTTTACATCAGGCCTTGTTTGTAAGAAATATTCCAAGTTACACATCTTGTATCTCCATTCAGCCTGAAAACAGAGGTCCTTTCTCTCAGCAATAACTTTCTGTTTCAAAGGGCCAACATGCAGCCCATCCAAATTGCTTTGATGGTGGGGCAGGGCACCAAAATTCCATTTATACTTGCATGTTTTAAAACTAACGCAACCATTCTATTTCAGCCACTTATCCAGGTCTGGATTCACACTGGCAGAGGGCTAAACAAGGCAGCTTCTCTTGTTGTATCCTGAGGTGTTCTGAGGCCAAATGAATGTTTCCAGCATCATCCGCCCTTTTTCTGAAACCTTTTCCCAGTTGCAAATGCCTGTATTAACCTTCACATACAGTAGGTGTCCAGAAGGCAACTTATGTAGAAGCATGCATTGGAAGTTGGGAACATTTAGAGTAAAATCAACATAATTAATAGCTGGAGGGTTTCATCATAAGTGTGACTCTGTTCTCACCTGGCCACTGAGTACATGAAGAGGAAATCATTGTCAGGGGAGCCAGGGTTCTTGCCGTAGTCCATGTATTTCTTCTGGGTAGTATTCTTGATGTCTTTTATTACGAGCTCCATCTCTCTACTTAAGTTGGATTCCGTCTTAAAAACAAGAAAATGATTACATCAAAACCATTTCTAGAAATGACTTTGGGAAACTAACCGAAATTGAGAGAAACATGATGTACTCAAAAATCTGTCAAAAAAAGATGCATCAAATGTAAATAGAGACTAAGTGGGAGATGTGAAAACCTCCTTATCATGTAAATCTAACAGTGATCCAACCATCAAACATATACAGTCTCAGAACTCGACCTTCTGCTTTTACTTTCTGTTACAGTGGGATTGTTCAAAATTTACCAAATCAATCTGCAATAATGGCCCCATTAACATGTAAAATTAATAAGACTGAATACAAGAGATCAGACTTGACATTCACTGTGGTCAAAATATTCTACTACAGTATGTTTTCAAAGAGTGCAATAATTAGGGCAAAAACATGTAAAGACACTGGTCTAATCTTTTATTAAATGTATCATTTGAAAGCAAAGGGGAATATAGCATAATTCATTCTGCCAATCTTGACAATGATCAATGTGGATTGATGTCATTTTTTTCCATTGACAGACTTGTGCCACAGGTAGTCCTTGACATTTCTGGGAAACACTGTTTCCATCAGCTTTAAAGGTCAAAACTTTGATGCAAAACCATTGAATGTAATTACTAGAAAGCTGATTGTTTCTAGCAAATACATTCATCATCCGTCTGACCACCAGCCAGTGAGGAGCTGTCAGTGTGTTTACACTACAACTGTGTGAAACACACAGGATGCTTTTAGTGTCAAATTTCTGGACTTATTTAAAAACTTACTGGGAAATGGCCAATTCTCTCCTGAAGATCTTCCACCTCTTTTACAAGCACACACATCTTCTTGTTTGTGGGTGTGTGCCAGGCACCAGCCTCTGTGCCCCGCCCGGGGCGACAGGGAAGGACGCTATTTGCAAACTGTCGACACAGTGGGCACGTAAATTCACCTTTGTCAACGGAGAAGCCCTGGAGGACCTGGTCATTCTGAAAAAAAAAGGCCACATGAAAATGATCGATCCAATCTAAACTCGAATCTTAAGAGAGGAAACAGTGTTAATGTAAATGTAGCATGCAGGACCTCACAGTTTCTAAAAATGGGAAGAATCAGCAGCTCTAGGGATTTATTTTCATTAATTTGTCTATATAATGTTTAAAAACAATTAGTGCTCATCTTTGTTTTGTTTTGCTTGCTTTTAGAAAAAAAATAAGACATGGTATTAAAAAGGCTTAAAACTTCTGTCATTTAAGTACCTTTAAATCAAAAATGTTTGGTGTATTCACTTTGCTAATAACTTAGAGTTGAAATTTTTTTCCCATTTTAGCACCAAAGGAAGCAACAGAGAAGTCAAATTGGTTCTGTATTTACGGGGGTACTTCTAATCTGTGTTATGAAAGTACAAGAGTGTATGGCAGTGTTATAAATGTGGACTTAAGAACATTATCAGACCTGTACATTGTAAACACTTGATTTTATGTTGTGACACATCAACTGAGATTAGGTCCATTGATTTTAAGCCTATTTAACCACATTATTTAGCCACAAAGTTGTTTGAGTTTCAAAGAACTCTGTTGTAATTAGTGTTAAAATGCTGTATGTGGCACCTTAAAACAATTGTCAGAATGGGCACACAATTATTTTACATCTAACAAACACATAGTTTGGTCAGGCGTCTCCTTACCCTCAAAGACTCCATGTATGACTTGTGGCAATCTATATGCAAAGTGTGTCCGCAGGTCTGGACGTAGACACCTCCATCCCAACCTATTGAAACAGACTGCAGACAAGAGCTCTGCAGAGAAAAATCACATCAATTAGAGTATGCAAATATGTCTTCAGGCATTCAGCATCCTAACCCTTTTGTTTATCCATGATGCTGATAAACACATAGATTTTTTCAAGCCTGAATTAACAACTTGCAACAAACATCTTATCGATGAAGTGTTTTCAAGCCGACATCTTTTAACGGACAACTAGACGGCTTGAGTGAATTGACAGCTTTTTATTAGATTATATCCAATTCAACTAGTGTAATCACTTTTGCTTGGAGTTGTGATGGAAGCTGATCGATACACAAAGCCGGTGTTTGAAGCAAATGAAAGCAGCTAGGTCAAAGCAATTTCCAATAAAGATTTTAAAGTTTAGCTCTGAGTGATGACTTTGGATTTTTTCTTGAAATGCTGCCAACTGGTATATGCATTTTAAACTGAAGTTTGTCACACAATGTTGTGTCTGCCATTAGCCTGCCTATAATGTCTACCACAAGCATTTAAGACATGTTTTCTTTAAAGAGGATCATCTAACATCCTACAGTCTCTTAGTCTCCTCAGCAGCTGTAGTTTCTCACCTTGCAGATATGCATATAAACTAAATGTCAAGAAATTCAAACAGACAGGATGAAAGCATACTACTAGAGCTGCTTGAGGTATTACTTCCAAAAAAAAAAAATCCATATCACTAATAGTGCTTTAAGTGCTTCCAGCTTTTTCTCTCCTGTGTCTGACAATATTTTCTGAGACACCTACATCTTTGAAGAACCGCTGCATGAGTGTGAGTCTGACATCATGAGCCACTCCACATGTGTCTGCAGCGTAGATGTGCTCTTCATCACTAGTTGGTAGATTTTTAGCCTCTTTGTTTTTGCAGCGGTGCCCGAGCACTGAAAGAGAACAACAGGAGTGATGAACTAAAAAGTGATGATGATGAGTCTGTCTAACTTATTCAATATCTATAAAAAAGTCAATTGTGGTTGTGGTCAGAGTTCACAGAGTATTCGTGCTATGATTAACACATTACTTTGACATTATGACATTATGTTTTGGCTGTCAAACTTAGATTTACATGCTTTTCCTGATGACTAATAAATCAGATGGAACCTGGCAGTTAACAACTATGAAATCAGATAAGTAACATAAACAAACTTCAATGATTATTGATTCTATTCAGCAGCAGGACGAGATAATTGTATGCTATTATAGACCTGCTGTTGGTCACTGATGCTAGATTTTCCAGACTGTTTGTTAAAACTGAGGTCAAAGTCTTCTGAACTGTTTCTCGAAATGACTAATTACTAATCAAACATGCCATTTATTTGGATGACAGTCTGTGATGCTGTTCACATATAATGAAATGAAATGACCTCTGACAATGACAGACATGTACAAGTGACCAGGGATCGACACGAATGACAAACGAGCCAATTAAAACAACAGTTAGCCCATCAATTTAAAATCACATTTCCACTATGCTTGATTAAAGGTGCTACGAATAACTAATTTTGTTCAAGAGGCAAGATTTTTTTGAATACCAAGACAACGGTTAAACAATTTTTTTCTGTATAGGTTATTTAATTCAGCACCTAAGAATGGAAGAAGGGAATGCAGGGACATGAAGTACCTGAGGATGCTTGGAGAAGAACTACAAGGCCGGTGGGTCTCTCTTCTGTTGAGGGTCCACTCTGTCCACAGATCACGCAGTCATAAAGAACCTCGGACTCCATAACTTCAGATGCTCCTAGGTCCATGGCTGCCTCAGTTTCAGGTGATTCTAGAAAGAAAAAGTACAAAAACAATAGAACTTTGTAAAAGCTACTGTGCAAAAAAAAAACTTTCAGGGCTCTATTTTCGTAGACCAGGCGCAGGCGGGGCGCACCTGCCCTGCGCCGCGCCTACGCCGTGCCAACGGGGTGTGTCCAGCGCATTTTGCAATTTTCCTGAACAGCGCAGTCCAGCGCAGCGCGGCGCACCCACGCCT
>JAPZDV010000005.1:11510265-11529428 GCA_029814665.1 Acanthurus lineatus
GAAATTACCACTGCGCGGGGTTCGCCACGCTCCGCCAGCCTGCGCCACCTTGCGCTGCGCCACGAAATTAGAGCCCTCAGTGTCTAAGACCTGAAAAAAAGGCAATTTAGAGAAAATTTTGAGAAAATATGATTCCTATTCAATGATCTGTAAGCGTCACATTCATCTCTGTGTAAATGAGAAGCATCCAACTGTGTGAGAAACAAAAACACTTAAAGGTAATGTGGTCTGAAAGGCTTTCCTTCAGGTAGATCGGAAACTGAGGCAACGATCCGTGTTACGGCACGTCAAGGGAACCAATGCTTCAGTACCAAGCCGATGCAAAATCACTGAGTACCATGGGTACCATAATTCAAATGCATTGTTCCTTTCTACAGTTAGGTGGTAAAGTTGGAATAGACTGCCAAAATAGGACAAAAGGTTTGCAACAGTCATACATAAATAAACATTATAAAAATACATAAATTCGTTTTCTGCCTTCCCTTTCTGCATGATTGGCACTACACTAGAAATTAATTACTGATGTGAAATTAGTTTTAAATGTTAAAAACTATGTTCGATTTGAGCGGTAAATATTGTGGAGAAATGTCATAGTGTGTTAGAAATTGATTTATAGCTTTTTGGGAAAACACGTTCTCAGGAGAGGTCACTGTGTTCCTGGGGAAATGAAGGATGCATTAGATGTCAACACCACAGCTTTAGCCCCAGGCCATCCAAGTACACAGAGCTGCTGACACATGCACATGTGCACAAATAAAAACACACACACATGCAAAAGGTAAGGCAACAGGGACACACAAGCTGCAGGTGTATTGCTGTTTTATGCTTCCTAATGCATAAATTAGTGAATCCTCTTTGGATTTGTTAATAAGTTAATAATTCTTCACGTGCCATATAGATAGATAAGATATATAGATAGATATCAAGATAGATATCAAAATATCAAAGTGCTGAGGCAATTTTATTTACCATTTATTCATCAAATGGCTTTCTCCAGGATCCTTTTAACTCGCTTTTAATGAGGACATTAACCATCTCCTTGTAGCTAGGTTTGGTTTACTTATTTCAGATACCTGCATATCTAATTAATTACTGGGGCTGAGAGAGAGACTGTTTTTAATTGTTACAATACATTTATACTTTATCCCTGTAAATTTTAACATTAAAAATAATTAAAGGTTTCATGGTAATCTTTTGTTTTCTATGTGACAAAATTAGGTTTCAAAGCAGTCTTTAAAACCAAACAATAAGTCCAGATGATGGAGCAGAAATTCTGTAGCCTGAGTTACTTAAACCTTTTACAAACAAATGTGAAGCAAAATGATCAGAACAGTGCAGAGTGACTGACTGAAGGAGAGATGCCTCGATTGTTTCACTTTATGGTGAAAGTAATTACTACAAATTTGGAGGCAAATTCAACTTTGCATTTACTTGTTTTAAATAGTCATCTTTCCATCTGGTTTTAATATTCAATCAGTACAGGTGTGAGTCTGAAGTAAACAACTGAAGACACTGCTACGCAGGACATGTGCAGTAAGGGGTCAGAATACAGTTCTGCCAGACTGGTCCGTCTGATCACAGCAGCCATTATTCATTCACTAACCATGCTGTGTCAGGGTGGGCCCTGGGAGTCCAGCCCACTATTAGTGCTTTGATCCTACATGCCCTCAGCCAGCAGCCACCCATGTTCCCACAGGAACACTCTCCTCTCAATTTCTCCTAACAGGCCTGCAGAGACCACAAACTCGGACTAATGTCACCTTGCCCCAGTGAAAAAGGCACAGCAATGATAAGTTTATTCCAGCCAGCGGCACTTTTATTCAAGGGCAACAGTAGCAAGATGTCCTTTAAAGTAAAGTTTTCAGGTGCGTTTTGTGCTTTTATGAGGTCTTGTATACCAGTGTCTGAGCAAACCCAGTTTGGTAAGCATGTTATATCAGTGTGGTTGTTGCAGCTGATTCAGTGCAGCAGTGCTTATTCAGTGTGATTTCTTGTTGAAAGCATAAATATCCAGAGCAGCATTCTGAGAAAACAGCTAATTATTTTTCTCCACTTTTAGTCAGCTTTGTTTGATAGCACAAGGAGAAGTAAAAAGGCTGCACAGAGATTTTTTTCTTTATTTTACAAAAATTCAAGCGTTAACAAATAAACTAACTGTACAATTAAGCCTATAGAGCTGACTCTATAGTCTTAGAGCTTAGAGTTGGCAAAAAAGCTTAGACAAACTAGGCCTTTACTTACCAACATCCATGGCTGTTTCCATGAAGCTCTTCTGCCTGGACGCAAATTCAGCAAGCAGTTTCTGTTGTCTCTCTCTGGCCCGCTGACGTCTGAAATAAAGGACAAGTAAAACACTATTAGATGAAACTGTAGCCAAGTGAACAACAGCCCAATAATTAACTTGAGTTAAAAATCAACTGAATACATGTTACTGTATTTATAATTTAAATGACCACTGAAAGATTTTTAAAATCATCTCACTTCTGCCAATTAGATTGTATTGAATGAATTATATTTTTACCCTGAAGAAAGATGCCCTCAGTCAGTAAAACCTCTTATACAACAAGTCCTGCTGCTGATAACTTTTGGAAAACCACTTGCTCCAACTAAGATCATTTACATATTCACTTCAATTTTTACAAAAGCATTACAGTATCCAAGCATGTGTGTCTCGAAGGGCATGTCTCCCCTGACCTCTCACAGTAAGTGCCACATTCTCTTCCATGTCAAAGGGGATACTGTTATATACAAAGCAGGTTTCTGATTCCAACAAGGCTGTGTTATGGAAGTTGGAAAGGTTGATTTTTAAACTAATCTGGTGGGTTGAGCCCCACTCTGCAGACTTAGAGGGTGAGAGCTGACTGTAAATTAAGTTCCTAATAAGAGGACATAAACAAATGCTGACAGGAGCGTCACAGCTCAATAATTTTCACTGATGGCTTCAGGGTCGCCGACAAGCGGCATGAGGAATGGGCAGCAGCTTCTCACTTTTCACTGTCGCTGACCGCACTGCTGCCTGATGGTTGCCTTGGAAACAGCACTAGTTTGTGTGAATGGGAGAGATTCTACCTTTACCTTTGTCTGTGAGGTGAAGCCAACCCCAAAAGTAGGTCATTATTAAATGGTTATAACCCATTCCATCTTCATTAAAGGAGGGAAATTGGAGACACGGACTGGTGGGTGAATGTGAGGTGAGAAGCCCAAACTCACTAAGCTTGACTTGATTTTTCTAACATGCAAGTGAACACATTTTCATGGTGGTGATCAACATGTTTTATGGTGTTTATAGCAAAACATATGAAAAGATTTTTTCTTTTTCAAAATTAAAAACACTGGCAAATGGATTTCTGATATATTCACTAGTAAATTAAAATTCTGTAAATTAAGAAGTATAGACATCTTATCCAAACAACCTAACACCTATTTGATTAATCATCACTTGTTAAAAAAAAATAAAAAAATTCAAAAAAATTCAAAATTGATATCTGATTTTGCAAATGAAATCTTCAGTGTTTGCCACTCACCACCAAATTTTTGAATTAGAGAGGATAGCCCATACGCCTTTCTTTACAGTGTTTCATCACTTACTTTGGTAAAAACTATATTTGACTTTTGGAATATCCTTGCACACAAATGAGAACTCAGAACTGCTGTTGCAATTGCAAAACAGTTATTGTAGTGTTACAAATAATAAAATACTTTTAGATAATAAAAATAAATATTATGACACAATGCCCTTTTCAGATAGCAGACACAATGTCAGTGTACAACCACTCAAAAAATAAGAAATATGAATATGGCACATGTATGCGTGCAAACGTAAATCCATAGTGTTGAATGTAATCAAATAAAAAAAAAAACCTTTCCAGGGTTATGTTACCTCTCTTCTTTGTCCATTGTTTTCTTGTCAGAAGGACTGTTCTTCTTTGGTGGCACAGGAGGACACACCTTCCCACAAATGTCCTGGATGCTGCGCTTGATTTGGCAGCTACGCATGGCTGCCTTGGTGAGGATACGCTCAATGGCTGTAATGCCATCTCCATGAGCGTGACGGCTTGTGTCCATATCCTCTAGCCAAGAGGCCGAAAGAGAGTTCTGCTTGGATGACATCTTCTGGTGGAGCTTAATGAGGAGGGACAGCATGCTCTCCCGGATCTCCAGGATCTCTGTCACAAGTTGAGGTGGGGTTCCTGGAGGGACCCAGCGCGTTGAGGAGCTCTTCGGCCTGACAACCTGGGCAGCTTCTGTGTTGCTGCGGTTGATTATCTCCTGGAATTTTCTCCTGCGCTCGGCAACAAGGCTGAACACCTGAGCTTCACGCAAGTTCTAGAAAAAAAACAAAAAATAAAATTTTAACAACAATTTATTTACAAGAAGGTACATATTTGATAAAAATATTTAATTTTTACAACTTAAAACTGCATTAAAACATTTGGTTTGGTAGGAGTGATCCAACCTCTAAATCTTTTAATGTCATATCCTCTAATTACAGCTATAAGGACAAACTGTAAACACAATTATATCACACAAACACACAGTATTAAATCCACACTGTATCAACAAAATATGCAAATAGAAGGAAAAGATAAAATCCCAACAAATTCCACCTGCATCTGGGTGCTCCAGCAGATCTGTTTTTAAGCATAAACATTATCACCAATAGTCTGTAGGATTTTGATGAATTGGCATGGTACTACATTACCATAGTGAGACAGGCATAATGCACATAAAAGTCTAATTAAATGTCCAATATAAAATTTCAGCTGACGTTTTATGAATACCTTTGCTGATAGCAGTCAGATAAACCGTATTCCTGAGAAAATTCAAATCATCCCGATGTTAAAGCACACAAGGCATCCAAAGGATTGTCACGACCTGACCTCACAAAAAAGGACCTGAGCAGCACTGTTAAATAAACATACATCATACAGCCCAGTCAAGGTAACATCAATCATACTGACATGCGGTTAAAAAGCATTTACCCAAACCTGCACTACACATGTAATTAGTTTCAGCAGTCAGGAGGGTGGGAAACTGCTGAAGCACAGCATTACACACGCCTCAACATACAAAGGCAGATGTCCTTTGAAAAGCATAAAACAAGCATGTGCAAAGAAATTCTTTTATAATGACGAAAAAAGTCAACAACAGCTGCTACTGGCATCAAAGCCATCATTCCTTTTTTATGGAAACAGATGCAGATAGCTACCTCTCTCCAATTCCCTGTAAGACGCCTGGAGTTCTGTGGAGCAGGTATAGCAAAATGAGCAATAAAAATGATGATATGAAAGAGGAGGAATAAAAGTGCCAAATAAAACAAATATATGATGATAAATAACCCATACCCATGTTAGGGCAGACCTCAAAGAAAACAGAAAACACTAGATGATTTTACTTTTTAGTTAAATGCTAGTTTTAGTTTTAATGAGTGATACGTTGAGCACAAAAAAGTAAGAGGAGCACCAAAGTCACAAGGATTAATCCTCTGGAGACACTGAACGTCAGTACCAAATGCCGTAGTAATCCATCCAGTAGTTAGAAATATGGTTGTTGGACCAGAAATGAGTCCTCCACAACAAAATCTGTAAAGTCTGATATTACAATATACTGAATTGCAGGAACTTACTAAGTTGATGAATTATTTAAAGCGATTAATACAGAAAAAGGGTCATTCAATTTCTTGCAGAAAGTTAAATCAGAAGAACGATACCACTCATGTTTATTATGTAAATATGCAATTCAGCCAGCAGCCTGTTAGCGAAGCTTAGCACAAAGACTGAGTTACCAAAATCCACCTTCCAGCATCTATAAAGCTAATTAATTAACAAGCCTGACCCTGTGTGTTTATCTGTACAAAAAATGATGTAAAAAAAGTTTAAAAATTAAAAAAATAATAATAATAATTAAATAATTTTATTTTTTTTAAGTTTTCCGGACCAATCCTTGGCAGAAAGCTTGGAAAATTGCCATACAGAAAAATAGATAATTTACTGCTTCAAAGCACAAACAAAAGAGAATTAGCTGAAACTAACCATCTTCCCTGGCAAGTCTTCTTTCTCCTGTCTATTCTAAAAATAAACACTGCTGTGTTGCCACAGAAACCATGTAACCTATGTCCTATTACTGTGTCTGTCATTTTTGCAAGCTTGGTGTGTAGAGGGGCAGCCCCCCAGCATCCTACCCTGAGAACACCCGGACTGTATGCCCTCTGTAATCCAGAGACACGGCTGCAAAGACCAGTTTGTTTATAGGAGGAGTGAGCTGCATTAGTGCAGCTTCCATGGAGCACAGAGTAATACATTATGTGAAAGTGGGTGTGGTTTCATTTGAACTTGGTAAGAAAATTTATAGACCCCGCCCAATTGGTATAACTTGTCCATGGACCAATGAAGAACAAAAATACATATAAACAAGACAATCACATACTAATGCTGAAAGCACCGAGTCTGTAACAAACTGGGAATATATAAAGTGACTAGAAGTGTCACAAAGCTGTTTTTATTTAAATGGCATCACCATGTTGTTGGAGGTATATTTCCTATAGCAGAGCAGTCTTTTACCTGGCCATAAGAGGAAGCTTCAGTGCTGGTGCTGGGAGGGGCCTCTCTCTTCACCTCAGGAGCTGTCTCAGGAACCCGAACCCGCACAAAGTTGATGACATGATGCAGATTGGAAAGGAGGTTGGTTCCAGGGAACCAGCTATCATGGCAGTGCTCCTCGATGCAAGGCTCCTGAAAGCATAAGATCATGTAAGACACTACACAGTAAGGTGGAGAGCACTTGTAACTCAAACACACATATCTAACCTCGTCCTCCTTGTTGTCTTGAACCTGGTTGTCCAAGCCCAGCTCGATCAGGTACAGCACCATGCACAACACATGCTCTGACATGTTCTGGTGATCCATCCATATCTGGGAAAAAACAGACTTTTAGTCAAATCTAAAGAGCAAGGAAAGCCTTAAAATGATTTCTTTACCTTTCTGCATTTGATTAAAAACCAAATTGTAATAGTACAGATGAATATTATCTCCCTCACAAATGCTTTATAGTTAAATAAACTGTCTGAGCTTTTACTTATAGTTTTTAGAAATTATGTCTCATCTACACTATGATGTGTGTGGTTATTCTTGTGCTGCACCTTCTGCATATTGCCAGTCCTGTACTGTATCTTGTGACATGTCAAAAATTACTGCCAAGTCTCACCTTGTAAAGGAGTGTGAATATCACAATGTGCAGTGTCTTGCAGTGCAACAGCTTGATTAGGCCTTTGTAACAGGGATGCAGAGGAGTCCTCTCCTTGTATGGTGGCCATGGGTTGCCAGTGTGGATGCCACACTGTTTTAAACTGGGTAACAAAAAAAAACATCATAAAAATAATCTAAGAAACACAGAATATATTCATTCCCATACCCATAAAGGCATGTGCCAGCTTACATGAAACATCAGGTTGAATTACCACATAAAGCAAAACAATGAGAGGAATAATAGTTTGAAGAAAGTGACACTTTACATTGTTCAGGGTACTTCACTGCACAAAAGGTTTTAGTCTATGCAACAGAACAGCCAATGGGCAACCTGGTCTCTCACTCTATTAGTGATGATGGGATCACTGTTATATAAAACCAAGGCCTGCCTGACAGGCAATCCATCATATTCAAACTGTGTGAATGAGCAACATGAGGCTGTATGAGACACTGAAGGTGGCAATGGCAGCTTCAATATGTTTCAAGGAGACAAATGCCTTGGATTCATCTGGTTTGGGACACCAAAGCTGACCTAAAAAGGTTCTAATGTTTTTAAGATAGGAGGAAGAATTAACTACATCAGTAATCTATCCATACTTTCAATTACAGCTGTAGCCAAAAAGGCTAAAATCTCATTATAAAAGGTTATCTTCCCAACTACTATTTGAAATACAAAAGTCGAAGTCTCCAGTGAGGGACCCTTTCATTATAATTAGCATTCTCACATGGCTCAGCCACCTTCAAGGAAATTAACCCCTAGGCATATCCTTCACCCACAATGACATATTTGACTTGGCGGGGGCAGTATATATACCATGATAAAACAACAAAGATTTCCTCAACTCTATTACAATTTAGACTGTAATATTGATTTTACTCGACAGCTATCTAATTGAAACCACCTTGAGCACCTGGTTGACCTGACCTTTCTTATCATGTCCCCTACTGTGCAGGTCAAAGAGGCGACTCTACAACATCGACCAGAGCATGATGCATGTTTGGTTTTTACATGAATGCCACCAACAAAGAAATACAGCACTGTTAAGCAAGACCTGAGGATAATATATGATATTTAATGATAGAAATGTTTTCATGAAAATCACTGTTTATTTAATACTTCTTGATATGACAGTGTTACAGTGTTAACTCACAATGCTGAGTATCTGTCCATTGCTGACTGGACATCACGCCGATAGACTGTTCTGAGAACAACCATGATGGGGTCAAACTCTTTCTCCCACACCTCCGCTGTGTGAGAAAAAGGAAAGAGATGTTTTGTAATCCCCAGTACAAAGTGACATTGATTCACTTTCTTACCAGTTCACATTCTCTGTGCAAGTGATGTAAGCCTGCCCCCAAGTGGCCTGCTGGGGTCTAACAACAAAGATCTAATGCTGAAGATTTTCAATCTGTTAAGGCTTATACTAATTTTTTTTTCACAATTTCTACCCATGAAATAGAAAAATAAATGTGTGGTCTGAAATATTTTTTTTAGTTGTTTGGGTAAGATATCTAATACACATGTGGGTTTTGAGTGTAAGTTTGTTTCTATTATATTATATTATATATGCATTATTCTAATAAAATGAAGTCACTTTGAGCAATGCACCAAAAAATACTTTTAAATAAAGATCGGGAGCTGTTAAAAATGTTGCATAATGAAAAGACATTATTCTTCTAACAAGACAACCATAAAAACTGTTATACACACCAAAACGATATGTAACTCTTTCTGGGCACAAAAAAAGTACTTTGTTGTATTCTTGAGTTATTTGTCATGAGTTCAAAGCCATAAAATTGAAAATAGATACTACAGATGTGGAAGAAAATTAATTTTTTAGGTTTTCAATTCAAGTAGAAAATATAGCTCGATGATTTTCTTAATATCCCATGGCACACTACACCATTTATTGCAATTTTTTCCAGTCTCTCCAGATTTTGAACTCCCAATTCCCCACACATTGCGGTCACTGAAACTGCTAGCACTACTGTTGGCCATTGGAGGGCAGCAGACAGACATCATGCCTTTGCCCTGATATAAATCTCACTATAGAGAGATGTCACATCCAACCTGAAGGTGCTCAGCATCTCTCGTCAAAAAATGTTACAGTCAGACTCCTGAATCTATTAATACCTATAACTAATATATGATACATTACAACTACTACATTATTTTCACCAGCTACTTCTGTGACATCCCCAACTGCAGCTTTCACAAAGGGCAACAGGTTACTTGTGACAACACGACCACAAATGTCCTACCTTTAGGTGTGTACATGCCCTGCTGCATGGAGCCTCCAGGCTCAAACACCGGTGCTTTGAAGTCAGCCACAGCTGAGAGCATCTCCTCAAAACTACAACTCCCTGGTACAATGCCACTCTTTGGGTTGGGATTCTCAGGAATCTAAGAAAACACTGTTAAGGAAAAAGACGGTCATGGATGGCTGAGGATAGCTGCTCTCTTTTCACTTTTAAAGGATACAAGGTCTAACAGCGCGCTGTGTGTGCGGTCATTCATACACAACTGCGAGACCATCTCAGCCCGAAGGATCTCATCATCTGTCATCCCTGTTAGTGAGAGAGGTGAAAATTAAAACATAAAGACAAACTGACAAGGGTTATGACTCTTAACAAAACACCAAGATCTGAGAACAGAGTTGAGGCTGTAGGCAAATATCATGTTGAGTGCCTTTTAGTCAGTTTAATGAAGAGTCTGCCTGTGAACACGATTTCCTTTAAAACAGTGCAGTTTCCCTGTGTTTGGTGAGAGGATTATAAAAAAAAGGCTTTGCAATGCAATTAAAAATACATTTATCAGCCAAAAGCTGCACTTCATATTTCTGGTGTACCTGAGAAATGTCAATGAACACCTTTTTATAACATGTCAATCATCCCTTCATCACATTAAACCATCAGTAATACAACTGCAGCACACATTATGCAAAAAAAGTTACGATAAACTTGTATTGTAGACTAGCATTTTAGGTACCCCCCCCCCTCATGTTTCACTAAAAATTCACACACATAACACTGGTAATGTCGCCACATTTCTATTTTGTGTTGTGTTTGATTTCATGTAAATGTAATGTTCCACTGAAAGTTGCTGCTAATTATGATTCTCTGCAGTTGACCTTCCGAACTGCTGGAGCATCAGTCAGATACAGAATAAGAAAAAGCTAAAAAAAATATACTGGCATCAGATACCAAACATGACAAAAAAGCACTAGTGGACATAGATAATGGGTAATAGTGAAGACTCAAAGACACCAAAATATTTTCTCAACACTCTGACTTCAAAATGACCACTGAAGCATATCAACAACTCAGAGAACAAACACATTATGAGCTTAATGGGACGTGAAATGTACTGTAGGTTTTCTGAATTGCATGTAAGCAATTTCTTGTTCACTGTGCATAGCATGCATCCTCTATTATAGCACTCACCCAAATGAATGCGAAGGCTCGTCAGTATGACCAGGAAGGTAAGCGCTCCCTCAAGCATCGGCCTTTCCTGCTCAGAGTCTAACACAGCATTCTGATGCTGAGATGCCATTGTTAAGAGATCAACCACTTTAAACCTGTGTGAGAGAGGACAGTGAATACAATGCTCTCCTTAGCACTGATGTTGCTAAAACATTGTATGAATGCATGTGCAGAAGCTAGCACATACCTCTCAAACACACTTGAGATAAAGTAGTCGGGATCTAGTCTTGATGCACAAACCTAAAAAAAAAATCAAAATAAATACATCCATGAAAAAATTTAAGAATTTTTTAAATTTCCTTTTTAAAGATTCTTTACAAAAAAACAGTATAATGAACATATAGTCTCTACGATATGGCATTACAAACCTGGAGCAGATAGATGTCTGGGTCAATCATGGAGTTGCAGAAGTGTGACTGCACGTAGGTCATGGCCTGACCCTTGATCTGCAGACCATTCCTGACCCACATGTTGCTGTGGATCTCTGACAGGCATGCCTACAGTCACACATGGCAAAGTTTTAGTCAGCATGTGGCTACAGACATGGAGGAGATGTATGCATGAAAACTAACCACAGAGTTTTTCATGGGCCTCTAGTGTTGTACCTGGATCTGAAGTGGATGCACCATGATCTTCATCAGCATCTCTTGGTCAGGCAGGAGGCTGTCCAGGTCCAGGCCTTGGCACTTTACCGCCTGAAGATTTTCAACCAAACAATTTAGTTTTAAAACACACAACAACATGCTCCACTCATGTCATTTAAGATTAAAGGGTGTGTCATACCTTACTGAGGAACATGGCATAGTAGCGGTGCAGTGGCAGGTGAAATGTCACTTGATTTGGAGCCGGCTGTAAGAGATTTAAGAACCATAAGAAATAGGACAAGAGAAAGCTTGCTTGTAAATGCCGTAGTTCAGGTTTTAAGTTTACCTCATCAATAAAGCCAATGGCATCAAACCAGATCTGCAGGGTCTCCAAACAGTAGCGCACCACAGTTTTAGTATATTCTTGCGTCTCCTGTTAACACACAAATGAACATGTTAAAAATTCATTTGGGCTATACAGTAAGTGCATGCAGCACTGGATGCTTGAAATGCATGTTCCAGTAATCGTTTATGATTATCAGGAATGCATATAAGAGATCTGTGTGAGAGTGTAAAGACTGGGCTTACTTTGACTTTGCAGTGTGTTAAGAGACCCCACATCGGTTGTGCACAGGCCTCGAGCTCTGCTGCAAAGGCTGCATAATATGTCTGGGACTCAAATTCCACATGTTCATTCAACTCCCGTTTATTCAGGTTCATACCTAACACAGCAGGATATTATTAAAAAGATTAGACAGTCATTACATGTTAGATATCTTCTTAATGCTCCACAATCAACTCAAAAATGTGTATTTTAAAAAATTCAGTACTGATTCCTTTACTCTCAGTATATATATTTTTTATATGCACATTAAAATGTCTGTATGCATGCAACAGCATATAAACACAAATCCATTTTTATACATCAAATGTGTCATGAAAGCCTATAAATCTGTGTTTTAAAAAAGAATTTAGAGCAAGAGCAGTGCAGCACACATGCATACAATGTAATAGTGACACTGCGCACATAACGTCAGCAAGAGGATACTCAAGCTCACTGTGAAGGGGTGAGTGTTATTTTTAGGGTCGTGGAAGAGCACACATGATAAATGAGCAGCACTCACCACAATTCTAACTACAAAGAGTTGTACACCTTACAAATCACTTTTTGACATGCATTATTATCAGCACAGGACACATCAGGCGCCTATCAGTCTGACTAAGCATACTGTTCTTATTTATAGTCTGTCTGAATATCTACACAAGCAGGAGTCATCATTTAAATCATATGTCGTATTTGATTTTTTGGAGATTGTATCATGAGTTCCAGAGGTATTAAATGGTGCACATGCATTATCAAATCACTACATGGCAATAATTTAATAGTTGGGAGTACAAGTACAAGTAAGCAAATATTATTTATGGACAAACAAATAACAGCAACGTAAATAACATGCATACCTTAAGGATGCTAAGGGATCCAAGAGCAACACCTGTCTCATGACCCATAAGTCTAAGCTGTAAAGCGTCTGGACTGAATTATCAAAGGTAAGCTTTTTACAACACTGCACCTGACGTATCTATCCTTAGCTCTTCATTCAAACTTTCTATTTAGTAAAGAAATGCTTTCCACAACTGAAGCATGGGCAACACAACAGTTTGAGTGCAACCTCCTAGACAGGTTGCAATGTCTTTGAATATACACACAAAACCCAAAACACTTTGTCCTGTTCAGGTTATAAAGCTCTATACACGTGCAACTAATTAAACATTTACGTATAAAAATACAACTTACCTTGGAAAAATGACACAAAACTCATCCATAGCATCAACAATGAATGGTCCTCCAGGAACTTTTTTGCTACACTTTGGTGTGAGAGGATGTTAATAAAGTCACTAACTAAGGGCCAGTAGGTGTTATTCTTCAACAGAGCCTCACTGCAGTTCACCACAACATGGCGACTGTTGTCTTCATCTAAAGGAAAAAACAGAACAAGAGACAAGAAAACATGCAAACTTTAACTTAACAACTTTGCATTTTTTTATTGGAAAACAACACATCAGAAGACACAGACTAAGTTTTAAAAAACAGACTGCACTCAAAAACAACCAATCTAGCTTATTTCACTTAGAGCCTGCACAAAAAGAAAACAAACAACATCTGGACATGGTTTTTGTTTTTGGTTTATTTGCATTGAGATTGATGACAAAATGACAAAAATCTCAGCATTTATTTTCTAGAAATGTTATAATTAGTCTACAATAGTGTTATAAATGTAGTCAGAATATCTCCTACTGTTTGCATGAGGTGTGGTTATCTGAACTCAGCTACCAGATTTGGTCTTTACACAAACTACTACCACTACTGTGGTGACGTGCGTTCACATGAATAATCCGACACTTTTGAACAACTTACCCTGAAGTTCACTTTTAATAAGGCAACTCTCCATCATGTAGAGAAGGACTGTGACCATGATGTCCAGCAGCTGACACTCCTCCGTCACGTGTCGAGCCAGCTCCTCGTTGCTGAACAGCTGCACACTAATATGTACAATGCGGTTGGACATGGTGTCTGACTCGTGGCTTTTCATCAGCGTTTTCATGATGAATGCATAATGCTGAACAAATGTTTTTGTAAAAGTGATCTGTCGGACAGGAAGAGGAAAAAAAAGACCATTACACAATTAAGGCTTACTGTAATGATGTTGTGGTTTTTAAGGAGGATCCCATTTGCTCTCAAAACCTAATACATATGACAAGCATCATTTCAGTTACCGAGAACCTGTGCCATAGGAGCAAAGAAATTATATTACAACAGACAGTGTGATATGCAGTGTGAAAGTGGGTGTAAAAGTAGACTGTTACATTTTTAAAAAGAAATGCTAACAAAGAGGAGAAAATACCTTGTAATCTTGATCCGGCAACATGTTTAACAAGAAGGTGACCATCTTCTGTGGAAACTCATATTTTATTGTCCAAAACAGCAACTCCTCCAGAAAGCATTTATGCTTCAGAGATTCAATAATACACGGATCTGAGGGCAGAAAAGGCACATTATAAGATTGGTGACTAATAACATACCGAAATGCATTACATTTTCTTTACATTTACCTTTGGTACTGCTGCTCAGCTTAACCCTCTTCCTCTGTCCAACAGACTGTCCTGCATCTTGGTCCTCCTGAGAGAAAACACCACCACAAATTTTAACTAAAAGATTTATAAAATGTCTAATAGTAACATTAGAACAGTTTATATTAAATTTGAATAGAGCTGAAATGCTGAGTGCAAAAAAAAAATCAATAACCAGTTTGGTAACATATTAATCATTCAATTTTGAGGGTATCAAGTTAAAATGTATCGAGAAAAGATCCCAGGCATAAACTGATATCCTTTCCCTTATTGAATGTTAAATGATTTAAGACATCCTGAAAGGCTGTGGTCATTCCTGACAGACATTTCTTTACATTTAGAAGGCAAAATTTTTCATATAATCCAAAATGACAGAATAAGCAAACCTCTTTGTTAGACTCATCTGGGCTCCCTGGTGCAGTGGTTCCTAAAAAAGTACAAGAAAACATTTGCCAGCCAAGTCATTCACAGCACCTTCAGCAACTGGATACACACAAGGAGACGCCCAAGATGTTTGCAGAAGTTTGCAAACTGACTAATTTTTCAAACAGCAGTATTCAGCACGGGCAAAAATAAGCTGTGACTACCTTTCAAATTCCTTTCAAAATAATGAATGTACAGTTGTTTTATTTTTAGAGAAATAAGTGCTGAGACTTGTGCTGTTTTAAACACTAACATAGTACAGGGGCCATGTCTGAAATACACAGCTCATGTTAACTGTGTATAAGTGAGCTTTAGTATAATGGGTTTATGATTATTCTGTGTTTGCCAGCTGGAAGAAACAAAGCAAAACAAAAACACAGAAAAGCAAAACACTCAAAAAACTTGCATGACTAAGATTGCCCAAAAATACACACAAATGATCAAGGATTTCGAAACGGAGGATTTAAAAAAAAACATGCTTCATATAATGTGTAATAGTTATTTTACCCAATAGAACCATTGCTCCTGCACCACCTTCAGCACCAACAGTGACATCAGCAGTGGCACCTTGGGCTTTCTCTTCCACAGAAACCAGGCCTGAATTCTTCAAGGCTGACAAATACTTGTCATAGTTCTTTTTAGCATACATATTCTCCTCTTGACCTGCAACAGTGAGGCAAAACAGAAATTGCACATTTATTTTAATGTCAAAACATGAAAATTGGGACACTTTTTCACAAGAAAATGCACAGTATGTAAGTTTAAGGAGATCTGGATAAAGTGCTTAACTGTGAACGGCAAATTTCACGTATATACATATTTAATTCCAATTTTGAAACTGTTAATTAGAATCTGTCTTTTTCTGATGAAAAGTGATGGTAATTAATTGGTGACTGACAACAATAACAACGATGTCATTGCCATTGTAATGATCAAGTGTCAACACTTGATCATTACAGACCAATGGTGACCGACAAAAACTACGGTGTAGATATTTACCCATGCTCAGTTCCTTAAATGTTTGCTGATTGGTCAAGATCTTTGTCAGTACGGTCCTCATTGCCCCTCCCATCTTTGTGAGCTCCTCAAGGAAGGAGATCTGAGGCTCCAGCTGCTGCAGGACTTTCTGTAGGTCTCTCTCAGTTGAGGTGTCTGGTAAGGCCAGATAAGAAATGTACACCATAATACTTAGCACATAGTGAGTGTAATTTTGGATGTAAACACTTATGAAAGACTGGTATCAAGTTTGCACAGCAGATACTGTTATGCTTTTGATATGCAACAGGAGATCCACATCACAGACACACATAAAATGTTAAAATCAAAAGAAAAGACTAAGGAATACTTTTAAAACTAGTTTTCAGAGGGACAAAGAAATATTGAAAAAAGTTATATTTACAGTAACAGATTTAATTTATGATGGTCACTAGGTCAAAGTATATTACACAACAAATCTACTAGATTCAGGACACTGTGTAAAACATAAATAAAAAAGAAAGTAATACTTTAATAGATTTTTGTAAAAATATATTTATTTTGAATTTTGATGCCAGCAACACTTTTCTGACAAGTTAAACAAGGTATTACTATTTGGGCTATGCGCTCAAGAACACTTTATAAAACAACTGTCAGCAAGCAAGGTGTGTTTGCAAACAATTACATTCTGATTTTATTAAAGCTTTACACAGTTTCTTTTTGTAAAATCAGGGTTAGGTCTCACATTTTTGGGAAGTTTTTGTCATGAGTAATTTTACCTGGTTCAATGTATCCATCTCTTAGATACTGTATGATACACAGGATAAAGCGAGGAAGAACCATCTCAGACATCAAGAGAAGATCTCGAGGTATCGAAGGGACATTCTCCCCTGTTCTCAACCGATGCCGTCTGCAAAACCTGTAAGAAGGAAAAATAACTTTGATGTTGCAGACCTATTCAAAAGAACAATCTGATTTCTCTCCTAATCAAAACAATGAACACAAAAGACATGATGACATTGTGAAATAGAGTGGGATTATGGGAGTTGCTGTCTTCTTTGTTTAACAATCACCATCGCCCATGAAATTTTATCTGACATGACTCAAGCGAAAATGTTGACCTAGAAGGTAATGTTTAAAAGTTTTATACATTATTTTGTTTGGTCACATTTGCTGATTTTCTTTCTAATTCATCAGAGATAATGTAAGTAAATATGACCATAAAATATTGTCTCTAGACATTTTAATGCCAAAGAGTTATATGTTTTACTTTTATGTAATTATAACAGTTTATACCAGAAACTAAGAACAATTTGAGTAAAGGCTCAATTATGTTCCAGCCAAATCAGGAAGGTCGGAAAATTGAATATCTATAATTACAATATTTAGTTAAGTTAATGTTAAAGATAATTTGGACAACACTGGAATTTCAGGATTTTAATCCTGGCCATATATTTAATCTTTCTGATACACATAGTGTTATACATTGCAACACACAATCTACTACATTTCTTAGTCATATTCTTTAGGACTGTATATGAAGTAACAAATAAGTCTGCTGTCAAATCACTCCAAATAAAACTTAACTGCCAGGCAGGCCAATGCCATACTCTGAATGGCTAACAAAGCTGATTTACAATAACAAAATCTGATATCTCAATATCAACTTAGTCATAAAATGTTATCTAAACATTGCACATTACGGTCTATGGAAAGAAAAACTATCAACAAGAATGGAGATGTGTGGGGCATCAGCCACAGGACAGGAGTATTCACTGTTTAACCATAAAATTTACATAAGTGACTAGTTATCTTTCAACTGCAATATAGTCTTAAAAGAGGACAGAATTACATCACTATATTTCGACTCCACGACCATATCTTACTCATCATATATCAGTAGTAAATAAGTAGATAAATAAAAATTACCGCTGCTAGAAAGAGAATCAATGTTACGGTTAGCAAGGCTGGCTAAGCCTTTCAGCAAAGCTGTTTATTCAAGGATTTCCTATTTATAAATAACATGAACATCTTAGTATCCAAAACAGCTGCTGACTGGCAGTAACTCGTAAGAATATCGTAGAAAAAATATGTAAAAGCTGACAACGACTACACAGATCAGTATAATGTATTAGCTAAGTTAGCTCTCTTCCAACCTAGACCTGTCAAAACAATACTAGCTAACCCCTTAGTTAGCATAGCCAGCTTAGCTAGCAGGTAGATTGGACTTACCCACTCTCTCGCATGACATTACTGTCTCCACAGTCACAGGCCCCACCAGCCTGGCTCCTGAACATGTTGAAATCATGGCCTGTGTGGTCTCCGTTATTGAAACACTCAGCACATAGTGACATGCACGGGGAGATGCCACAGGTCCGGCATCGATATGCCACGAAATTAGCCGTCCAAACCAACCCGCACAGAGTCGCGTTGTCATAGGACCGGACCGTTTTGCAGAACTCCTCGAAACCTTCGCCTCCTGCAATCAGACATTTACACCAGTCAAGAGCTTCTGCGTCCGCTGCTGGTTTTTCGGGATTTAGCACAGCGTCGAGCAGCTCCTGAAGTTGTCGGACCCCAGAGCTATTGTCAGTCCTATTTAAGTCTGCCTTCAAGTGGGCGGCAGTGGCTTTCTTGTCCCGGCGCAGCAGCGACGCCGCCATCATGCACTCTGTCTTGTTGTCCACAAATTTATTTTTGTTGTCTTGTTTCCATGTTCTCGGGCTTTCTCGCGATACGGCTCGTTACGTGCGTGTTGGCCAACGAATGTTCAAATGTGATTTAGCAGTGCGCTCAATGTGAAATGAGTGAACGCCGATCTCGTTTAATAAACTTTATTTTATAAAAAGCCTTGTAGAAACATTTTACCTAGCAGAAGATCCCCGCTTGTTTAACCAGCTCGGTTCATGGATGCTGTTTTGTTTTCTTGTTCCTAGGTAACTGACAACAGATAGCCCCACTCAAGACCATGTCTCCATCAGTCCGATAAAGATAAAGTGTTATCTCATAGTACCACGAATATATATATGTCAACATCCTGGTGCACCATGCAACACAATGCTGTGTAGAGAGAGCCAAAGCGTAAATCAGTTTGGCATATGATTGGTAACCTGTATGATAATGTAAATAAAATAACTCTATTTACACCTCTATCATTTAACGTTATACATGGTTTTAATTTTTTTTATTTTAAATTACATATTGAATTCAGGTATTATTATTATTATTATTATTATTATTATTATTATTATTATTATTATTATTATTATTATTGTTAGGGTCGTTGTTGTTTTCACTCGCAGCCACTCTATAGGTTTTTTTTTTT
>JAPZDV010000005.1:11529528-11574320 GCA_029814665.1 Acanthurus lineatus
ATTATTATTATTATTATTATTATTATTATTATTATTATTATTATTATTATTGTTAGGGTCGTTGTTGTTGTCACTCGCAGCCACTCTATCGGTTTTTTTTTGTAATGAGCAACTTTGAATTGCATGATACCTTTTTGAATCTTTTTTAAACGAATAAAAAAAATCCTGGGAGGAACAACTGTTACGTATTTCTGAGTCAAAGCCGGATTGTTTTGGTTGATGCGCACACTCATGCGGAAGTGGTTTATACTCAAGCCTGAAATGTACATCAACAACGACTTTTCCCTAAAATAAGTATTTGAAATAACTGAACAGGGTTTGGGACATCATAGTCATTAGTAATGAAATTAAAAGAATTAGAGAGTTGCTTACAGCAAGTGGACGCTTTTGAAGAACCAAAAATTCTTCTTGAACAATATCCAACTAGTCCTCATATTGCTGGTGAGGTGACAACGTGTGGCTATAGGAGTTAACAGCGCGCATTGCTCCTTTTAACTGTCTGCATTTCCCCCCAACAGCATGTATGCTTTACACCATCCAGAGTACATTTGATGACATAGAGGGTAAACTTGTGGCCGATCTAGGATGTGGCTGTGGAGTCCTCAGCATTGGAGCTGCTATGCTTGAGGCAGGGTGAGAGTTTCTGAGTACCCTCATAACATTGTTTTTAAGCATGCCATCTCATCTCTGATAACGACTGTATTTCATTCACTCAGCTAAATCACTCAATTTCCTCCACTGTTTTTCAGTTTGTGCGTAGGCTTCGACATTGACAACGACGCACTGGACATATTCAGAAGAAATGCAGAGGAATTTGAAATTTCAAACGTGGATCTGGTCCAGTGTGACCTGTGCTCTCTGGAGGCAGAGGCTTATGCTAAAAAGTTTGACACTGTAGTGATGAATCCACCATTCGGCACAAAACACAATCAAGGTATGTTTTTTTTTTAAAGGACAATTGACATTTGATCCAACAGAGACCAAAATGTCCTGGCTTTGGGTCCAGTTGTATGGATCAGGATACAAAAAAATCTGGATACCAAAATTCCCATAATATGTAACCCTACGGCATCATTCTGTGGGCCTTCCCTGTCTGGTCTCAAATCCCACTTCTCTCAGCTGTAACACAGATTTCTGTTGAAAAATTTAAGTGTGAAGCCCAAACACAAATAGTTGCTATCTTCTCTATCATAAGGGGTTATATAGCTTATTCTTAATGCCATGTTCAAATCCTGTGAATGGTGATAGTCAGATATACCAGAGCTTTCAGAAATACTGAAAGTTTCCTTGTAGTAATTATAGTGTAATATTTTTATAAAACTGCATTGAAAATCTGGAAAATCAGCTGAAGTAGCTCTCCTGGTAACATGGGGACTGATCCAAGTGTGTAAAAATCAGCTAAGTAGTTCTAAGTCCAGCCCTTCAGTCAACTTTTTGTTTTTTATTCTATATTCAAGGTATGGACATGAAGTTTCTACGGGCTGCATTAACAATGGCAAAGACAGCGGTGTACTCACTTCATAAAACATCAACACGAGAGGTAAGTTCAGTATCTTTACTAGTTACATTTACAGGACTTTGGTAATAGACTGAGTTTTTGAGGCAGTCATAGTCAGATTACAACTTTTAATAAGGGAAACAACTTTCAGGTGCAGGTCCCTCAGGTCTCGTATCACTCAGCATTATAATTGGAATTACCTTTTACTATTTCCTGTTGAAAGCTGATAGTAAAACATTAATTATACATAGCTGTAACCCGGTCCAGTCAATAAAAAAAAAGAAAAAAAAACTTGAAATGCTCTTGCTTTCAAACTCCAAGTCGAGACCAAGTCAAATCTTAAATCCTAATTTTTATGAATAATTCTCATGTCTGGTATGAAGACTGAAATGCTTGATGTGTAATTCTTCATCTGATTACAGCACATACAAAAGAAGGCTAAAGATTGGGGAGTCAAGATGGAAGTAATAGCAGGTAAGAATAATACAGAACATCTTGTCAACTACAAAAACATCCAGACACTAAATATGTTCTCTCTTTACAGAACTCAGATATGACTTGCCAGCATCTTACAAGTTCCACAAAAAGAAATCGGTAAGCTGATTTGCTGCCTCTATGGTGGAAATCTGAAAATGAAGATCGCACAACAAACTAGTCTTTGTGCATTTTATTAAGCCTTTGCAAAGGGATCAGTGCAGTAACAGAGGATTCTGCAACTTACTGATAAAGAAGGAAGTTCCGTTCAAGCACTTATAAACAGTCACGTACACAGGATGTTCATGAGGCAAGCTGTCTTACCCAGCATGAGCAGGTAGACAGTTCTGGTCTAAAGCAGACAGTTTTTATCTTAAAGCAGAGGTGAGAGACAAATAAGCTAGACATATCTTAGGTCATAAAAAGGTCAAATACAAAGGTTACATGTGTTGCAGTCAAATTTCCTTTACACTTCCCACTGCAGTCTTAAGGAAAACAAATTTTCCAGCAGAAAATGACAAAGCAGTCAAACAGTTAAGTCATTTTTATAAATGTTTTATTGGCTATTCACATATGCAAACTTAAAATAGCAAAGCAGATCTTCTCATCACTCAATGTAAGAAATCTACGGGGAAAAAAACACTGGCACACAGATTCTAAATGTCACAGGTCTTACAAAACCAACTAAGGTGAAATTAAAGTACTCCCAAAGAGTAGATTTATGTAGAATCCAATAAAATCAAGACATCTTAAGAAGAGAAAATGGTACACAAAAAATGTGACAGGCACAATGTACAAGGACTTAAAATGCTGAAAACTGACGCCAAGCTTTGCCAATTGTTCTTTAGGTGGACATCCAGGTGGACTTCCTACGGTTCTCCAACACCTGACGCCTTCACTGGAATGGTTATTATTTGCTTCTGCATTTTTCATTTTTTAATAAAGATAATAAATGTTTTGAAAAAAGAAAAACTATGTGCGTGACCTTTTGACTAAGATCCATTTTCGGTTTTGGCAACCTTTGCAGCAGGACCATCAGCGTCTTTTAGTTCTCTCTTTGGGGCGGCAGGGGCTGATAGAAAAGCACAGAGGTGTTAAAATATGATTAACAACATTGAAGTCAATAAATATTTCCCCATTTAAGCAAATTCAAAGCTCCAAAAGATGCTGAACTTACCATCGTCGTCGTCATCACTATCACAGAATTTCGTCTTTTTGCCCATATACTGAGTTCTGCCTTGATCTCTGCCACCTCTTCCTCTTCGGCCTCCTCTTCCTCTGCCACCTGATCTTCCTCTACCACCTTTTAAGACAAGGAGATATAGCAATACAAAATCATGAATATGGTAAATGAATAATTGATGATATAAAATAGCTTCATCAGGATTTACAAATCCATTTTAATCTACATCGAGTGTGAACAGGACTTTTACCTCTGCCTTTGGATCTGCTGAATGATTCTTGTTGAGCTTCGATGATCTTCTTCAGTACCTCTTTCTCCTCATCTCCCTCAAGCACCTGCCACGTAACAGTGTTGTTCTTGATTTTCAATTCCCCTCCCTCTGCCTCTTTGGCTTTATCGAATGCTTCCTTTGCATTCCCATCGAAAAGGAGGGTGCCCTTGTCATAAGAAAAAAACAAACAAACCACAATTTGAACTACATAACATCTATTTACACCTACTACAACTTGAGGGTTGGAAAGTTATTTACCTCTTTCGCCCCTCTTGTAAAATCAACCCACTTAATCTTTCCATGGCCAGAAAACAAATCATGAAAGTCCTCTCTGGAAACGTCCTCAAGCTCTCCTGAAAACTTTAACAAGCAGCCTGTCTGTTCATCCAAAAGCAGACCCTGCAACACAAATTACAAATTATTTTTACTGTGACTAGAGTCCATCCCAATGAGAGAACTTTGTGAGAACCTAAATTAATCTTACCATTTCTTTCTCTTCTACATGTTTCTGCTGTTGTTCCTTGTCTCTGAATAAATATTTGGGGGGGTGGGTCAATAATCATTTTTACAAAAATGAAAACTATTTTTCTTTAGAACAGAAAGTTTTATTTGTGAACTCACTGTTTAGCTTTTGCTTTTGTCTCTGCTTTGAACTGTTTCCTCTCCTCTGCTTTCTTTGCATGGTAGTCTTCTCTGAAAGCAGAACAGCAATGACATTCCTAAACACATAATATTTGAAAATTTGCATGACCCTGGATTAACTTAAACTGGTTAATTTTCTAGATGAAAAGTTAAACTATACAGAAAAAAATAAGTTTTTTGATTTAAGAATAGATGATTAATTAAAAGGTTTATGAGCAAAGAACTACACAGCACCCTGAACATACCTTGATAACACAAGCATCTCGTTGTCTTTGAATGATTTGATGTCTGAACGCTCTAGGAACTGCTTAGATGACTCCTCTGTGTCAAAACAGATAAACACTGACCCCTGCCAAGACATAAATTGTAAGCAACAATAATAAATGCCTCAAATTAGCATAAAAAACATCTTAGCTGAATAGTTTTATAATATAAATGTACCTTAAACTGCCTTTGTAGGTTTCTTCTCATCTGGATGTTTTCAATGGAGCCTTTTCCATTCAGCCACTCCTGAATCTCATCGAGGGTAGTTTCTAGAGGAAAACCTTTCTAGATGATAAATGATATTACATCATGAAACAACAGTATAATTAAGATGAAAATTAAAATTTGAATGTGCACAATGGACATTTGCAGAGTAGAAACACAACCACATTCTACAAGCCTCTAAAATGCATCCTCCAAAAACTGAAAATAATAACCTTTATTATTGATTTTACTAAATATAAGAGACATAATCCATCTACAAAAAAATAAGTTATTTACTGTAAGATTTCTGAATTTGTGTGCATGCAATTTAAAAACTTACAATGTACACTGATTTGTGTTTCAGAGCGTCTTTGTATTCATCATTTATTTCTGGTAGCGGTTTGTTTGGAGACCTTCTGACTTTAGTCTTGTCTTCACTGATTTCCAAGAGACCCGTCTTTGATTTCTGGAGGGCTGAGACAATGACGCTGCTTTCTGTAGTTAAGGACTTCAATCTGAGAAGAGAATTTAGATGTTTCAACAACAATCACAAACAGTTTAGATTTTCTCTGTTTCCTTTAGGGTAAATGAAAGAATATCTAATCACTGAAAACTGAATTACTACTGTACTTCCCTTCAGAGCAATTAGGCTTGATTAGAAAGTAAAACAGCTGACTCACTATCTACATAAATTTCACATTTACAGAATTTACATCAGTTCCATGTTGTCAATGGGAAGGTCTCTAAGTTTTATAACCCTATGTGAATACCTCTTTAATTCAACAAAATTTCTACTTTGTTTACAGCATGTGCCTGTTTACGTGTGTGTATGCTGTGGCTAAATGTGCTGTGGCTGCTAAAGAGTGAACCTCAGGACCAGGGCGTGGGCATTCACTAATCTTGCCCTGCTTGTCATGAGTAATGAGTCCATAAAAAACTGATTAGTCATCACTGCCTCTCTTTTCTTGCTCTCTCACAACATCCAGTTTATCTGGAATCCTCCATCAGCTGATTGAAAAACTCTAAATCTCAACATTCCTTTTCACAACATTGCTTTTGCATAATTTTCACTATTTATTTATTGTAATTTCAGGATCTGATTTGGCCATATTGCAGGAATTTATGACACATAAAGTCAGTGACAAACAATATTAATATTATAAAGAAATACACCGTTATGACTCTGGTCTAGCATAGACTTACAAAAATAAAACTTTAAGGACTCTGATCTTGTAAACTCTCCTGAGGTGAGGGTGTGGTGAGAAAAGCTGAGAGCTGCTCAAACAATGCATCAGCAGCAGTGTTATTGCAGGTAAACACTGGCATTAACTACAGACCAAATGAATCATCCACTGATATTCAAGGAATCACCTTCCTCATTTTAAGCACTTCCTACACATGTAAGTCTAAACATACAAACATAGCTACAATTAGAGGACGTTGCAACATGAGATTAATGGGGCACTGAAGCAGAGACTGACAGATCTTTTTATATCATCAGCCAGCTTTCATTTTATTATTTTCTTGTGTTAGCAGATTGAAAAAAATAGGTTTTCTTTGTTCAAATTTCAGGCATCATATGGAGGAGACCGTTAGATGCAGATGCAGCAAAAGGTAGGAAGAGTGCATATATAAAATTTCAGTGAGGTTCAAATCAAAACTATACACAATACCAAAGATGTGGACAAGTTGACAAAAAGTATCACAGATATGTATTAAAACTAGTGTATAGTTTTAAGTGTATATACATGATACTAAGAATGAAATATGAAGCACAGGTATGTGTATATGGATTTGTCCTTTATTTTGCATGTAATGTCCTATTATTGCACATAATGCCTCATTGTGTTCTGTCAGTAAGAGAGTTTTAACAACTGTAATCCAGAAAGAGAAAGTAATACAGGGAGAAAGCCAGGGATAAACAAACAGCTGAAGTCTAGGCCGCAGCCACCTCAGCACCTTATGCCTTTGCTGTTCATTTCTCTGCATAAAGAGAGGATTTATCAAGCTTGATTGCAACAGGGAGATTATCATTTTCTGTGGCATTCTGTGGTGAATCATGATAGTAGGTGTAAGGATAGAGCAATAAAAATTGCTTGGTTTTTTAAAGACCAAGCATTGCAGAAAAAAAAAAAACAAATGTAAGAGAAAATTAATTTTGATTCTGTTTAGCGACATTGTTCTATTTTATTGTAGCACTGAAATCTTCAAAATTTGAAACACAGTTCTATATTAAGTCAAAAATTGTTTTGCAGCATTTAAACAAAGAGTGCAAAGAAGAGAAAATAGCCAACCTGTTGAATTTAAGCATTGTCTCCAAAGTCACCCAGCCATCATCCAGCTGTAGTTGTTCTTTGAGAAATTTGTCTCTTGGAAGGTTGTGATCTCCAAAGTAGTACTAGAGGTGGGAATGAGAGACATTTTTAGGGCTAAATTCAACTGACTTTTACAAAATATTAATGTAAACACATAAAATGACATCATAGTTACCTCTATTTGTCGTGCTACTTTCATCTCAGTTGGAGACATCTCTTTCTGGTTTTCAGTCATGATTGTTCTGTGTTCAACAGGAAAAAAATAATGATTACTCTGTGTTCATTGTTTTAGCTTTACTTTTTTCATATCAATGGAGACTGAGTCTTTCAAGGGTTTGGTGTGTTGGTCAGACAAAACATGCAACCAGAAGAAGCCACCTTGAGCTCTGGGAGGTAGGTATTTTTTGTTTTACTATTTTATTAAATTTAACAATCTAACCGACTACAATCAGTGACAAGCTGCCTCTCTTCGACATTTTATATAAGGTATATAAGGCTTAAAAATAGCAAAAACTAGCTATCTTGGGTCCCTGGGTTTTTCGTTATATCCAAAGCAATTTCCCATTTCCTCATTTACACTGGAAAAGATACATTTATGTGTATATATTTTTTTCTTTTTTAGCAAGTTATCTGCAGGGCCAGATGTGACGAGTTTATTTCTTTATGTGACCTCTTGAGATATAACTTAACAAGGCGTTAATGGCGATCAAAATGTGCTGAACCCTTCATGGTGAGAGGAAGCCATTGCAGCTCTTGTTTCGGGATATGTTAACTGTGTGTATTATTCTGTAATGACTATTTTTTTTTATTTGTTATGTAGCAGACAGAGATTTCCCAAAAGAATGGTATACCCTTTCTTTTGGGAAATCCTATCCTAATCATATATCCTTAGAAGTCTAAACCACTAAATGATATCTAAGAGGGCATTTTAAACAAGATACAAAATGACTATAAAATTGGCATGAAAAGAAAACAGTTTTAATTAATTCTTAAGTCATGCTACTGTGATTGCTAGCTTGAAAGCTAACCTGCTAGCATAGTTTACATGCTGCAGCTGTGTCCGTACACTAAAAGCCAAGTCACTCACCTAATAGAGTCTAGTCACGTTGGTAGCATATGTTTCGCTCAGTGCCATAGTTAGTTAGCCATAAATTATTTTAGTACACAACGTTAATTGGTCATTTAGAGACACTCAGCGTAACTCTGTTGTAGCAAAAGCATGCTGTTCAAACATGCCGGACCAGAATGTCTCCCCTGTGTTTTGCAAGTCCATAGAAATACTTCCAAGTTAATATATAGGGGACAGTAAGAGCCCATTTACAACACCTAAATTATATACTTACGATATGTTGAATCGGTACTCGCAGCTGTTTTAATTGTTCTAATCAAAGTCCTCACTTTTCTGCTCACACGTTGTGGAAGTGCAACTGCGTGCTACGGAGCGTAGGGAGGGACAAAAAGCACCAACAACGAGCTTATTACAGTATTTACAAGGGTGTAGGTGTGTTACAGCCCGAGAGGTGTCGCTAAGGGCATCTATCTATCTATCTATCTATCTATCTATCTATCTATCTATCTATCTATCTATCTATCTATCTATCTATCTATCTATCTTTACATACATATTATTTATTGTTATTTGTAGGGTGGAGCCAAACATAATTCTTGATGTGATATAAGATGTGAGTAAACATATACAGTCCACTGTACATATGAAACTCACTAATTCAGGCAGAAAACACATCATACATTAAATAAGTAATGGTTTATTTAATCAAGTAAGAGCCTAGTGGTACAGATAAATTAAAAAGAAAAACAGTATTTCAAGTTTCAAGTTTCCTACGGCATCACTTGTCTGAGGAGGATTATATGTATATGTAGTGGTTTTGAATAACACAAAAACATCTTTCTCTTTTCAGGCTATAAAAACAGATATACCCAAGGGTAAACTAAAATGCTAAATGTGGAGCCCCTGAGTTTATAGTGAAATTGCTTGTTCGTCATTCATTCACAGTTTGGCTTAAATAAAAAGGCAACTATCCTGTGCAAAACAGGGGGGTACCTTAACATCTTGTAGCGTACCTGACATATTGCATACTTTGACAGAATAAAGTTCACCAATTGATCCGTTTTGGCACAAAATGACAACATTTGTGATAAAGGTTTGACACTAAACACTGAAAACACAAATACATCCATGTGATCTGGCCGGGCTGGGCAGAGTCCCCACAATCTCCCAAGAGTCCAGCTGAGGGTCGTATTTCTCAATGCTCTGCAGATAAGTCCCTTTTGAGTAGGAGTATCCCCCTGTTACATAAATACAACCATTTATTACCACAGCTCCACACTCCATCCTCCTCTCCTTCATTACTGATATTGGTCTCCATTCGTCTCTCTCTATGTTGTAGCAGTCTGCGATGGTCGTCTGTCCACCCACCAAATACAGCATGTTGTCCAGAGAAACAGAACACAGCCCGTATTCTGAAAACAGAGGATTTCATATGAAAATACAGAAGTCAACATGAATTTATTACAATAACTACTTTTTTCCCATACCTGGATGGGGAGAGATTGTAATGATACTCCACTCATTGACATCTGGGCTGTAGACTTGGATTTTCTCATATGTGCAGTTTCCTCTGTACCCGTAGTGACCTCCACTCACATAGATTTTATCTCCCACAACACAGGCAGTGGCGTTTCCTACACCTTAAAAGCAAACAGAGGTTACATGTATCAATTGTTGAATCACTCATGGCTATAAATATCTCTAGAACACAAATTATGATATATTATCAAATTATATTACTGGGAGAATATTACAGAGAGAATAATCTGACAATTTGACAACTAAATGCTTCACAATGCTTACTTAATAGCTGGCTTCCTGTGTCTGTCTCCCTTTTTTTGCTGGGCAGGAAACAAACAGTGGATTTATCAGAGCAGTCTGTGTCTCAGAACAGCTTCATGGTAGTAGTGAGAATGAACTAAAACAATGAATTTGTGGGTCATCAAGCCGTAAGACTTTGCTAATGCTCTATAGATCTGAGGTGGGCAGCAGAGTAGGGTCATAAATGTCAATGGGTTTCTCACTACAAGCTACTGCTTTTGCATGCGAGTTGTAAGGTGATCCTGTTTTATTATGATATTGTTTGATGTTGCCCCAGGTTATACCAAATCAAATAATGCACTACTTTTTAACTCTGTTTTACCAACTCAGTTCTTTCAGGGACTTTGGGCTGCATCTATGTTCAGGACACGATCCAGTTGTAAATAACAACTAAAATCTAACAGTGGAAGTGACCTCGTACTGAGAATTTTTTTGTCAAACTGTCTTTTCAAGGTCAAGAATTAACCTTCGAGCTCACTTTTTGTGTTATGTTTCCAATAAACTGCCTGAACACATCCAGATACAGGAATAAACTTTGACTCCCAATCAGTGCTTAACAACTGATACAAACAAAAATATATTTTCAGTGTTCACTAATCATTTGTGACCCACATTTGAGAACTCAAAATGCACTGAGAAGCTGTTTAGGGGCTTTTAATCAAATTAAATGAACTTTAACAACAGATAAACAATAAAGAATAAACCTTAAAACCCAGCTTTGGAGGTCAAATGGTCAAAACGTCCTGGAGTGCTCAGAGACAAAAACTACACTGACCCTTCAGTGAGACCAATGACTGTGTGAGACTGACAACATTAATGTCATCTTACATACAAACAATAGATGGCATTTCATATTTAGCATACCTTGGATCATCTTGGCAACAGGAAACCATTTCTTTTTCAAAGGGTCATAAAACTCTGTCTCTTGCTCTGGAGCTCCTCCTCTGTAGCCTCCGATAGCATAAATACAGCCACGCAATGCCACAGAGCAATGATAGTATCTGGCTGTGATCATGGGACAAGCCTCCGTCCATTCATCATAATCACAGTTATAAACTGAAACCGTGTCAAGGGCCTCAACGGTGTTTGTCCTGTAACCACCAGTCACATAGATATTTGCTCCAAGTAAACTGACGCTGTAGCTCTCTCTTGCATGGTCAGGCATGTCTTTTCCCTGCACCCAGGTGTCACTGACTGGATCCCAAATGTGAACTTCACACAGGGGGTGCCAGTAGTATCCACCGATTACATACATGCTGGAAGACATTTTTCCACTTGCACAGATCCTCTTGCCATTGGACCGTAATGCCTGAATGATCAAAGATTTAAATTTCCCTTCACTGTTCCGCAAGCATTGTCCGTGCACCTCTAAAGTAGCTTTGAAGTAAATCTCATCCAGGTCCATATGAACGGAGTGCAGCAAGTCAAGAGCATGGTGAACACGATTATCCAAGTCATGTGCTACCCATTTGGCTACGGCATCTATCAGCACTTCATCCCTCTGGATAGTGAGGCTCTGAGCAGCCAAAACAGATCCCACCTTCACATGATCCAGCTCCAGGAACTCCTCCTGCAGAACCAGCTCTGTGAACCTGCTCAGCATCACTCTATGGGCCTCCCTCTCCAAGCCGGGACACAGGTGCAGCTGAGCAAAGGCGTGCATCCCCAGGCAGTTGTCCACATCCAGGAGGCGAATAAGAAACTCCTCGCATGCTTGCTTCACAGAAAGGAACTGCAAGAGGTCTGCAGCCTCCAGCAGGCTCTGCACGTTGCTCTCAGTGATGCAAACCTGAGCCGTGTATACATAGTTCACTAGGGCACCCAAAACCCCGCAATCCACCCCGCTCAGTTTGATGACGCTGTTTGACCTCTCCCGCATATCAGCTGTGAACATGACTTTGAAATAGGAGCTGCGGGCTGACAGCAGCGCCTTGTGGCAATGAAACACCTGTCCGGACTCGCCACATTGTAGAGAAACGTCAGTAAACAGGCCACTTATGTAAAATTGCCTGAGAGCATCCAGGAGCTTTGCTGCATGGTCACCATCACAGAAGTCATATGTGTAGATTTCAGCTTGATGTGACATCGTATCTAAAAGAAACGCGTGAAAATATGTCCAGTTACATCATTTGTTGCAAGAAAAGAAAAAACACAACCGCGTCACCGCTGCACATATACTTTTTTATTTAAAATTTAATTAACAAACAGAAGAATTCATTTAGAGAGGCCAGAGAAAATCAGCTTACCTCTCAGCTTATTTCCATGAATGCCCCTTGTTCAGCACCGCTCCTCTAGTGTCTTCTCTTCAAAACACATGCACCTCAATTTAGCTCATGGAGGACGGTCGCAGGCTGCCCTATCCTATTTTGGTAGCCTATTTGTGTGCAGAGGGCCATCCCCCTCCTCTCCTGCAGCACTCTCGAGTCTCCACCACCAGGTCCTTGACAAAACCACGCAACCACTCGGAGGAATCAACCCGACACCGTTATTTTCCCCTCTGAGCCTTAATATAACCCTTCATTCACACAGTCTCGTGATGCATTCACGTACGGCGCATTAGTGGAGCCAACAGGCGGAGAAGCATCACTCTCAGCATACAAATCTGATACAAGTCAACGTCGCCTTCATCGCAACGCAAGCAGCCATTGCGCTGCTCGCTCTTCATGTTTTCACCATTCTTGTGGTTGCCATGGCATTTTGAACCCGATTCCAGTGTGGCAAAGGCTTTACCTAATCCTAATAAGGATTAACAGCACAGTGCACGATATTCATCCCCGCACAAGATCTCTGAGATGTGACCGCATGAGCTGATTTGAAGTCTTGAAACACCGCATTTAAGCTGAATGCATTAAGGGTGGAAAATATCTTTAAATTCTTTTATAGAGTAAATCTTCAAAAAAAAAAAAAAACAAAAAACTGGACATTAGCACCAGTAAAATATATTTAAATGTCATCGAACAGTCACGTTGAAACGTCCCATGTCAGAAAGGTTCATTTGTATACAGTATTTAACTAAATTTGATGCTGGTGGTCGGTGTTATACTAGGTCTTAGATTTTAACAATGTTGGGTAGTTTTTATTCATTATATTTTATGTAATTGTTTTGCACAATGAAGCTGGGCAGTTACCACCTGTCATTTGTATATTTCAATATATTCCCTTCCCTCTGTATTACAATGTGACCAAATAGTAAAAACTGTTGCTTAAAAATGACCATAAAGTTAGAAATGATCTTGTCTGACACAAATTAAGACATTTTTCCACTTTACAACAGTTTTCCAATGTAATGCATTATCCTGAAATCAACTGTGAAAATGTGCTCAAAATGTTAGGTGTGAACGTGCAAAGTTCATTGCATAAAAACACTCAATTACTGGTAACTTTTGATTGTTCTTAGACTGTTTTTACTAAGTGAATGTTTCTTAACATCGCCACTGAAAGTGTCAAACAAATAAACGGGACAGCACAAGTTATTGAAAGATTCATTTAGTTTTACTTCAACAAAGTGCATGTAAGGCATCTAAACACTGGAATGTTATCAAAGTACAAGTGTTCAACTTCTAAACACGTTGTTAGCTGTAAACACTGGAGACAAAGAACAGCTCGATGTTAGAAACTCTGTGAGAAAAATTAGATTTCCAGATAGGAGCTGCTGGCTGCTGTCATTTAAATGGTGAGCTGCGCTGCCTCATTTACCAAAGGCTTCAAGGCACTGAGGTCTCGCAGGAGAGAGGAGATCCCAACACAATACCACAGCTCCCCTGTGCGATCTGAAGGAGCACTGAAAGACTCAATCTCCACTCCCTCTGTGGCCAGCAGTCCTAAACAAAGAACATAGGCATGATTTTTTTGAGAAAGTCAAAAAATTGCAGAAGAAAAAAATCTGCAGAGCAGTTTTTGCATTGCAGTTCATGTTTTATTTTGATATCTCTAAAAACCGCCTATCGATACAAGAAAAAACAACAGTGGTTATTATGGTGGCAGGTGACCTGAAAGTTTGACCTGCCAAAGACAATATTTAGCTTGTGTTGGGCAGGTGTCAGTATTATATCTCCCTTCTAGTTGCTCAAAAGTAAGATACATTTTTGTCAACAGTCTGACATGACATTAAAATACTCTTTTATTCAAGAGTAAAGAAATTATTTATATGTGTATATATGCATATACTATTAAGTACATAGTATGTGTATATTAAGTAAGTATTACGTATTTAAGTTTACAAAGTTTGTCTTAAAATACTGTAAAGATAGGAAGATGGATTATTACTATGGATTATTAGGTATTTACTCTAATTGCTCCTGTATTATACAGGGGATAATTTACAGGGATTTATGAACAACGTTGTGAAATGTGAGTCCAAGCAGACTGGACATAGTTGTATGAATAACACAATTATGAAAAGTTCATTCATATTTTACGCTTTGAAATAAAATGCCCACACACCAGATGTTTTTTAAGATGTCATAGAAGAGGTCTGTTGATACTTTTATATGATAAATTTTCCCCTTCACACATGATATGATGGATTTGTGGATTGGTTATGTTTGACCTGCTAAAGATCCATCCAGAGAGTGTTCATTCTGAGACAACTATTTTTAGCTATTAGGGTTTTTTTTCCCTTATTCTAATAACTTTATGTCAAAGGATTGTTTTTTCTACAGAAATTACTTGGTCATTGAATAATTTAGAAGTCTCTTACCAGCCACTGAGGATAGGAGCTGAGGGTTTGCAGAGGCCTTGAAGAAGAGCAGATTTCCAGTGAGAGAGACTGGCTGCCTGAACACACTGTCATTCAGATCCAGTAGGACTGGTACACCACCTTGAACTGAACCACTGGCTTTGTAACTGCAGCCACTGGCTACAATCTCCACCTTACACACACCACTGGCAGCATCGTCAGATGCACAGTGGGTCTGGTTTACCTGAGAAGTCAGTTCACATGTAAGAGGGGATTATATTCTAAAAAGACACACACTCAATCACCACTGTCATATGGCGTTTGCCTGAATGTGTTGAGGTTGTACCGTGATTCCAGACTCCTTGGCGAGGCTCACTACATTGATGAGGTTTGGACAACAGTCAGATTCATGATTCATCAGGCCAACCAGAACTGAAGACATCATGTAACCAGTGGAGGACTTCATGCAGTCCCCTGGTTTGAAGGAAACAGTACATAGTTTAAAATAGAGCTAATTGGCAGGGGAAAATTTAGGAAAACCTTTAAAGCAGAAAGTTTTTTTTTAAATTAATTTACGTTTTATGGAGCACTGCTGACAGTGTACACACTAGCTTTTGTACAACTGCCTAGCTTTTGTTAAGTAAAGTGCCTGTTTCACAGTTATACCACTAGAGGGAGCAGAAACCCATCATCACAACAGTATCTCCCTCTGATGTGATCTCCTTCTGAAAGTCCCTTATTACACAAATGGATTAGACCAGCAGTTTTACCTTGAGTAGTGATTTGAACGTGGCTGAATGGTTTCTTAGAAGTAGTGCATGACTGTAACACAGCTCCAACAGCTTCCCCAAGTTTGATGAGTTGGTGGGATTCCTGGGAGAACGTGCTGGCCAAAACCTGTGCATTTACCTGCAAAATAGAGAAGACATGGAATCAAGAGAGCTTTTGTGAGCTAAATCTGATCACAATTTTTATTCACACAATACCCTTTCTGGCCAACTTAATACTGATATGTTCTTTGAGAGGAGGCTGAGCTGTTTCCCCTCTGATTCTCAGTGTTAAGACATGATACAGTTTAACACTTTGAGACCCACATTACAGACATGATGGGTGCTCTCTATGTAACAAATATGCAGTGCCCTTTTAACATATCTTGCAACAAGAAAACATAAAAAACTAGGAAAAAAATTGTTTAAAGAGGTGTTCAAACACTGAATAGAACTCACTGCTCCAATCAGCTTCTTGCCCTTCACCATGTCCACAATTTGCAGAGCAATGTCTTCCCCACAGCGAGCCTGAGCCTCCTTCGTACTGGCTCCCAAGTGAGGACAGCTGATCACATTAGGATGGTTGACCAATGCACGATCTTTCGGAGGCTCCTGTAGCAGGACACCAATACCAAGTAAGATGTAAGACCACAGCATCTCTTTGATTAAAATTACTGAGTGATCAAAGACACTATCTGACTTATCAAAATACGTACAAACAATGAAAAAAGGGTATTTGTGAGAAGATGCGCTCCAATAGCCTTACTTCAACAAAGACATCGAGCCCTGCTCCTCCACACTGTCCTGACTCCAAAGCTCTGAGGAGAGCAGCCTCATTGATGATGCCCCCTCGTGCACAGTTCACAACTTTCACTCCTTTCTTGCATTTAGCAAACGATTCATCATTGAGCAGACCTAAAGCAAAAGAAGATTGAAAAGGACATTACACAATTCATAACCACAATCACTGATATCTGTATAATCAGGAGAATCTCTGCAAAGCTCACCAACAGTAGAGGGCATTAGGGGTGTGTGTACAGTAATGTAGTCACACTGAGGCCATAGCTGCTCCAGAGACATCTGCTCCACCCCCCAGCTTGCTGACACTTCAGGAGGGGTAATTGGATCATAGCCGATGGTCTGGGAAAGCAAGAAAACAAAACCTAATCTTTCTATATTTATTTAACTTAATTATTCAAGTGTAATTACACCATTGAGAGATGTGAGCACAGTATCGTCATTTATAATCTCATTACTTACCCTCATGCCGAATGACTGCATTCTGGTGGCCACTTCTTTTCCTATTCTTCCAAGTCCAACTATTCCAAGTACCTTTCCATACAGCTCTGTGCCCATGAACTGTAAAATTAGAGGAAGAAAAAAAAAACAATGAGCGTGCCTACAAAATCCACAACTGCACAGATCCAAGTGCCACATCTGATTAGTGATAACTGGCTGAACAATGGAGCCGACCATGCAACAGTAATGGATTTGTGTGCCTTCTGCAAACATAGTCGTGCAAACAGCACAGGAGGCCAAACTAATGTCCTCCACGTCCCATCTACCTTTTTGCGATCCCAGTTGCCTTGCTTCATTGACATCGCAGCCTGAGGAACATTTCTGAAAACAGAGAGGCAATTTCACTTTTACACTACTGCAATAAAACCACTAAACATGTTCATAATTGTTAATAGCATGACTCATCTTGCCTTGAGAGGCTCATCAGCAGAGCACATGTCAGCTCAGCGGCACTGATTGTGTTACCGCTCGGAGTGCTGAAGGGGGAAAAAAAAAATAGGCCACAGTTAACCGACAGTACGATTATTAAAAACAAAATCTGTTCATAGACTGGAGACTTACTTCATAACAATAACACCTTTTCTGGTGGCAGCATCGACATCCACATTATCCACACCAGTCCCAGCTCTCCCAATGATTTTGAGATTACTAGCAGCATTGATAACATCAGCTGTTACCTTTGTTGCAGATCTAACCACAAGGCCATCGTAGTTCTGAGAGGGTGAGAAAAGCAAACATATGATCTTGTGATATTTTATGTAAGTGTGTTTTCAGTCTAACTAAGCGGTTTATGGCACTGAGGAGCCACACCTTCAGGGATCCCTGAGACTAAAATCTTCACTGTGTGAATTGCTTCACAGTGCTTTAATCAATAAAGGCATCTGTAGATTTATTACACTTTGGCAAATTAAGGGTGCTTCCACACCTAACTGGTTTCGTCAGGCTAAAACAAAACTCTCTGTTTCGTTTGGGCTGGTTTGGGTGAGAAAGCTGTCATGCAAACTCAAGTACAAAACAAACAACCAGTCTGGGGCTGCCTGATAAAGCAGTGTCTTAGTCCTCTTCCACAAGAAATCTGGTAAACTTATCTTGTGATGTGAAGCTCACAAATCTACTTAAAGGCCTGTGTGATGGGAAATATGAGATTTTAGCAGGATGCATCCTAACTACCACTAATACTGAACTGTTATCAAAACTATCTCATGACTTGTGAAAGTAATTTGTAGCCTAAAGTGTACACAACGTTATTTGTTACCATGCTAACATGCTTGCACCACATCTCACAAGTTTGAAGATTTTTCCTCAAAAGATCAAAAAGTGAATAAGTGGAAATGAATAGTAACTCTATTCTCCAGAGTTATTATGGCAGAAAATCCTTTTTTTTCCTGTTTCTAGGCGCAACTTTGTCTAATAATGATCAGAATAAGTCATATTTTGTTAAACGCAGAGAGGATAAATATGATCATATGATGCAGTAATGAATCAATTATTTTCCCATTAGTTAATATGACTTCATGTTTCATGTTTACTCCTCTGGGTTTGTTAGTAAAAAGCTGGTGTGAACAGGACCTGGACCCAGAGGCCACAATGAGTCTTTTTACTTGTGGTCTGCACCACATGAGCCAAGCTATAGGTGTAGAACCCCTGTAATTGACACACAGCAAACATAAGTGCAGGTAGGAACTTTGTGTAGTTAGTTTTTAAGACTTTAGTCAGTGTTTACAATAGCAGACCTCAGTTCACTTGCCTCAGGGCCTAACAATGGGTAACCCCAACTCTGACTGCAACACACTTAAATCCATTTAGTTTGCATGAGAATCATTTGCTTTTTTTTTTTAATCTTACAAATCTAATTTGTCCAAGGACACATGCTTATTTCTGCAACATGCACACCCTCTGCTTTAGGCTAATAAAACAGTGGCCATGCAGTAAGGGTACGGCACTGGCTACATGTGGCTGCACGAAAGTGATGGAGGATCGAGCAAATTGAGGGATGAGTTGCATCAGCCTCCCAGCAAAGAACTTGTTGTACTAAGGGGCGGTACTAGCTTAAACAAGCACTCCTCACACCTTAGCAGGGAAAAGACGTGTCAGGCGCGTATCTCATCGAAGTGCACATACCGGACATGAAACTTTTTATGCAAAAAAAACCCACAGGTGATGCTTTTGACGCACTTCCTCGAGCTTGGTGAGGCGGTAAATCACACAAGCTTTCACACTGATGCTAGCTAAAGCGACTAAACTTTTTTTTAACGTGACTGGAGAGCAGATGCGTGTTGCGCAGGGAAGAGAATAAAAACGCCACTCGGTGCATGTGAAAGCAGTTGTGCAACACAGTGCCAACCTTACCTTAATCTCCGCGATTAATTCATCCTTCTTCATGTTCTGTTTCTCCGTGACTCGGATGCCATTTCCCTCCAGAATAGTCTTGCACCGGGGGTCAACACTTTCACTGATTAGGACAGTCTTGATGGAGATGGGGGCCATCTTTGGGGGTTTTCTCGCCGGGTTGCTGCTACTTGGTGGGCAAATGGTGCAGAGTGGGCAGTAGTGCTTTCGTGAAGTGATGGACACGGGAAGTTTTTTCCGCTCTGTTGGTTTTGAATGGAGATCTTGGATTTAAGACAGCCCCCTTCAAAGTAAACCCGCCTCTCGTGCATCTCCTGTTTTGACGTAATGTAAGCGAGTACGTGCGGTAAAAGTACAGAGTAACGTTAATATCAACGAATATATTACAGATAATTAATCGATGAGCCGGTTCAAAGAATTATTTGGCAGACATTTATCAAATGTTCGAGTCATTTTTAATGCAAAACATGTCATCGTTTCAGCTTTACAGATGTAGAGCAAAGCTTTACAGATACACAACAAACTATGTGAGGGCTCAGGGTAGTTAGGACATTTCTCAATGTTTAGGCCGTGGAAAAAATATTAGATTAATGGAAAAAAAACGATAAGTAGGTTACTCCGTAGTGAAAATAATCATTAGTTGCATCCTCATACAAGTTAATTCAGAATTATCTCCACCTCGACCAACTACAACAGTAACATCCTCCTTTTACCATAATGCATGAATAATAACAGTCATAGGGCACATTTACTGAGTACTTCTACCTTTGAATTTATGGTAGATACTTCTGACTACACATACTTCTGGTAGCAGCACATTTTTACAGTGTGGTGTTACTATTTTTACTTACATATCAGTTATCTATGGCAAACTCATCATATTGGAATGGTCATTAAGTTTATTTTGTTTGTTCTTAAATTAGTTACTTTAGGGAATATCAGTCTTGTTCATATAGAGCAGGTCAGGTCAAATGAGTCCATTTTTTCAGTCTTATTGAGCAGACGCTGTTCATCACCTGACTCATTAGGCTGCACATGACAGCCTCCTTATCTTAGTGTCAGCTCAGTAACAAGACATATCTGTCACAGTCATTCCATTATATCTGCTCTTAACTCTAGATTTTGAAACACATGTCCTCTGTTTGTATGTGAAATCCATATGAGTATTCAGACATCCAATCTGCGTCAACCTTCTGTCACACGCTGCTTCCCTCCCTGTTACCCTGAACATTCGTACATCTGGTAGGACAAAGTAGCATAAACCTGTTAGTGTTCTGCTATTCTAAGACAAACCAAAATGTTTTGTCATATCTCTGAGTTCACAAATGGGTAGGTAGTTAAGTTATATGAATATAGATAAACCTCAGAGAAGGTCATTTTTAACTCAACATCCCTCTCACTCTGTGTATGACAAAAAAACCCCACAAAATTAAATCATAAAGATAAATTTACATTTTGAGACTCTGTGAGATATGATTTAAAATCAAATAAGTCTGAAAATGGTATAGTTGCGAATTCTTTTAATATATGTTTTATTTTTTATTTTATCCTCTACACAGTATAAGTAGACCCAGGTTTCTGGTGCTGTACTTCAAAATGTCTCGGTAAGCTCATAAGTTCATGATGCAGTTTACAGATTCAATAGACCCAGAGCTTGAAGTAAAAAAGCAACTCTAAATCACTGTGTTTCAATTTTCATGTTTGACTGTGGAGATGCCTTTCTTTTTTAAATGTCCATGCTATTTTCTGTACACATAGGTAAAGGTAAAGATAATGTACTTAATTAAATACAGAATTTTAAAACACATTATTTGTTTGTTCACAAAATACATATTCTAGTGAGTATCTTTGTCAAGTTAGCTTTCAGATGCCTCTTCTCAACATTGGTACCCCATATTTTTGGTCTAAATTTCAAATTAAATGTTATTTATATTACAGATAGGCAAAATTAATTACAAATTTATGGAATATCAGTAATGCTTGTAAATGTGGAGGCTCAAAGGTGTCCACAACATCTTGACCTGCACTAACTCATGAGAACTTTGGATGAATTTTGTGTACCTCAAGATTTATTTCTAGTAGTTTTTATAGTCTTATTTCCTGTATGAATTTGATTACAGTTTTTTTGAAAATTAATATTTTTCTGTAAGAAACATAACTTTATTTGATAAACATGCAAAGAAACAAAACATTTTTGGTCATCATCGGCAGTTGACCTGTCATACTGAAACTAAATGGAAGTTACATCTGAGCAGGACCACATGGCGCCACCTGTCGTCGATCAGCAGAAAGGCTTCAGATTGGTTGAAGCGTTGCCAGGATACAACGCAACAAATGCGGACCCTAACACAGCTGAACCTCGTCTGCAAATAGCAAACGCTGCTAACGTTAAGTGAAAGTTAAGTGAAAGTTCTTCTGAGCTGTTTTATTTGCCAGTTTTATTTCTAGATTGATAATTCGAATACAAATGACATCGGTGGTTCCGTACGGCCGACGAAGAGGCTCCAGCAGGAGAGGTGAGAGCTGAAAAAACTGAGTCTGGGTTAACATTAACAGGTATGCTAGCACATCCATTCACTGTTAAGCCCCAGAGCAAACCTGTAGCCACTTTAAAAAGAAAACAGCATCCTGATCAATGATGTATTTGATAACGTGGGTATAAGCTCAGTAGTATTATTAGCACACTTTTACGTTTTGTATTTATTTGTGTTTTGTCAATATGCAGGACCATAGTTGAGCTTTTAGAAAAAATAAGTCCAAAACCCCCCAGTGCAACCTTTTTACAAACCAAGAAAAAAAAAGAATACAGAACACTATCTATTTTTTGCTTAAAATTGACAAATTGGAATTTAGCTTTATGAAAAAGTATTTTTCAAGTCAAATGACATCCAAATAAATTAATCATTTCAAAAGACAACTTCTCTCTTGATCCCAAACGATTCAAGGACTGAAGATATTAAGGCTACTTTGCTAACTTCTCCTTAAACTCCCAGAAGCCAAGAGAGCCTGTTTTGCTGAGAGAGAGCATCATTATGCTGTGCTCAGTGAAAGCTCAGTGATGCACTTTGAATATATCCTGTTTTAGATGCAGTTTTTGACCCTACAGTAGGTGTTTAAAGGTTGTTTTCTCCCTTTTTTAAATAGTGTCTTCAGCTGAAGAGGCCAGCAGGATGATCCAGCCACTGGACCTCCGTCAAGTCACTGTCTTATCCAAGGCCGACTGGCTTAGGATTCAAGATGAATTAAACCAGGTTGATAAGAAAAAAGAAAGTATGAGAGAGGCAGCAAAACAGAGAGAGGCCTTGCACAAGCAATCAGAAGAGGTGGTCAAACTGTGGTCCAATACTATTGCTGTAAGTGGCCTGTATATGGATTTTCTTTGATATCATATGCTTGTACTAAATGTAGATGTAATTCTAATTCACTGTATCTTTACATTTATCAAAGGGTCAAAGGCAAAAAAAGCTAGAGGCAAAGAAGATTCGGGAAGAGACTGAAGAAGAGAAAAGGAAACTGATTGATAAAGAAGAGGCCATTTTTCAAGAGCAGAAGCGGAACGAGGCCATCGAAAAAGCCAAGACTAAGCTGTTTTATCAAACTGACCATGTTAAAAGACTGCATGTTGGTATAATTAACAAATATTTTGTTACTTGGGCATGCTTGACTATAAGTTGACGTTCTGAGGTAACAAATGTTAATACTTTCACAGAGTGCGCTCTTGCTGACAGAAGTGTTGAAGGAGAGGGAGGCTCAGATTGAACTGAAGCAAAGAATCAAGAGTGCCTCTAAAGATCTGGACGATGTCCTTATGGATATGGTAAAGAGAAGAGAAAATGAAGCCTTGAAACAGGAACAGGAGAAAGCCCTTCAAAAGAAGCTTGAGAGACAGGCTGTTGTAGAGGACCTGAAACGCCAGTAAGTTTCACATAAGATTAAATAACCAGCTGTTAACATGTCATAGATGCACCAATTGGAGTTTCCAGAGTTATGGGTACGCATTACTCTTGTATTTTGTATACATTGTGCTTCAAGTGCATAGGTATATGTGTTTAACATCCTATTTAGTAACTGGTGTAATGGAGCTGCAGTTAAGGATAGTAGTGCTGCTTAAACCATAACCATAGAAAAAAGTGTGTAAAAATATTTTGCCTCATGAGAGAATGATTCCTCTTCTTTAGGATCAAGGACAATGAGCTGGCAATACAGCAACAGAAAATGGAGATCAAGAAGGAGGGAGAGAAAACCCAGCATCTTAAAGAGCTCTATGAGCTGGGGCAAAAAATGGAGGAAGAAAGACAAGCAAAGCAAAAAAGAAACCTCATGCAAGCTCATCTGGTAGGGTCATAGCAACACTGATTATCTAGTATTTGTATGGATATAACATATATACTTAAGATTGAATACAGTGCTTTTACAGGAACATCTTGCTGAGAAGGAACTCATAAGAGCGGCAGATGCCCAAAAAATGGAGGCTGAAGAAGAGCAAAGGAAACGTTTTCACTCTGCAAAACAAAAAATGATGAAGTTACGGAAAGACAGAGAAAAAGAGTTGTTCAGGTGAGATCCAGCAGAACAATATACACATTTACACCCAGTCATCTGTCCTGACATCTCAGATCATACTGTAACAGTGAATCCCTGGTTGTAGTACTTGAGTTGTTTCACTCTTTAGGGAGGCTCAGATGCGTCAAGAGAGGATCATAAACAAACTGATAGTCAAACAACAAGAGCAAACTGTCAGCGAGGAGCAGAGAATTGCAAAGGCTGTTGCTGAACGAGATGCAAAACGGGCACAACAGCAGCTGGTGGAGAAGGAGAAAAGGGCCAACATGTTGAAGTCGATTGCTGAACACAGAGAAGTCATGGTAACACACATTAAGCTGCTGCGATTAATCACAAAAAAATGCATAGTTGCCTTAAAGTCTTCTTGGTCATTTATGTGGTAACTTCGTAACTTGTAGCTTCAAAAAACGTGATGTTAACCCAGATGTAGCCAACAAAATTGATCACACCAGTAACAGTAACCTTGTGCTTCATCAGAGACAAGAAAAGGAGCAAAAGGACAAAATAGAAAAACAGAGAAGTCGTGACACACTTCAGGCTAAGCGAGAGGCTGACAGACTATTTACTGAGAAACAACAATTGAAGGCTCAGCAGCTCAGAGAAGACAGAAGAAAATTACAGGACTTCAATGCTGCACAAATGGTAATACTGAAACTACCTTCACCACATTACTAAAACTTACAATTATAATTTGGTGGTAATTATGGTCATTGTTCTCTAAAAGAAAACTTTGACATTTATCTTTCATTCACCACATGTAGGCTGGGAAAAGTGCGAGGCAGCAGCAGCTGGCAAGGGTGGAACTTGAGTTTGAAGATAAGAACGCAGAATTTGTTGCTGCTGAGGAGCAACAGTTTCAACAGTACTCAAAACAAGTCATCAACGCAGCGGCGGCAGCTCAGCGAAATGTTATTCCAATTTACAAGGCCACAAGGGAGGGGATCGGGGGAGGCTTTGGTCCTGTTTCCAATGGTCTCAAGCCTAGTTACCTGGTTCAGGACAGTTCTGGTGCTAAATTGCCCAAATATGTCTCTGGCGTCACCAAGAACATTAAAGAGCTTAATGATGCTGTAGATTTTCAAGATGCAAAGATGAGACTTGGATTTACATGGTTATAGGTCACTCTCAGCTGGAAAACTGGGTGTCATTTCTGGGCTTTTTTTGTTTGTTTGTTTGTAAACCAGCCTGGAGATGCATGAGGGATGTCGGGCTCTCTGTAATGTTGATTCCTAAGCACATATTACTGTAAACCTGCACCCCTTAAGCTCCGTTGATGTTGACAGAGGTGTGTGTCTTTGGCACCTATTTTCCAAAGTCAACAAGCTGCCATTTTGCTGGCGTATTTGCTTATTTAGTAAATAGAGGTTCACTTTGGACACAGACCTTTTCAAGGATTTTCTACAAAGTGTTCATTAAGCACATAATGTGCAGTGTGCTCTACACAATGTTCTCAAATTTGCTAAATGATTCAACCACAATGCTCCTTTTTTTTCTTACAAACTTGCAGAAAAACTTAACTCATGGTCAACAAAGAAGTGATAGCATTACACGGTCAGTTACTGTTTCAAATTATTGCCACCTGTTCTGTGAGGATTTCTCTAAGCAGAGAAGACAACTCATCTGGGTTATAAATTAAAAATTCAATACTACAGCTATTCAAACCTAATTTCAAATAAAAATTGTTAATAATACGGTGTAAATATCCAGTTATCATTGTTAATTACTGTAGTTTTGGAAGCTATAAATGTTTGGGCCTTCAATAGAGTGTAATGTCACAACATTTACAGAATATTAAAACACAATAAATCAAAGTTGAGCTGTTTAATTCTTTCTACTCTGCAGACGAGTTCTTTAAACCAACTTGCACAAAACACAATTTATACAAATTGATTTTATGTTGTACTTACAGCATGACGATGACACTTTTTTAAATCAAAAACAAACCAGAGGTATTCTCATAACAAAAAAGATGACAGTAAAAGGTCATGGATGTACAAAAAAAATAAAATGGATGTACATAATTCATTTAACAATGGCAGGGATAAGCATGCAAGAAACCAGAGTTCTCTTTCTAATTGATTGTTGCAGTAAAGATTACTTGACAGGAATACAAACATTTGCAAAACTTGGGAGAACGGTCCCTATCCCATAGAACAACTGAGTTAAACATTAAATCAAATTGAAGGAGAAAATGTTCTTAGGGAAAGGATACTAAAAGGATCTCTGGTGCAGTAAAATCATGTGTCTGCTTTGTGCAAACAGTTTTAGATTGTAATGTTGAAAAGCAAAACAATAATTTACCAAAGAACCCACAATAAAAAATGGCCTTTAAACTGACTTCCTCTGGTCATATACAATTAAAAGAAACCCTGGTACTTTTACACTCGCTGCTAATGCCGTACAGTATTCAGGTGAGTTGCTTTACACTCAATCTTTTTCTCCAGCTCGGCCATTCAGTTTCAGCTACCCATCAACAGTGGAATGCACTTAGTGGGGAACAAATCACACCTCTCATTCAGTGCCTTCATCGTACATGTAGAACGTATATTTGTAGCTAAAATATGTCCTCACATAAAATCCAGTCTGTCACAGCAACTTTTTCTATTCCTAGCTGGCTTCTGTTGCATTTTCAACAAATCTATTCTTCACAGTTGTGTAAATGAGCTCTAACAGACTTGTATTTTGTTAGCTCTAGCTAAACCTTGAGCAAGTGAGAGAGTTTTTGCACTGAATGAGGAATGTGAATAAGTCCCACTGTAGATGGAAAGCTGGCCTTGCATACCACGTGTGTAATAGGTATAAAACAGGGTCTTCAAAACTCTCCAATCTATTTTCAGGATATCAGTCGCTGTCAGAGCTTGAGCTAGAGCTTGATTTATTCCTCTTGCTGTCGTTTCGGTCTTTGCCTTTTGTACTGTCTGGTCTTGGTTTGGCTGGGCTTCTTCTGTCTTTGGATTTGGAGGTACTATTTGCTCTGCTCCGTCTGGAATCTGGGCTGTTTTGCCTCTTCCTCCTCTCATCTCTATCACTCTCAGACCTGCTGCTACTATGTCTCCTCCTTCGGTTGGCTGCTTCTCTGTCTTTGTCCTTTCTATGGGACGACTGATCTTTGCTGCGGTCTCTCTTACTGCTCTTGCTTCTGGAGCGCCTGCTTCTCTGAGAGTCTCTAGGCTTATTTCTGTCTGGACTTCTTGTTCGACGTTCTGTATCCCTGGATGTTCCTTGCTTCTTATTGTCCCTTTCACTGTTGTGCCGCCTTTCCTGACTCCTGCTATGTTCTCTGCCTCTGTCTCTGTCTTTGTCTCGTTTTTCTTCTTTGTCTTTTGATACTGCACGTCTACTTCTATCCCGATTCCTGCTGCTAGATCTGTGTCTATCTTTTGTCGTTCTGTCCTTGCTTCGCGACTTTGTTCTAGTTCTTTCACAATTTCTTGCTTTCGTGTCCTCTTTAGGTTTTTTATCTGACTCACGTCCCTTATTTCTATCTTTGTGATCCGATTCTGACTCCTTTTCTTTTTTGTTTGCATTTCGATCTTTGCTCCTTGAGCGACCTCTTCTGTCATCCACTTTGTGTTTGCTACTCTTCTCTCTGCTTTTTGACCGCCTACTCTTTTCTCTGCTTTTGCTGCGGCTTTGAGATTTATCCCTTTTCTTTGCCTTGTGTTTGCTTTGCTTCTCATCCTTCTCAACATTGTCCTTTTCTTTGCTTTTGGATCTATGTGACCGAGTATTCTTGTCTTTTTTACCCTCTGCTGTGTGTTCGTGCCTTGTGTTAGAGGACCATCTTTCTCTTCGTGGAGTTTTAGCAGCCTCACTTGTAGCCTCATTCAAGTCACCTCTGTACATCAAAAACAAAAAGGCACAGTAAAATGTCACCAACAGAACACGACAACTGACTTCAGGCAACATGCCAACATTAAATCATGTTCTTTGATTGACACATTTGCTTTTACTCAAAGTGAAATTATCTTACTTGTCACCCTTGATCCAGCGCTCTCCGGTCACTGCTCTCATCCTCTGACGGTGCATCTCCTGTCGCCAGTGTGGAGGGGTTTCACTGCGCCGAAAACGATCTCTGGACCTTGAACGAGAGCGTGACGGAGTCCGATACCACTGGATGGGGAAAAAAATGACAAACCGCTCACTAAATGGCAAAAACACTGGTCAAGACGGAAAACTTACAAAATCGTGACTTAAATGTTCATTAATAGTCTTATTAAGTTTTGTGTTTCTGCTTTACAAAAGCAACTTCACATGTTCCAATCTCACTGGGAATGACATAAAGACTGGAAAAATATGTAGTTTAAGTGTACTTACCCTGCGACCCCTTCCTTTTATCTTCCTCCCAGATCGTGTTGTCACCAGTCTTCTGTGATAGGCTGACTGAGAATTATATGCTTTACCAGTACTAGAGAGAAGGAAAAAAAGGGGGATGAAGTTTAACAGACAGATTACAGATGTTTGTCATAATGGTTACTCGTAGGGTAGACTAACCTCTCTCTTTGCCTTTCATCTTTATTTGGTTGATCCTTTTCAGCCTCTTCTTTCGACTTCTGGACCGACTGAGGGCTCCTCCTCATGAGGAAACGATTCTCTGGGATGGGTGGAATTTCTTCAGGACGTACAGTAGATGTAACTAAATCTTCTTGTTCCTTCTCCTCTGCACTTTCAGCCTCTGACCTAGGGAAAGCATTGACAAATAAAAACACTTGGTACTGTTTAAGGCCCAAATAGACTGGAAATGTCTCAAGCATACGAATAAAAGTAGATCTACTGCTTTAGGCAGCAAACAGCAAAAATATAAAAAAAAAAGGGAGTTACTTCTTCTTGTCTTTCTTCTTCTGTTTCTTTTTTAGTTTTTTTGCCTTCTTTTTCTTCTTCTTAGACTCTTTTGCTGATTCCTCAGAGTCAGAGGAGGATTCAGATGAGCTCTGAGAGTCACTTGAGCTACTGCTGGAACTGGAGGAGGCTCGCTCTCTCTTTTTTCCATCTTTCTTTGCTGCAAGCACGAGAGAGTTTGTTTGGCGTTAAAAACTATCTGCTCAGAAGGGCAATGGCAAAAAAAAAATCAAATTAAAGTTTGAAACTTAGAAAGTTAAGCAACATATTAAAAAATTATTTACACAGACGAACCTTTAGATTTCGGGACAAGCTCTCCACAGTTCAGAACTTTCACATCAGCATATGGTCTGCTATTAGGATCTGTTTTCTGGTTCTCCATGGTTTGGACAACCTCTTGCCCAGAAATCACATGACCAAAAACGACATGGACACTGAAAAAAATACAGTGGTGATGAGCTTTAGCAATGGCTATTTTGATCTAATTCAATGCAACCAGTCAGAATTCCTGACACTTACCCATCCAGATGTGGTGAGGGTTTTGTTGTTCTAGTGTCACAGCGGGCCATTTAATAAAAAAAGGAATATAATTATATATATGGTTACAGAGAGACCCAATAGTGCATATTATCCATATTATCCATAATATATTGGAACAGACATAGTGCTTACATGAAAAACTGTGATCCATTTGTATCTTTGCCCCTGTTGGCCATAGACAGCAGGTACTCCTTGTTGTGTTTAATAGCAAAGCTTTCATCTGGGGGAAAAGGATAAGATTGTACTGCCATCTTCAAGCCAACGTCGGTTTGGATAACAACAGACAGCTCTGACAGTGGCCTCTTTACCTTCAAAAAAGCCTCCATAGATTGATTCGCCTCCTCTTCCATTTCCTACAATGTCAGAGAACAAATAAAACAAAATCAAGAGAGCTGCTACAGCAAAGAGATTTCATGTTGTTCAAATACTCATGTTGACTGCTGGTTACTCAAATCATTAACTCCTTATTGTTGTTATCATTATTGGATGCTGACACCATCTATAAATATAACAAGTTTAAAATAACACCTTGGTGATGCTAAATACACAGATAGAGTTTTAGTAAAAACTGTATCCTCCCCTTCTTTACATAGCTACTATTTGAGTGCATTCAAAGGGGAGTACAACATTCACAACCTTTACCCTTTATTAACTCACCTTCACTGAAGTCCCCTCCTTGAATCATGAAGTCTTTCACGATTCGATGGAACAAACATCCTTTGTAGTGTAGGGGTTTCTGAGTTCCTTTTCCAATTCCTTTCTCACCTTAATGAAATAAAAGTACTCATCAGTATTAAAAGCGTTCCATCAGGATTATATATACTTCATATACTTAAGATGAAAATATAATACTCACCTGTGCAGAGGCATCTGAAGTTTTCACAAGTTTTGGGACAGATGTCTGAAAACAGTTCCACCACAACTCTACCGACTGCAGGAAAAGAGCATTGTTCCTTTTCAGATTTGAATGGGATGTGATGGGAAATTACTTTGTGGACAGTTCATCTGACACATATGGCTAAAATTAATGAAGTTGTAATCAATATCTCTGTAAGACATCCTTCTGAAAACTGTGGGTTAAATATTGAATAACCTTCATGGTCATTTTCCAGTTGTGCTGACTTATTGTATACTGCATTAAACTTAGTGGTGTTTCTGGTGTGCTTTCCACCAAATTTCTGACCATGAGTATGAACTACAAGCTTTACAGTATTTTTAAGTTACAATACAACAGCAGCAAGAGCTATTTCTCCTTCAAAAGGACCTTACAGTCGACTCATCAGCTCTTATAACGGTATGAAATAAAAACTGAACAGTATCATATAACTGAGGGACATGTACTGCAGGGCTACCATATATCACTGCATTACTTTAAGCGATAATTAACATTATATTAAAATGATTACTGAGTAAATGTATCTGTTAGTAGCCAGAAAATAGAGGTTTCTCTCTTACTGAACACATTACTGATTCCAATGTCAAGGAAGCACCGAGTGCGCTGAACCTTGATCCCCATGATCTCCTCTTCTAATCCAACACCTTAATGTGGTAAACACAAAAAACACAAGGTAAATGTCAACTTAACTTTTGATAACTTGCCAGTAAAATGTAAATTAACAGGCAGAACTAGCTGGACTACCCTCCACATATACCGGGTCTAATCTGAAGAACATTTTCCTTCTACATTATTGATAAACGTGTCTAAAACAAATACGTTATGCGTGACCGAAAATCGTTTCCGATCAGTTACAAGATATGAAAAGAGAGAATGAACGTTAATGAGTCTGAAACGACAGCTCGAGTAACGAAATGTGCGAAATTAAGCTAGCTAATGTCCGTTTGTTTATGACTCGCAAGCTAGCGTTAGCTGACTAGCAACGCGTTAAGTCTCATTTAGTCTAACCGCGGAAATTACTTCAAGTGTAACGATCACTAATGGTCCCACTAAAACATTAACCGTTACAGATTAAAATATATTGCTTTACGTCGGCACAGTGTCATACATAGTCACTAAATACCTAACACTAGGCCTGGTGCTAGCATTAGCATTTTCCTCAAGCCACAGGCGAAGTTATGAGCTTCTTTGAATGATAACTATCCAACTAAGACATATTAACCATACAGATATATCTCTAACAAATGGTAAATGGTAGATTGCATCACCTGGAAACCCAGTTATAATACTCTACACAGCAAGAGGTTCCTACAAACGACAAAAATTAAGTTTCATTCACTCCTATGCTGCATGTTTTCTAAAGATGGCGCGGCAGGGACGTCAAAGTATTTCGAGAATCGTGCGCCAGTCAACGCAGCGGAGCACGTAGCTGCTCAGGACTGTGGGATTTATGCCCCAAGATTTACCTGTCAGGTGCAACTTCTCTCATGCTGTACAACACTTGTCACTCGTTTGCGTCTACCTGGCCCTGTAGGGTTGTTTTTTAGTTTCTGTATGGGCTACAGTAGACTAACGTTAACGAATAACTGACGCTAGGAAAACACTAACACATATCTCCCAGAGTAACTGCTTCTCTGTAAGGCTCCGGGGCTACCCTGCGTGCTTGAGATGCGGCCTGAAAGCCAAATCTCTGGGTTTTATATTCTTTTAAGTTTATTATGTCACTGGCTACGGAAGTAAGGCATTTTAGCACACATGCTGGGTTATTTTGACTTTGACTGGACCGGTTTAGTAATCGTATGTAATTTGTGTTAAATATTTATTTGAATTTTTATCATCTTTAGAGATCTTTCTAAAAGTGCAGCTAGCAGAGGTCATGTGGGGGTGTCAAGTCATTTAAAGTTAATGTTTTTCCACCCACGTGAATACCGCGTTAGCATACTGAACTTAGCTGGTAGCTCACTTCAGTGTAGTGTTATAGAAAAGTCATATGAAATATCTCAATTGGGCAATGAGCGGGACGAAACCTTCTGAAACTGAGGTCAGCATGTCACACTGAGCTAACTTCAATGTTATACAAATTTACTGTGTGCAGAATGCATACAATAAAATATAAGAATCGCGTTTTAAGATATTGTGTCACAGGTCAAATTAATGTGTATTGCTTTGTATGTCTTCTTCTTCAGCTGACACAGGTCTCAATATAAGTAAGATGTGATCTCGACTTGCTGAGCCTAACTGTTGGTTTGACATTCAAGTGGACAGTGGACACTGTTGGTACAATGGAGACCCCAATGCATAGATAGCTTGAGTTGAAGTCTGAGGTGATGTTCCGGCTCCGGTGTGTGAATTCAGTCCTTCGGAGGCTCCATCATGGGGTGACAGTAAACCGAGACCAGGTTCTGGAGCAACTGCGGGTTTGCTCTGCAGAAGACCAGGTGTTTGATGTGGTGGGCAAGAACAAGGCCAAGCTCACAGTGAACCATGTCGACTGTGCTGTGGGAATACTGTGGCAGCTTCAGAAAGAGAAGCCAGAAATACTGAGGACTGTGGAGATCATCAAGAGCCACCCACAGTTCTTGACCCTCCGAGTTTTGGCAGAGAACAAAATTGCTCTCATGGATGATTCCACGTTGGTCGACATGCTCTACAGTTTCCTTAGGTACATTAACACATAAATACAATCGGTTTTAAAACGGTTTAAATGTAATGCTTTTTAATTATAGAATAGTAATGATAACATACTCTATCATCGTCCATCTTTCAGGCTGAGTGTGGATCCACATGACTCTCTTGTTCAGCAGCTGGTTTCAGAAGCATGGCTCAGATTAGACAGGTATGATTGTAATATATCCTTTTGTTTTGATTTCAGTTTGTTTTGAGTAACAAGATGTAAGAGCTGGGGCTAACTGTCCTTATCATTATTTAACTATCTGGCGATTATTTTGTCAATTAATCAAGTTATTATCAACTGTCTTGTTCCAACCAGCAGGCCTAGACCCAAAAATATTTAGAATTTAATGATCCGAAATGGAAAAAAACAGCAGACCTCCACATTAGAGAGGCTGAATAGAGTATTTTTGTTATATAAATTGCCTCAAGATAAATTGATATCAAAACTTTTGTTCATTTCTGTTGATTGATTTATGGATTAATCATGTTATTGTTACAGCACTAATAAGATGTCACAAAATATGTATTTTTGCAGATTTCCGATGTCATCTCTTTCCAAGTTTGCCATCTGTCTAAATGATCAGCACCTTCAGTACAGTCCTCTAATGGGCCAAATCACCAGCATTGTGAATCAGCGTTTGTCTTCCATTGATGATGCCAGGTTGGCCATGACACATGTATGATCCTCTAAGCAGAAGTAGCTATTGTGGGTTTACTCTTTAAACTTGTTTTTCAGGATTCTAACTACACTGATGATTAGCGTGTCGCCCCTGGTGTCTCCCCGGCTTCGAGATGCCCTCATTAGCAGAGCAGACCAGCTTCTGGACACCATGGATGCGTCAAATTACAACAACCCTCGGAGAGTGGTGCAGTTCCTGCGCAACATGAAGTACAGCCACCGGCCTCTGCTGGAAAAATGCAATAAGATCCTCTTGTACAACATTCCCAGGCTGGATGCAGAACATATTAGCATCATCTTGGGCCTGTATCAGTCCCTGCAGTTCAGCAACTGTGACTTCAAATTGGCTGTTAAACAAAGACTAATAGAGCTGCTTGATTCAAGTACTTATCCCTCCTCCTTCACTAAACTGTTTGTGGCTCTGGCTCCGATGGCCAGTCAGGAGATCAGAGAACGGTTTGTATCATTTGTAATGAAATAATCAGTTGGAATCTCACCCTTTGCAGAAATTATGAGTCTCACAAATCTCCAATGTGCTTTCTGTCCCTCTTAGGTTGGAGAACACTGCCCTCCTGCTGGCTGACGAGTTCAGTGCACAGCAGGCTCTGGCTGTAGTTGAAGCTCTAGAAGAGATTCACAGCAGGAATGTTAGCTTACTGAACAAGTGAGTTCATATCTCTACCATACAGCACATACTTAGCCATAGTAGTAAAGCTAATTATAACTTATTACATCTACAATAAGGTTACCATATGAGCAAGATGGAAAAAAAGTAGAGAAGAAAATGCAGCGTAGAAAGGACAAAAACATTTTCAGATATACATTAAGATAGGTTTTACCATTGATCATGTAACATGGTCTTCCTCAGCAAAAGAAGTTCGCCAATTTGTCACAGATTTTCACATTTTGATTGTTCTGAGCAGTTTAAGGACTTCATGTTGTCCTAAAAGTTGAGATCGAAATTTCCCCCATTACCTCAGAAACAGCAGCTGACAAAATCTCTCCACCTTCATTTCCTAGTTTCTTATCATAGAGCTCTGCTGAGTGTGTTTTTTTAATGTAAGATCTCCCACTCAGGTTATCTCTTTTGCTTAATTCCTTAAATATTTAATTTAACGGTATCCTAATCAAAATGTTGTTTATTCTATGTGTTTATCCCCCCATCTCCTCCATGAAGTCTTTAAAGATAAACTGAATTATCATTAAAGTATTTTGTAAAATGTAATTATCTTTGAATTGTTTTCCAGAATTGTATCTGTAATTCAAAGAAACCTTCATGTTTACAAGTCAGTGGAGGTGGCCAGAATCACTCGAGCCCTTTTTCAGTTGCAATACCAGAACCCCAAACTCTTCACTGAACTGAGAAACATTCTGCTCAAGTAAGTTTATTTGAGTTATGAAGGCAACTTCCCTTTTGGCTTTGATTTAATGAAATGTAGACTGACTGCACATTATCTTTCAGCTTTTTGCAGCGCAGCATCTTCCCCTATGAAGTGACCACGCTGACTCGCGTCCTGTCATTGCTGCCCTGCCCACGGCTCGATGAGAGTGTGGTCTCACGAGTAGACGCAGTAGCGACACAGTGCAGTCTCAGCGACCTCAACACCATCTCTTCTGCCATCGCCAGGTGGGTGCGCAACGATCCCTCCTATCACCACAACACTCCCAGTAAGTACGTCCGTCTGCTGCAGACCCTGAACCGCTGCGGACACGAGAGGCTGCAAACGGCCGACCGACTGGACTTGTTGCTGGAAGAGCTCAAGTACGTTGCAGGAGAGTGGTTTGAGCAAATGCTGCTTGAAGAGACAATGGCCACATTACAGAGGATGATGGACCAAATCAACTGGACAAATGTGCCTGAGCTGGCTGTCCTCTTAACCAAGATAAATCACCTCTGCCCTCCCCTGATGGACCGTATTGCCAGTGTTGCCATTAAAGACATTGACAAGGTGCTCTGAGAGACATTTAAGTGTGACAAGTCTTGGATAATCAAACAAGTTTTAACTGTCCTTTTCCTGTATCATATTTAAGATTCACCACTCAGCAACATATGCCATCCTGCTACCCTTCTCTTTCCTGAATTATGATTCTGCACAAGTAGATGAGTTGTACGATGTCTGTATTCGCCGCATTACCCCTCATATCAGTAAGTGAGTCACTTTACACAATTCTTTTCTTATTTTGAACATACACTAACACCTCCTCTCTGTGTTTTGTAGGCTCCATTGACCCCCATCTGCTTGTTCTCCTGGCATACTCTTTGGCTGTGGCTGACTGTTTCCCTGAAGAAATAATCAGAGAAATCTTCAGTATAGACTTTCTGGGAAAGCTGGATGCCCAACTGGAAAGCACGTCCCTACATTTCTTATAAATGTGTTCAAAGTAAAATTGTTGATATGCACTGATGGAAAAGTGGTCAAGAAGGTCGCACGTGCTCATTGTAACTCTTGTTCTTACTTCTCACAGCCCTACCCGATGCCCTCAACATGCGGACCAGACTGCGCCTCATGGATGTCAATCGAGCTGTGTGTCTCGAGTGTCCAGAGTTCCAGGTGCCGTGGTTTCATGAGCATTTCTGCCTGCAGTTGCACAAGAAAGGTAAAAAAAATAAAAAAGCACAGAGAATGGTGTCCTGGTATAGGTTGGTTTATTCAAAAAAGAACTGAAAAAATTCTGTAGTTTTTATTATTATTGGTACTTCACAATGTTTTTCAGGGACTGGCCCCGTCAGTCCTGCACAGCAGCAAATCCACAAAATGCTGGGTGAAGTTCTAGATGGTATCAACCGTGTTCGAGTTGCGGTTGTCACTCCATATTTTTACACTGTTGGTAAGTAAATATTTTAAACCTTCATTGCCTGTTTTATCGAATCTTTCCACTCTGTTCTGAAAAAGACTTTGCACTTTAACAAACAACAAGTTCTCATGATGGGTAGCCAGTAAGTCAATTTATAATTCCTAAACAAAGGCCACAAACCCACAAATGACAATAAATTCATAGTTGACAAGACTTGGGATCATGTAAATTTGCAACTATAAATTTATATGACATAGGTTTAGTTGTTTTTAGGCATTTTAATGCAACAATGTTAAATTTTAGGCTTTATAGGTACATATTTAATTGCAGTGGGCCCAAAAAAACAGTATATGTCTAATCTAATGCTGTATTAAACAGATATTGATCAGAACAAACTCCAGTGTATAAGAGCTATGCTACAGTTTGAACATCCACTCAAAGTTAAACTTATCATTCATCATTTGAGCTTCAGCAGATGTAACAAGAAAAAGATCCAAACATTTCATAGAACAAAAGTGATCGTGTTTTCTTTTTGCAGACTTCGAATGCATACTGGACAGACGCCTGCAGCCGCTGCCCTACACTGAGCCCAACACGCTGCAGATCTCAGACAGAGGGAAGGTTCACTGGGGGACGAGCTCACTGGACATCAGGGATGAGCTGCCACCTGGAGCTCAGCGGTATGGATAATCACAAAACAGCCTAAATACCAAATATGAATAATTCAATTGCTCTGAAATGAAGTACGTTTGACGTGCTGTTTATACTGATCTCTCAGAGTTGCTGTGGACTTTCTTGACTCAAAGACCTTCTGCAAAAATTCTCACCACATGAAAGGTGAAGCCCTGATGAGAAACAGACACCTTGAAATTCTGGGATACCGGGTGGTCCAGGTGAGAACATAACATTTACAGATTACATATGACGTTTAAATGTCAGTGATATTTCAAAAGCCACTCAGACAGTGAAACAATGTTTGTTTGTGAACAGATCCCTCACTTTGAATGGAACTCCATGGAGCTTTCAACGCCGGATGCGTGGAAGAAATATCTAAAAAGGAAAATATTTAAAAAGAATTCTTCTTGAAGAAAATATTTATTGAATAATCAAAATAATGTTACATTCAACACTGTGCTTTGAGGCTAAACAGCTGAACAGTTTCAAAAACTGTCAGTAAACACAAAGTGCTCCTTGTATGTTGCCATCGAGCTTAAAAATGAGATGAATCTACCTCATTCATGTTAAGAGTTAGATTGTGTTTTATCTGCTTTTGTATTAAAAGTAGTATTTGAAAGGAAATGTAAAGCTTCGGTCTCTCTTTTTCACATCTTAACAGGGGTTTATCAGTTTTGCTCAAAGTACTGAATAAATTTTCATGTTTTACATACATTATTACAAGGTAAATTTCAGGGTATGAAATTTTAAGCAATGTGTTTGGTTGAAAATGAAATGCTGCTGTGGACCACAGTGATATGTAGTCTCCCACAGCTGGTTATCTCCACAGTGCTGTGTAACTGCTGGAGAAACATCTGGCAGCACCAGTTATCTTTTTGCTATGAAAGAAAAAAATGCTCTGAATTGTTGTTTTTTTTAAAGTCAATCACAAGTGTCCCAGGTGGTGATAAGTCCAGCATGCAGGAACAATGCCACTGCAAAATTGTAACATGCAGATAGTGGAGGGGTGGAGAAAGCAACAGTGAACAGTATTTAAAAAATTAGGAAAAAAATCTAAAATGTCCAACAGATAGTTTTTGGGAAATAATACTTCAATACCAAAGAGTTAAATACACAAAACTGATTGAGAGATTCATATCTCCAGATGGACAAGAAAAACAATTATTTCCATGCAAACCTTCAGCAGTTAACAATAATAAAACTCTTATTTAATGAATGGAATTGGGGTGGTGGGCAATTCTCAATGATTGATATGTTTTAAAAGATCAGAATCAACAGTGTGTGGTCCAAAGAATAGTGATTGTTTCATTTCAGACTACATGTTATATTAAAAAAAAAGGCCACTAAATAAGAGCTGTACATAATATTCTTGCCTACAGCAGTAAAGTGAAAGTACGTCTCTGGACAGTTTTTACAGTTTGGGCATTTTGGCTGCGTTGAGGCGCATGGACACACAGGAGGCTCCTGCTGCATAACGCATCTCTCTTATCATGCCGGTCCACTGTTTCTTGTCCTCTTCATACCTGGTAAAACAGTGACGACAAGTTAAAAAAGACAGTTCTTTTCTAAGCATATGTGAAAACATATAGTGCAACAAAAATGGACACATACTGCCAGATGTCAATGATTTCACTGGGTGCACACTCTTTGTTCTCGTTCTCCACCATGGCGAAGCCTCCCACAGCGAACAGCTCCCCTCCACAGCTGACCAGGTTGACTGAACTCCTCTCCTGGGGAAACTCTGTGAAGGGTGACCACCTGCAAAAAGGTGCACCCAGTTTTACATTTTTATATTTTTAAAATTTTTCTTAAAAGCCTCAACAAGAGTTTCTTGACTTTTTGTTTTCAAAAGGAATACAAAGCAGCGGTTCAAAACTTGGGGTTTGGACCTGACAAATGAACAACCTAACTGCTTTGAAATTGTTTTGAAAAAAATATTATTCTGTGTGATATGAATTTAAGTCACTTTTTTTTCTTGATGTTGTCTCTAAAAATCCTTCAAATAAAGCAATCTGAAATGATGAAACACTGCGGTTTAACTGCTCACAACTCTGATGAGAGCATGCTGGCCAAAAAGGGTCAGGACCCACTAATCTTAAGCATCCAAATACAGAAAAAAACTGCATGAATATTTGTCTGTAACTCATGAACATGATTAAATAATAAATAAATAAATAATATTTTAAAAATGTAAATGGAGTATTTTAATTCACATTCTATATAATATGTGCTTTTAATAAAAATATAAACAAAAAAATTGAAATAACCAAATAAATATGGGCATCAAAACATATCAGCGGGCTTGCACAACACTTTGAGGGGCCTTGAAAAAATTGTGATAACAAACGTACTTGTTTGTTCCAAAGTCATAGGCTTCACAGGAACCTGTGAGGCCTTCCTCAGTGACTCCTCCAGCCACAATGATCTTCCCCTTGTGGATAACGGCACCAAACATGGATCTGGCTGTCTTCATGGACGCCACCTCCTTCCACTCTGACTTCTTGTGGTTGTATGCAAACATCTTATTGGTGGCTTTACTTTACCCAAGAGACAAGAATGATTACCAAGATGGGTTAATAAACTTTGAAAATCAGATGACTTCTTGTAAAGAGTTACGGCATTATGATCTTACTTGTCATCTGTTTTGCCTCCAATGCAGTACACCAGCCCGTTCTCAGAGACCACACAGTGGCCGTGGATTTTCAGAGGCAACTTTTTTGTTTCTGTCCACTTCATTTTTCTAAATAAGACAAATAAAGTAACACATTCAACAGTAAAACACATCAATGCTTTAAATAAAGAAACAGGATACATTCAAACGGTTTTTGTGCTGAACTTACTCAGTGTCGTAGCACAGCACAGAGTCATGAGACTCATTGGACTGTAAATCTTTCCCTGCTACAGCAAAAATGAGATTTTCAAACTCCCCCATTGCAAACAGACACCTGGGGGAGGGCATGGGAGGCAGAGCGATCCACTCAGCAGAGAGACTGTCCAACTGAAAGACACGTTTTAAGATATTTTGAAAAACCAAATGAAGAAACAACTTGTGATGTGTTCAGTGCATCTGCAGCGTAAATGAAATATACCTGGTAGAGGTAACACTGTAAAGGGTTTTCTTTTTCCTCTTCATCCACAAACAGGCCCCCCAACACATACAGATTGTTCTTCTTTGATCTCAGACTGACGTGGTTTCGGGGGATCTGCTCTGCCATTGCAGCAAGAAAACATTCGTTCTCCTGGCTGTCGTAGGCCACGGCGGCAGTGTCACTGATCATCAGAACCATGTCTTTGGCGAACATGCCGTACCTGCGGCTATCATTCAGATAGCCTGGCAACTTTCCCTCCTCTCCTTCCTCATCATCTTGTCCCTTTGTCTTCGCAGGAAGCTTCCCTGCAAAGGCTTCCTTGATGACTTTGATTTTTTTGAGGAGCTCAGGATCACTCTTAATGAGGTCATGTTTCTCCACCTTCTCCTTGAAATACTTCTCTGGGAGTAAACGGAAACGAATATACTCAAAGGCCTCTTCCAAGGATTTCAAGCGCTTCTCTTTGTCTTTCCCGATCCACCTCATGAGGGTCTCGAACACTACCTCCTCTTTTTCTACATTTAATGCATCTGCTCCAATAATAGCAAAGAGTTCAGGTGGAGCAAGCTCGAGGAAATCCTTATCCTCAGCTATGGTCTCAAACCGATCTGCGATGTAATCTCGAGCTGCCATTGCCAGTCTGGCACAGTTCAGCATCAGTCCCAGTCTGTAGATGGCAAGGCAGTTTTTCTTAGTCAGTTTCTTCTGGAGAAAGTTCACACAAACCGTGAACACTGAAGGGATCTGGAAGCGGTTTGCAACAGTCAAAAGATCCTGTACATTATTGTCGTTGATGTCAATCTCTGCTGAGTACATGTAATTTACAATCGCCTCCATTACACCGGCATCAAGGTTCTCCAGAGCAACCTCTTTTCTGTCCACTTCTCTGCCCTCTGTTGAGAAAAAGAGCTCCCGGAAATAAGGACTACAAGCTGCCAGAATGAGCCGATGGCAGGGGATGCCTCTGTCTCCAACTTTCAGGACACAGTCAATCAACTTGTTCTCATTCAGAAGCTCTTTGAGTCCATCTTGCAGCAGAGTTGTTTGAAACAGACGGAGATCTTCCCTCAAGCCTTGGGGATCCATTCTGTTAGGACAGGAAGTGGATGGACGTGGAGCAGTTTGCAACAGACTGGCTAGCTGGTGAAGACAGGGAACTATTGGCAGCCAGATCTGAAGCCACTCCAATATAACCCTGACCCTCTAAATATAGACAAACATCCCATCCACAAGGAATTCGGACAGCCAAATCGGAAAGCTCACACAGCTGTCACAGAGTAAAAACAACTGTGGTGCCTTGTCACCCTAGTGATTATTAACAACATTGTGGTATGACCACGCAAAAATAACCAATGATCTTTCCATTTCATTCACTTTTGACTTTTACTGTCAAATACAGTTTTTCAAGAAAACACAATTGTTATCGCACAAAACAGTTAAAACAATGACAGCACTATATGTGTCAGTGCTCTACTTTGTGTTTTCACACATATGGCTGGCATTTACTACAATCACGTGCACTCTGGAAACATCTACACGTGGAGTGAATCACAACCTACTGAAAGAAATGACCCCTTCACCACACTGTCATTCAGTCTTTGTGTGTGAGACATCCACAGAGGGGTTATCTAACAAGTAGACAGGGTCAGTGAACAGCTGCTACCACAGGAGGTGACAGTTTGTCCTCTTTTTAGATTTTTAAAATCCTTTAGTGCATTGTGCAGTAACATATATAGCCTGAGATCAGTGTGTTCTTTCCACATGCAAATGATTTATCTGTATGATACAGTATAGATCCGCTGCGATAATGTCATATTTTGAAAAATGTACTCTCCAGATTATATTTAAATACATTTATTAACTTTAAACAATACAAATTACATTATATTTCACATTCCTCTCACTATAAGAAATGTTTGGTACAGTTATTCCCAAGATAAAAACATCACACATCAAATTTTGTTTTTTATTTCTATGAAAAAGGAATTTATTCATAAACTGTACAACTTTTAACCTGACCTGTAAATAAATAAACTTTTGCATTTATGATCCCAATATCTACATAGATTAAACATGTTTCATATTGTTTCAGCCCATGACTTCCCACAGTCCCTGAAGTGTGAAGCCGTCCTTCAGCTTCTCGATGGCAAGGCCCAGCTCGCCAGAGAGGACCGGCTCACGGTCTTGTTGCTTTGGAAAAACAGCAAACAAATAAAAAGAGCCCAAATGGTGTCATAACATAACATACTACACAACATATTTTTAAGTAATATATGATGATAGAATTAATTGTAAGTCTTACCTTATTTCCATCAGCAAAGTAAGCCTGTGGGCAAAGGAAACACACATTTCATAAAAAAGCAACTAGAACATGTCTGTAATGATGGTTTACTGTTGTTTGATGAGCGAACATGAGCACTAGGCAACATAATTCAAGTTTGTTCTCCATACTGGAGGGCATGAGCTGACAGCTATTCTGAGGGCCTGAAAGCTAAACCGAGGACTCCCTGAGGAATTATGAGTGTTGAGGGTGACGAATGGGCACACTCACTGTGAAAGCATCGGTCTGCTCATCTGGCTCGATTTCCACGTCATCAGCAGGCTGTTCCACTGTGAGTTCTTCCAACGGCTTGGGCTGAAATCATAGTTAGGACAAAACAGCGCTATGACAACAACATCAGATGGACTGATAAAAAAGCCACAGTTAAGTATTCAACTGTATTCAAAGACACCACAACTCAAAAATAGACACGGAAAGTAGGTTTGTCTTTGGTTTCGACAGTTTACAGTTTCTCATGTTTTAATATTTTACTAACTAATACTTGAGTTCATGATTTTTGTATCATGCACAGATGCTTACCTTTTCTTCCATTTCATATTCCACTCCAAAGATTGGGTTGGCAGAATACACCTTATGCAATGAGTTGATTTCCTTAAGTGCATCCTGAAGTTTATCCACAGGGTCAATCTTAAAGCCGAGCACATAGCCTCCACTCTAAAACAAAGGCAGAAAGAACGTTTGTGTGCAAGCAACAGAAGAAGAGAATGAACTCCTATTGCAAGTTTCATACCATCATTCTGTGATCTGTTCAGGTGAATGTGACTCAAACTATGGAGAAAAACAAATTACCTGGCGTGAACTCTCTATCACCAGAGCCAAACCGAACTTTGAGTCTCTTATTCTGATGGACCACTTTGGAAAAAAAAAGATTAAAGATATAAATAAAATGAATCCACAGTCTCGAAGTGAAGGAGAAATGAAACAAGATCATTGGAGGCAGCTAATGTGCAAGAGTGGTGCCCATCTGTGACTTAAGAGAAATAACTTGGAAATACTTGTTATAAAAACCCAACACCAAAAAGTTGGGATGCTGTATTAAATTTAAACAATTGAGGACAGAATAAGGAATGTTATTTAGTGTATTTTACTTACAATCTGAAGGTAAGGAATGCTGACATTGAAGCTCTCATTCATATTAGCGTGCCACACAATCCGAACATTGGTGATAAAAAAGGTTCCCAGGTTACCCTAAATGACAGAGAAATTACATTGGTCAAGGTAAAAATTCAATGACTCAAAATACAGACTAATTATCTCCAGTAATCACTTCAAGTTTCAAGAGAGACCCTCCATATATTAGATATGGACTCTAGAGATAGTTTAGATTAAAGCAACAATGTAAACAACTGAGAAAAAGACTTGTTACTTGAAAATTAACATTTTCATTCAACTTCACAGCTCATTAAAAGCATATCATAGAAAGTATACAAACCTTAGTACAGTTTAGTTTTTGTTTGTATATGTTGACTGAGAAACCCTTAACTGAATCGAACATTTAATACACAGAACAATTTTAAATTGGACAAAGTTATTTTAACATACACATTTCAAGCATCAGTACCTGATCACTGGATAAATTCCAGACTCCATTAATTTTATCATAGACTTGCTCCCGTGGCAAGAGTCTTAGGTTTTTATTTTGAATAAGAGCAGCTCGGAGTTTCAGGTCCCTGTACATTTTAGATGTTTCATAGGCCCTGTGACAAAAAAAAGAGTAAAAATGTATAAAGGAACAAATTCTAATTTGCTGCATTCAGAGAACTGAATAATTCTTAGTGTTGTTTACCTGTGGACAGCAATGACGGAGGTAAAGAGCCGTGGACTTCCTGGAACCACATTTGTGAAGATGAACTCAAATCTTGTGTTGATAGACTTGGTCAAGATATAGAGTGCTTCTGTTTGGCCTCTCAATTTCTGGAAAAGAGCATTGAATTAAAAAAAAAAGTTCATTCATGTGTATTTGGAAATATTAAATGATTATAAACAAACACTTTGGACTTAAATGACATGATGATAATAATAGCACTGAATAGTTCAAGAAATAAAATGAAACTGTACTTACTGAGTTAGCTGTCCTCGTTGTGATGTTAATGATGGAGTTGTAACCCACAGCTGAAAAAATAACAGGTCTTCTTTTGGTTGGTTATATTTTTCAAATAGTTTCTCACTTGACTCTTCCAGTCACTCTGACTCTGTATTTTGTTGACAAATACTAGCAAATGTGAGCAGTCAATTTAAGTCTGAACCTCAAGACACAAACCACACTGAACTCTGTTATGATATTTGATATGAATAATCATAATAATAATATTGAGTTTCCTTTTTTGTTTCTTATTTTTTCCAACATTACTTACATGCATTGAAACTCTTTGAAAATAGTTGATTAAACATACAACATATATTGTGACATGAAGACATAAGCTTTGTCTCACCAAATGTTAAAGGCCAATATTCCCTATTGATTTGTTTTAAAATTGTTGTTAACAGTCTTTAACAAAATTTTAAGACAGAGTTTAGGTTTGAATAAAAATGGAAAACTAAATGGAGATGCACAGTAAAAGTCATCAAACTTACAACACTTATGATGTCAATGTAATACCTTTAAAAAGGGCATTAATGCTAAATGCCATTATTTTCCAATAGAGGGCAGAAATATTCAGCTGAAGGGCTGCTGATGGAGACAGACCAAAACAGTAAAATAAATGCATTTGTCATGCAGGTATACTCACACAAATTGACCCGTGGCAGGGCCAAAGAGTGCCATATGATTCTCAGGTTTGTTACCAGAAGTCGTCCTGCGACAAAGACGACATGATAAGATACAAGGTGGTCAGACACACACAGGTTGTCCAGATAGTAATTACCTCG
>JAPZDV010000005.1:11587497-11633877 GCA_029814665.1 Acanthurus lineatus
CTGATTATACATTTTATGCTTTATGTTAAATTGGGAGAAATTGTGTCATGTCTTTCAACTTTTTTAGTGTTATTTTTAAAATATTTTTTAGATTTTTGATATTTAGGCATTACTTGGTGCTCACCAAATTACTTGTTCTTATTTATTTAAAATTTAACTCATATGTTACTCTGAATATCTCTGAAATAAATCTTCTGTTCTTTTTGGCCTATCCCATCACAAACATTAGCACAACATTGTGGTAGTTTCAAGCTTTGACCTCAACAATGTTGCTGTTGTTTTGATTAGCTCTCTGATGACAGACTCATGTTAATACCTTTGGTCCAGGAAACCCTTCGCCCGGGGGTCCTTTCCCTCCTTGAACACCTTGTGGTCCTTGAGGTCCCTGAAATCAAAGCCAGAATGTCACACAAACAGTGCCCAGGTTCAAGTACCTGTATGAGTTTTTCTTACACTTCACATTTGCCATTTAACTGCAAAGACTCAGTTTTTACTTCACTTACAGGAGAGCCAGGTTCACCTACTCCAGGAGGACCGGGAGGACCTGATCGGCCCTGAAACCCCATGTCACCCTGCGGATTTAGATGGTAAATTAATATCTTAAGAGGAGCCCAAAGAAACACAGATTATGAATAATCTGAAATAACAGGAAAAAATTAGAGGTGAATCCATAAAATTATTTACTTTTGGTCCAGGAAGTCCAATGCCAGTTTCCCCCTGAATTCCAGGAGGGCCAGATGGGCCACGTTCCCCCTGTGATCACAAACATGAAAACACTTAAAACATAACATCCTTTAAAGTTGCTTTACAGTCCTCACCCTTTCTCTTGGACTGTCGCTGCCCTTTGTGCATTGTGTGTGAAAGAGATGCTCCCTTGAGACAAAAAATATGCTGCACAGTAAAACCTCTAGCTGTGCACTACATGAGGCAGTGGGTGACATATTTGATCTCTTCCTACAGGTAAGGACAGATGAGAGCTAAACTTGGGTCCCACTGGGTTCAGGTAACCTTATAACCTGAAAAAATAAATAGGAAAAAAAGCAACACCTGACAAAAAGAGATGTACTGTAGACATTTAGCCTGTTCAAGAGTTTACATTCCTTGTTCCAGTCAAGCTCATTTGATTGTGAGGAACGAAGAATGAAAGGCGCTTAAAATTTTTCATATATGTTTTTTTTTTCAAGAAATCTCTGTCTCTGTGTGAGTGTGTGTGAATATGTTAAAAAGCTTGTCATACAGGAACCATTTTAGGGATTTAACACAAATTATACAACAAAGGGACCACCATGGCTCCTGTTATTCTTTGTAAATGCTTCCTACATGTCCTTGCATGGGGAAAACCAAGCACACACTGGTTTTCCATGTGTGTTATTAACTGCAGGCCTTGCTGGAGAGGCTGAAGATGCTGTAGGCACTTCCTAGTCTGTATTTAGGAACAGGATACAAGCCATCGGGAGAGCCTGTGATGAGATTTTTGGCTGATGGTTCACCCCTGTGCTGGTGAATCACAGTAATAATGGGGGACTCTGGCTTATTGCAAAGTGTTCAAACAGGGTTTACTACCAGACAAACAGGCCTCTGAGCAGTATGGGAAAGACTGGGGGGGTAAAGCTCCAAACTCTTGTTTAAACTAATAATAAAACGGACATGTAAATGTCACAGCAGATGTGCACAATGAGGTAAGAAAAAGTAGTTCAGAAGGGGCAGACCTGCTTTCCCTGAGGACCCTCAGGTCCAATGTCTCCATGTGGTCCTGGTAACCCCTGTGCAGACACAACATACAGGCATCAATAAAGAAATGTCCAGAAACATTTGGACATGTATTTTTGTTTATCAGTCTGCAGGGTTAGCCCAACATCCACACTGCAACCTCCTCCCTTTGACTCTGGTGCAATTTATAAACGTAGGGCAACATTCAGTCAATGCAATGTGGTGCAGACATGAAACACAGTCATACTAAGTATCATGGAAAAATATAATGCCAATATTGCTTAAAATTATAAATCAAATTTTGTCCATATTAAATGAATGTTGTGATCCTGTGTTGTTAATTGTTAAAGAGAAAGAAAAACAAAGCTATGTTGACTATGACAGCTGTAGTTCATGCATTACACGTCCACTTCTTAATAAACCTACTTCAAAACCAAAAACATTGATTTGGGAGCTCAATTCTAATACTTTCTATCTCATCTTCTTCTTTTAATAATACTAATAAAAAAATAGTTACTTTGCTCAGTCTATTTAAATTTCAGGCTAAAATGAACAACTTCCAGTTAGCCACACCCACTTGTGAGTCAGGTAAAACCCACTTCCAATTTAAGCTCCTCCCAGTAAGGACTGACGTGGTTAAGTTGGTTGAAGAGATTCAGATAAAAATAATGTTTACTTGCTCAAAGTAAATGTGGATATGGTGTGAGAATCATAAACAACTGTGCAAATCAAGAATGTCGTACAAGCTTCCAAGTTTTAATGTGCACCTGAGAACCAAAAACTTTCAAAAGTAAGATCATAGTTACTCTCTCTCTAACTACTACTAACATAATACTCACCTGCAGACCTCTGAGCCCTCTCGCTCCAACCGAACCCTCAGGACCCTGAATCACACATCACACAGTTAGGGGGGGAGACCATACAGTAAGTAGGAAATTTTAAAATGACAGCATTCAGTGTGTGTGGTGTTAACAGTGCTGTCATACTCTGTCTCCTTTGATTCCTGGAGTCCCGCACTCACCCCTCTCACCCTGTGTAAAAATTATTGTGATAGAATAGCACAGACATGGTTTTAACAAAATAACAATTAAAAAACATCATTGTCTTTAATGTGTGTCACATACCTTCTCTCCTTTATAACCTGGTTTTCCCTGCAAGTACAATTAATGAAATGTTGTGTTTATAAACTACAGACACAGCAATGCATGTTTTCTTAATATAGATCATATACGGTTGTATTTACCTCAGCACCCTCTCGCCCAGGAAGACCACTAAGTCCTGCTTCACCCTGTTATAAATAAATACAAAAATAGTCTGTTTTTTCAAAGAGTTTTCAAACAGCACTTGACTGAAAAAGACTTACAACATAAATTTGAATATTCAGCACTTCAGTGTATTACCCCTGAAAGAGCCCACCAGCTAATCCCAAGTCAATAAAAAAGCACACACCTTTTGCCCTTTAAGCCCCGGGGCTCCATCCTCTCCAGGGCGACCTCTTTTCCCCTGGAGAATGACACAAAATCAGGGTTATGACTGGTTAATTACTTTTTTAAAAAAATAATTTTGCTCTGTTCTTTGCAGGTCCTTTGTGTTTTTTTTTCTCTGGTGAGGCGTTGTTTGAAAAAGACAGTGTGGGGGAGGGGTGTGGGGGCCTGTGCTGATGTCTAAATGTGCATGTTTATGGATGTGATGACTGACAGCTGACGACGTAGGTGGGCATGAGGTGTCTTGTCCACAGGGCCAGGGGTGATTGTCTCAAGCTGCACCTGGACAGCGTGTGTCAGTTACTATCCACCAGAAATCACCAGTTTGTGACCATTAAAGTAATGAGAGCAATTATGAAAGCCTCTTAGTCTGAGTGTAAGAATTTGAAAAATCTGTCTGAAGAGAAAGCACCTGGTAAATGGCCAAACAGCTGCCTGTCGGCAACACAACTCTTTGCTGGGTCAGCGGGAGGTTTGACATTATCTGAGCTGTTTATTATCCAGGAAGAAGAGGGGCTTCGCTTAAAATTTGCATTTGAGCAATATGAGTATATAGAGCAGGGAGGATCATCTTCCTCTGGTGCCTCATACTGCAGTCCATCCCTGTGTAACCAACTGTGTTTGTAGGAGCTGTATGTGAGTTTTATGGTGGCCAAAGGTCCAGTTTTATAGAGAGTGGAGCTTAAAATGTGGAGCCTCTGGTTTCCATGGGGGACATCTTATGTAAAATGAGAAATGCACAATATGTGGCTGAGACTGGGCACAAAGAGTCACAACAAACATTTCTCTCTGGGAATAGAAGACTACAATCTGTCCCCTTCTTTCACCTGTTGCCACGGATTTGCACTTAAAATGTGAGAAACAACCACACACTTGCCTGTGCAAATGCCTGCAAGCTACAGTAAGTAATTATTCTGATCATCCGGTTAAAAAAAAAAAATAGACAATTTACATTCCTGAAATATCATGTCAGATTTTCTGCACAAGATTTCAGGAATCCTTTTGTACATGATGAGCTGACTTGTGACACTTCAAAGGAAACTGCTCTTTGTCTGTGGGGATATATGGAAAAGTTTGAGGGTAAATACTCACCGCAGGCCCGCTCGGCCCCCTCTCTCCTTTCTCACAAGCGCATCTCTGAGCCAGAGGGCACTTTTAAAAAAAGAGACATGTTTGCTAAGCTGTCATGAGTGAAATTCTATACAGTCAATGTGGGTACCCTCACCTAATTACACATCATTAAATGTTAAAAGATATTATATAGAAGCTGTGTAATTGTAACCGTACTTACTCCTTCATCAGCCAAACTTGTCTGCAAAGAAAAGAAAAGTTAATAAATATCTGACAGATGCTGAACAGTAGCAATACTGTAGTGCTTATAAAGAAATTTGTGTCCCCGCCCAGTGAAAAAGATTTGTTCTTTAATGCTGCACAATAAGTGCCTATTAAACTACATAATGCACACAGTAGTTCCTGAAAACCAAAGGTTTATTCAAGGAGGAAAAACTGATAAAGCCAAATAACTTAAAAAAAACTTATCTCTGGTAGGAGTTACAATGTAAAAATACATGTATAAAGAAGTTTATATCTGTGAAGTCTGTTGTAATGTAAAGTTTGAAGACAGACTATATTTACTGTCCGAGGAAATAACAGTGAATCACTGATAGAAAAATCCTATATGATGTGCTCTTGCAGATGTTTAAAGCTTTGTGAAAAGCCTTTCATCCTGAGATGAAATAAACATTCTTTCATTTGTTCCTTAAAAGCATTTTCATCATTCCATCCCTAAACAAATACCTGAGCAAACCTGTCCATGTGTCAACTGTGAATAGATACTTATTCAATGGAAATTCATCACTTTTCTTCTCAGGATGGCCTGCTGAAAGATCAGGTATTATACTCACAATCTCAGTGACGATTTTTCCAACAATGTCTTCATCCTGTAGATTATGCAGGAAGTGGGAGGCCGGGGGGCTGGCAAGCATACGGAGTTGAGCTATGTTGGCTGGCTCATTGGCTGCTCGGGTGATACCCAGAGTGAAGAATTTGATTCCCTGGTTCTTGGCATCAGCAACAGCGGAGAAGATGTCAGGGTTCCTTGGATGTGAAATACCGTCTGTGAGCAGCACAGCCACTTTGATGCTGCCAGGGTTGGATTCCTCCAGGTAGATCTTTGTCATGTTGGTAATGGCGTAGGTGGTGTAGGTGCCGTGCCCAATGTAGATGATGGGAGCAATGCGGGTCTTGAAATTTTCTGTGCCCTGCCAGTTTCTGAACGTTTGTTCTGTGATAACATGACTGCTGTACTGCAGCAGGGCCACCCTCAAGCTCAGGCTGCGTCCGCTCACCAGTCGCACACCTTGAAGTCTCTCCACCAGGTTCATAGCAAACTGCTTCTCTTGCTCATGATTGTCCTTGGCACTCTCAGAGCTGTCCAACAGGAAGGAGAGCTCCAATCCACAGTCCTCATCTAGGATGGCTGTGTGCAGAAAGACCAGGATAAAGGACTCTCCACAGGAAGTGTTTCACAGGTGTCATTACTTTTTTACTAAGTAACTGACTAATTCCTGATTTGAATTTACATCAGAATGATGCACTTAACAATTTTACACATCTTCCCATTAAGGACTAAGCAAGCTTAAATTCAAGTTGTAATTTTTCTGCTGTAATTTATTGATTGAGCAAAATAAAGGAAAACATTAGTTGTATTTGTCCATTGTTTTCTTACCTTGTCCATCATGAATGTTTGCAGCCAGAGGTTTGACCTTGGATTTCTTGTTAGTTTTCCTCTCTTCATAAAAGTCTTGGGCACAGACAGTGGTCAGTGCTGTGACCAGCAGCACTGACGTGAAGGAGGGGAACATCCCTGCCCTGACGGTGAAGAACAACAATTTAAAACTGATAAATATTACTGTCCACAAAAGAAGTTTCAAATCAAACCAGAGTGAAGCAGTTTAGTCATTTGTCAGATAAGCTTAAGAACACTTCAGAAAATAGTTTGGGGTAAAATTCAAATGAAATTGATTAAAAAAAAATTAAAGTGGAAAAAATCTTTAAAAAAACTGAGCAATTGTCTTAACTTTAACTCACAGTCAGACCCCCTGTGGAAACGCTGTAAACTCTAGTGTTGGTTTCCTGTTGCAGCGCAAAATGCAAACTTTGCCTGCCCAGTCAGGTCCACTTAGCTCATTGATTTTGCAGCAGCAGCAGCAGTGTCATTCATTCCTTTGGAGCAGAGTAAAAGACCCTGAGACAGTCACTCCTCTTTTATAAGGAGGCACCAACAGACCAGATCCCATGGTTCCTTGCCAAGACTTCCACTTTGCCCTCAGGGCAGGGGAAGACTGCTGGGATGTGTTTGCAACAATGAGGTTACATTTTATGTGTTTGCTGAAATTTGCATTTTTATTACTACACATACAAACTGTGGATGCACACCTTAATACAAGGGTAACTCACTTTAAATGCCCCAGAGATTATACATATCATGCAATGTTATTGCATGTTAGTGTATTTGTCACACTTCTTATCTGGCTTTACTCTGAAAAGTTGCAGAATCCTCTGAGCTGCTGGCAAAAACAACTGATAGATCCATGAGGATTTATGTATATATCAAGTTCTTACGAACTCACAGTATAGTTTGATAATTAGATTATCTGCTTAATTCTGATAACTATTTCATAGTATTTGGTGTAAGAGAATATAATGTCTATGATGATGTGTCGGGGTGAGTTTTGTAAGATCAGCCTTAAACATCATTTGTTCAGAGAACTCTGTTTAGACAAGGGATGAGTAAGATTGTTTTGAAATTTTTAAATCTACATATTTGCATAGAATTGGCTGCATCACTATTTAAAAAATATTTATTGGGTCTCTAAAGTTTGCAGAAAATGTTGAATATAAACTCTCATATGTGTCCATTAGAATAAAATAGCTCCTTGAAAAAATAAGGTTTTAAGTTTTTTAAGAGGTGATATAAAACTAGAAAACATGCCACATAAATTCCTCAGGCAGAGGAGTTTTAAAGTTAAGAAGCCCTAATGGCAAAGGCCCAGCCACCTTTGGTCTCTGCTCTGGACTCAGGAATGACCATAACAGCCCTGCCTGAGGATAAGGGGTGAAAAGGTCTGAGCTTTTCTTAATCAATAACAAAATTTCCAAGCAATTATGTAGAGATGCTTGAAATTGAGAGATTACATCTCAGCATGTTAGGGTTAAGACACAGTAGAGTATTTACAGTATTCAAGTAAACTAATGGATGAAAATGGGCTAACTTTATCCCAGTCACCAAAAGGATAAAAGTGCTAATAATTAATCATTGAAATACAAATCAGGGAGTTATTGGAGTAAAGGTAGCATCAGTACAGGCAGCGAGGGCCTCACAGTAACCTCAGACCTCAAACAAAGAATGTAGGTGCTGTTATTGCACTAGATTTACAGTAACTTTTGTTGGCTTTTGTTGCTTATAATTATACTCTTATTATACTTTCATGAAAGAGGGTTGATACCAGTGGAGAGGTGACATGTAATACATCTTTCGAGGAAATAAATAACTGGAAGCTGTAATTCACCTTCCAGACCTTGAAAGCTGGTCCATCTGACCATTGACTACCAGACGTGACCTTATAATGTCCTCCTCCTCTCAGTGTGGTCTAAAGATGAAGCTGGTCCTGTGCAGACTGGCTGAGGATTCATGGTGCTTTCTGCCCGCTGTGCTTGAGGTGAGGAGGCTTTGTATTGCAAAGCTCCAGGCAAGATGTAATTAGAGGAGACTTTCCGACTCAAAGGAATGCTGCATTGAATGATTGCTTGGCAAAATCTACCCTGTCACTTTGCTCTATGATGAATGACATCCATTCATACTGTTCCTATATGCTGTAGCAACTTAAGTAAGTTGTGGAAGTGATGAAGTCAGGTTGTCTTTCATGTGTGTCCATCACTGACTGAATGCTTTGTTTGTTTTCTCCATTATGTTTGTGACATAGTGGTTGCAGAAGGCTTAGAACGATTTCTCAGTGAGCATTTTAAACCTGTAAAAAACGTCACTGTACTGCAGAGACAATGAGCCTGGTACTGTGACAGACTATAGACGATAAGGTGGGAAAAGAACTTGCTGACAGACCAGTTCAGTCAAGAAGGTATTCATAACACCAACTAAATAACACTGAAAAACAGAAAAAAGTTCATTTTTGGCAAGGAGATTACTCAACTCTCTTTTACGTCTTTACGTGAGCTATTAAGGTGTCGTTTTAAATGGTAGATTAAAAATTCATCATTAAAAATTCTTCAAATTTATCAAATAAATAAACTTTGTGAAAGGTAGATAAAAGTTAGTTTTAGTTGAAGAAACAGGAAAGGAACAGCGTCCACCCCAGACTGTAAATAGGTTTGCTCAGTCATGAAAGTTGGAAAAAATAAAGTCAGTGTCATATATCATACTAGCAGAAGAGTTAACCTTCTAATGAACATAATTTCTTGAGTGATGATTTTTGCAAGCATTGACAGGCTATCTGATAAGTCAAATGTAGAAGAAGTTTGATTCACATTGGACATGGACACACTAAAATGATCTCAAAAATGAAACCAATCTCTTGCTAAATGAAAAGTTCTTATGGCATGCTTGAAAAATAACCTACTTTTTAATACTTGAAGGAACTTTGCACATTTATGTGCAATTTTTTTAATCATTACAATCTTAACATGTAAAATCTACACAAAACAACATCTACATACAAAAAATACTAGACTGGCAGTTGCATGACATTGCTTTATTATGAGATTAAGACTCCAACAGGTTTGAGTGAGAGGTTTTAAGATACAAGGTATGCACTATCCGGCGCTCTCCAACAAAGAGGTAAGAGATACACATTTGCATTCCATGGTCATTTAAATGAGCAGTTACAAAATTAGTAACAAAATGCATTCCTCATTTTGGCTCTTTGATAGGTTTGCAACAGTTGTGCATAAGTAACTCTTTTATTCAGTTTTTTTCCTTAGATATTGATTCAGGCAAGGTCAGGGTCTCTCGCTTTTAACAGCTGTCTGTCGGACGCTATTCTTGCAATACTACGGTTAAACAGCTGGCTAGTGTGTCTTTTTGCTTCACAACAAAGTCTGGTTCACTTCCTGGGGGCTTGGTTTAGTTTGTGCTGCCCTCCTTCGGTCAGCGAGGGAATAAAAACACGGCGGACTGCGCATGCTCGGACACGGAGCGGAGCAGTAGGGGATCACCCATTGCTGTGTGTGTACCTTCACCTTCAGCCATCTTAGCCATGTTGGGCGCTGTGGGAAGGTGTTGCAGCGGGGCTCTGCAGGCTTTTAAGCCTGGGATCAACTCATTAAAGACAATCAGTGGAAGACATGCGACCCTTGTTTCGAGTGAGTTAATACAGTTTTTAAACATGGACCGACTTGTCAGGAATATGTGTAACTGCGTTGTTTTTAACGCTAATGTAGCATGCTAGGTGTCAGGCCTCAGACTTACCATGGAGTGTCTTCATTCATTTGCAATTTCCAACATTATTTATTTGTTTTTGTTTTGTTTTTACTTAACTAACGCAGCATAATATACAAGATAAGTTGGCTGCATGCTCTTATTGTTACTGCAATCATAACCTTGTTCACTGCCTCCAATCAATGACCTTTCCAAGTACAGAGTACAAGTCAATATTTCCCACTAAACCCATAAGTCCGTAAGTCTATGGGACACTGGAACTATAGTTCTGTAGCACCAAAATGTGCAAATATACTCTTCAATAATATATTACATGCATTACAGGCTAATCATTGACCCCCTGTAAGATGTTATGTTTTTTTAAATGTAGTCGCAGCTGTCATCTTCAAAGTTGCTTGAGGGATGATGTCATTCATGTCCTTTTTTTGACATTGTTCTTTCAGGCAGGGGTTACGCTGCCCCAGCTGCTCAGGCAGGACTGGCCAATGGTCGGATAGTGGCTGTGATTGGAGCTGTGGTGGATGTTCAGTTTGATGAGGGCCTGCCTCCTATCCTCAATGCACTGGAGGTGGCTGGCCGTGAGAGCAGGCTGGTGCTTGAGGTGGCACAGCATCTGGGTGAGTTTGCCAAATTGAAGCCAGGGTTAAAAATTGATTAACAATGCAGCATTTGTATGTCAGTTCCGAATTCTAAACCATTTCCTTATTGTCTCATAGGTGAAAACACAGTCAGGACAATTGCCATGGATGGCACAGAGGGTCTGGTGCGCGGTCAGAAAGTTCTGGACACTGGAGCCCCAATTAGGATCCCTGTGGGCCCTGAGACCTTGGGCAGGATCATGAATGTCATTGGAGAACCCATTGATGAGAGAGGTCCAATTACCACCAAGCAGTAAGTGTTGAAGAGTTGACCATGATGCTGGAGTTATTCTCTTAGTTTTTTTTTCATCAGTTGCCACAAAAAAGGAAAAATCAGTAATATGCTGCTTTGTTAGCTTGACTGTACTTGAGACATGAATCTATGAAAAAAAAAGTTTCCATTATAGGGATTTTTAGGAATTAAGAGTGCATTTGTTATAACATTTAAGTTGTCTTGGGTCTTTTCATTGGATTAGTTGCTATTAAAGAAATAAGCATATCACCATCCTTATCCATCACAACAGCCTAATTAAAAAAGACACTCATATTCTATCATCTTGCAGAACTGCTCCTATTCATGCTGAGGCCCCTGAGTTTACAGACATGAGTGTGGAGCAGGAGATCCTGGTTACCGGCATCAAAGTGGTAGATTTACTGGCACCCTACGCAAAGGGTGGAAAGATTGGTTGGTGGATTATCCGACACTTCTTATTCTCTTTTTCTTCACATCATCATTCATATCATAGTAACTGACTAGTATGAATTCTGCATGCCTTCAGGTCTGTTTGGTGGTGCTGGTGTTGGCAAGACTGTGTTGATTATGGAGCTCATCAACAACGTGGCCAAAGCTCACGGTGGTTACTCTGTGTTTGCTGGAGTGGGAGAGCGAACCCGTGAGGGAAATGACTTGTACCATGAAATGATTGAGTCTGGTGTCATCAACCTGAAAGACACCACCTCAAAGGTGACACCCTTCATGAGTTGCATTTATTTGTTAAAACAACTTTTTTTGACGCAGATACTTAATCTGTGCAGTTTTTAAGGCATCAGTATGTAAGGATTCTCATGGACCTATATTGTATCATCTCATGCTAAAGTCCCCAGGTGATTCTTGTCATTTTGTTGCCAGGTAGCACTGGTGTACGGTCAGATGAACGAGCCACCAGGTGCCCGTGCCAGAGTTGCTCTCACTGGTCTGACTGTTGCCGAATACTTCCGTGATCAGGAGGGACAGGATGTACTTCTCTTTATCGACAACATCTTTAGGTTCACCCAGGCTGGATCAGAGGTATGCATTTCTAAATATATTTTTTATCATTTAAAATGCCATCATTAAATATATTATTTTGTATTTGTGTCTATTAAATTTGTTTTTGAATGTGTTTCTGTCTCTCAGGTGTCTGCCCTGCTGGGACGTATCCCCTCTGCTGTGGGTTACCAGCCAACTCTGGCCACTGACATGGGGACAATGCAGGAGAGAATCACCACCACTAAGAAGGGCTCCATCACCTCAGTACAAGTGAGATAACAAATGATGCAGATCATTTGTTACCACACTCTCCTTTTTCCAGATTTATGAGAAAACCCATGATTTTCCTACAGGCTATCTATGTGCCAGCTGATGACCTGACTGACCCTGCTCCTGCCACAACTTTTGCTCACTTGGATGCAACAACTGTGCTGTCCCGTGCCATTGCTGAGCTTGGTATCTATCCTGCTGTGGACCCTCTGGATTCCACCTCCCGCATCATGGACCCCAATATTGTTGGGGCTGAACACTATGATGTTGCTCGTGGTGTGCAGAAGATCCTTCAGGTGAGCCTTCTGTTGGACTTCAAAGTTTTAAATAGCTGTCAACAATATCTCCAATTCAAAAACTAAGACCTTGTCAAACAATCTGTTCTCTTCCTTTTCAGGACTACAAATCGTTGCAGGACATCATTGCTATCCTGGGTATGGATGAATTGTCTGAGGAAGACAAGCTGACTGTGGCTCGTGCTCGTAAGATTCAGCGTTTCTTGTCACAGCCCTTCCAGGTGGCAGAAGTCTTCACTGGCCACTTGGGAAAGCTGGTTCCTCTGAAGGAAACAATCAAAGGCTTCCAGAGCATTCTTGCTGGTAAATTGCTATGCCAAGGTTAAAGCATTTGCAAAATGGATGAAGTCAGTGGAAATTTGATAGTAATGTTTTTTCTTTTCCCTCTTTAAGGTGAATATGATGCATTACCAGAGCAAGCCTTCTACATGGTGGGTCCCATCGAAGAAGTCGTGCAAAAGGCTGAGAAACTGGCAGAGGAGCATTCTTAAGTGCTTCATTTGTGAGATTTTAAATATTTGTACAGTATACTTTCTATTTGAGGAACTTCTAACATGTCATGCTCAATATGTTGTGTTGTGGTTCTGTCTCTCCAAAAAGAAAAAGTGAAGAGAAAATTAAAATTGACATTGTGATATATAAATTTGTTGTCATTTTTTCATTTTTGTTGGCACTGTCAGTTTATTTTTATTTTATGTTTATTTAGAACATAATAGCCAGTGATGCAGGTTAGCCCACCATGTGGCGAAGTTTCTTATTCAACTCCCTTTCTTGTATAAGGAGGTTGGTGCTGTGTTCTTTGAAGGCTTCAAAATCCTTTAAAGTAATGACAAAAGAGAATATGTCAGTGTGTTTGTGACACTAAAGATCTGACTCAATTAGTACTGCAGATTGCAACAAACCTTTTTAAACTTCCCATATTTTTTCCCTGAATCAACAAGAGCAGACTGGAGAGACTTCACCTTTGCATCTAAATTAACAGCTTCTGCTTCCCGTTTAAACCTGAGGAAAGATGAGAGACAAGTATAGACAGGGACAGATAGAGATGCGACAATAGTTGTTACACTTGTGGATTTTTCTTAAAGCAGTGATGTGCTCTTGATACATAATGTACCTGTCTTCTGCTTCAATATGTGCTTGTTTCTCCTCTCTCCATTTTGTCTCTAGCAGCTGGATTTCTTTTTGCTTCTCCTGTTTTAGGGCAAATTTGAAATATATTAAGTGTTTAGTTCATCTGTGAGAAGCTGTGATGTAAGTTAGGAGAACAAAAAACCTTTTTTAAATTACCTGTATTATTTTCCCTCTTTCCATAGACAACAACAGTAATTTGTCTTTCTCCGTTGTGAGGCTTGCTATGCTTTCTCTCAGGCCTCTTTCCTTCAAAGCATGCTGTTCTTCAGCCTTTTGTATCTTCAGCTTAAGGTCTGATAATGGAAAAGGGCCTCAAGTTAGCACATGCTTATATTTTGTAGCCCTGCAGGAATGATAAATGTTGACTACCAACCTTGGCACCTCTCCTCAGCATATCTTTGGTGTTGCTGAGCTTCATGTAATTGATCAAGTAGGGATTTCTCCTTGGTTTGATGCTCAGCTGCTTGTTCCAAGAGTTTTGACTGGTAACCAGATAATTTCTCCCTTAAACGTTGGATATAAAACACAGCATCAGAATAAGCAGTTTTAGCGTAAACAGCTAGGGCAGATGTTAATGCTTGTAATTACTAATTAATTTAGTTTTCAATTAAAGGTCAGATTTTCCAGTTTACATAATGTTAAACAAAAAAATAAGCAAATAAATGACAACAACAAAAAACATTTCTCATGAGCCTTTCCCAAAGCCTTCATAGCCTCTTCTTTGCCACCATAAGTCGAAAATCCAAAAGCTCCTCATTTACTATTGCAAAGTTAAATTCTTACATTTAAGACAGAAATTCTTGACATTTTGCTTAAAAAATTGAAAAAAGATAAATTGATTATAAAAGAGTTGGCAATCGCCTTAATTCCGTTGATTGATTGATCAAGTAATTTTTGCAACTATTTTGCAGTTTTAAGTGTGATTTACATGTTCATTGAAAAGACAACCAAACTGCTGCTAATTAAGTTTGTGAAGATTGACCAGTAGATTAATTTTCAGCACAATTGACATGAATTCTTACCTATCATCATTCTCCTTCTTTGTGTTCATCTCTGCCAGGAGTTTAATGTCTTGCATCAGTTTTTGAACAAACACTTCTTTATCTTGTAATTTTTGGGAGAATAGTGTTTCATTTTCTGACTGCAGCTCTTTGTTTTCCAACTTTAGCTGGGCATTCAGATTTTTGTACTCGTTCATGAAAGCAATGATAGCTTGGTTGTTGGCAGCTAAATCCCTAAATCTCTTCTCCAGTAGATCTGCTCTCTGTCTTTCGCCATCTAGTTCATCCTGGCAATCTGTCACCCGACCCTCCAGCTCCGTATTTGCTTTTTTCAGGGCTTGACATCGAAGAAGCAGCTCATCTGCTCTCTGTTTCAGTATGAGGATAAGACCTGACTGTTCATGTATCCTAGACCGCAGCGTCTCTGTTATGTCCTCCACAGAAAGACTCTGAACTTTATCCTGTGACTCCTGTGTATTGTCAAAATCCTTAGAGCAAGGGACAATGACCTGTGTGAAAACATGATATGTAAAATTAATGAAAATATTTCCTAAAAATGTTGCAAAGTAGTTGCAGAATAAAATGGCACGTGAATACTTGGGTGGTGTACAATTACCTCAGGAAAGCTTTCAAGGTAAGTACAGCACCAGAATACATTTCACGTTAGAAGATTTATATCATGTGTGTTTGTGTGCGTGTGTGTAGCAGTTAACTTATATATGTGTGCCAGATCACTTCACAATAAATTTAAAGTGTAATTAGAAGACAACTAACGTTACCAAGTTGGCTAAACTAGATAACGTTACCAGCTAGCTTTAAGTCACGTATACTCACAACAATATCATCGATAATTTATATCGTTACGTACCTCTTTCGTGTTGCCCTCCGACTTCAGAAAGTTTTCTACATTTTTCTGTGGAGCTGCCATAATGAATGAACACTGATGAAAGATAGCAATGAAGCTAAATGTTAAATTGCTTCCTACTACTTTTGCGTAGATATTTTTTTACTTGAAGGCTCGGTTCAATCAGTGAGCGTCTCTAAGCTTCAGTTGCTTGGTCACTAATGGCAACCATTTTTCAACTGTCCCCTGATTTAACAACAGCCGCTGGTGAGATTCTGCTTCCTCCGCTCGGCCGCATGGTGGGGCTGTTGGGCTTCTTATCAGGCACCAGCTCTGTGGAGGCATGGACCCTCTTGGAAAATAGTGGTACAATAAGCAATTAGTCTCTTTTGTTGCTTAAGTATTGTCCTCCTAATCACATTTTTAGTCAGTTCTCTTATTGTCACTTTCTTTGCTTTCATATTGAGGTGCCATTACTATTTTTCATACGTCACTTCTGAAGGCTAGAGTATTCCTACGGGACTTAAAGTGTGGCCATGGTATCCGATAATAGTTACATTCAGGGCGGGTTAAAGCATTTTAGCCTCTTATTTGTACTGCTGTGACATTAAAAAAATACGTTTTTCATGATGTTGCCGTAAATGATAAAGCTCGGTGTAAGTAGGTGCGCGTAAAAAAAGGGGCCTTGATAGAAACACCGTGATAATGTTACTCGTCTGGGCCTTTGGGACACCCTAAATAATAGCTTTATGTAGCTAGTTTTTACCCTAATTATTACCCCCATCGTTAGTTTTCTTTTAAGCGCTCTCAGGCAGCCCTTTATTTCCCAAGTGCGGGGCAAATAAACAGAGATGATAGCCCGCTGTGAGTGAAAAATCACTGGCACTAAGGGCAAGTCGGACCTGCATGGTATTATGCAGATTCCAGGGCTGGAAGGATTTATCCGGAGGGCCGAGGCTGGCTTGGGGGAGCGGCTGTCCTGGCCTTTGTGCACGCCCCTTTTCATCAACTAGCGGGCCAAGAAAGACAGACAGAAGAAAGCAACAGCATCCCAGCCCCAGTCCCTACAGCTCCTCCATCTGCACAGCGGAGCTGGACGGACCAGCCAGAATGTGGAGAGCACTGCTACTTAAACTCTTTCTCGTTTTCATATTATCTGTTAGATGGTGCCACTCTGAAGGTAGGTGGTGTGATTTTTTTTTCTTCTGCATTTTTTTCTGTTCACACAGGCTGTCAGTTGAATAATTCATTGAGGACCTGCAGAGTTGTTGTGCTACTAGTGACTCACCCAGTGCACTTGTTGCTCATCAAAACAAACTAGTTTTTGTTCAGGTAAATCCAAGTTGAATTGTTGCTTGATTTAAATACTCCTGTATTTTTGTTTATCAAAGAGTAGCAATTCAGTAGTTAAAGGAGTTCAGATTGTGAGTTCAGATTAGGGAGGATAAATGCCCTTAACACATTAAAAATAACCTGTTGATGGTTCAAAAAGCTATCTTTATTATGGAACTACATAATCACCCCCAGTAATTTTAAATGGGCTACTAGGTAATGTAATTCTGGCTCTAGTGTTAAGTGTTTTACCACATAGTATTACTTTAAAGGTTGAGCACAAAGCCTCACTCAGACAGACTGGAAGTTCTCTTGAGGAACTTTTGCCTGAGCTTTATTGTTGCTAGGTAACAGAAAAGAGCATGTGACTTACAGGCAATCTGTGAGGACTGAGAGCCACTGGTACAAATCTCATTCAGTGGAGCAGATTTTACACCGCAAACCTAGGCTTCATTCCAACTCAAGGAATAACTTTATTTTCTAATGTAAGACAGAGGCAGAAGAAAATCATCAGTTACTGCTCGTTATACATGACAGCCTTGTGTTTGTCTCTTGTGTTTGTAGCCCAGCAAGATCCTACTTCTCAAATTGTAATCTGCTTTCTTTTTGCTCAACCCTTAGTATGTAAGCTCCTTAGTGTGAATCAAGCAACTAATTACACTGCAGCTGCTGCAGAATGGAACCATTTCTACCTAAGGGGCAGTTAAGAGTTCAGAATAAACTGTACTAAGACTGAGGTCAAAGCTATAGCTTTCTTCTGTATTTATAATGTTATTTCCTAGTCCTATTTCCTCACACTGGCAAACAGACACACAAAAACAGAAAAGGTGGACTGTCCGTGCCAAAAAGACAGTGCTGACTCTGAGACTGTAGAATTTAGAAAATTCAATTGGCATTTCCTTTAAATCCAATGCAGTCACAGTACTTGTAGCTGAAATTTGCAGATGACAAGTGAGGTGTACAAAATGATGACTTAATTGAAACGCAGACACTTAGTTGACTCTGTCAGCATGTTCATGTTAATCATTTGTTTGGATTTTTTGTGACTAACAGACAATAATGTAGTCTGCTTTGAAAAAAATTATAATTGTTTGTCTTTCATCTGTCATTTAAAAAAAACATTTCAAGTATTAACAGCTTTATAAAGGCTGTCTGGTGGTGTGTGAAACAGACTGAGGGATGTGTCATTTAATTTTGTACTCAGAAAGATTAGTAATGGTTTATTTATGTATTTTTAGAATGAAGGGACAGGATACTCTCTCTAATCTCTGCCTGATCCTACACAAAAACCCTTTAGTTTGGTAATGGCCTCTTTCATGACCTTCTGTAACACATTAAACTGCCTTGACACTGCTGCAGAGTGCTTACACTTGCATTAATAGCTAATGTAATAGTACTATCCTCTGTCATTTTTTTGCTGTTGCAGACATGCTTTGGTGGTAAATTTAGTTGTTTTCCCTGTTAATCATTGGCCAGTGAAATCTTAATAATGTATTAGGTGCACAGTAAGAACTTTAATGCTGTTACCAATTATGTTTTTAGTATCATGAAACAGAGCAATGACCCAACAACTTGTTTTCTCATGTAAATACAGACTGCAGTTATTTAGCTCATGTGCTGAGGTAGACTGCCCTCATTTGTTCACAAAATATTTTTGTGTATGTCTTTATTTCAGTGATTTAATAACATTGTTAAAAAGTCTTCTGTAATATTCAAACAAACACACAAACTTGGCCAGCATGTGCATGTTAAATCTCACACATGCCGGCTCCTTTCCGGTGTAGGAGCCTAAATCCTTGTGCAACAGTTGCACTGCGTAAGAAACAGGAACACAGTTGACACAAATGCAGAGTAAATCCTTTCTTTTTTCTGCACTTCTCTTAGTCTAGGTAACAGACACTGAGGATGGAGTTTAGCCTTCAATTAACAGTTGATGAGATGAGTTCTACTGTACAGAGATAAAATAAGCTGTCCAAGGGCTCATTTGATTGTGACAACTTAATTTATGACTCTTTTCATTCATGTATTTGTGAAGGCATGTACCAAAAATCATGTTGAGTATTCGTCAGTTCTAACCAGACCAATGCTTTATTCCTCACTCTATTTGTTCCTCCCTTTTGCTCCCATGCCACTGCCAAAGCCCCTTGGTTTTTCCCTGTTTTGTGTGTAGCAGTAAGAGCCAAAGTCACTTGTTTGGCAATTGACTGCATTCTGCGGCATTGATTTCCATATGAAATAGGCAGCAGCACTTCGCTCTGACAGCGTGGACGGGTCCAGCGTTTCATGCTGCCAGCAGCCGTTTTCTCCACTTTTCTCTACACACATTCAGTGAGTGCAGAGGGCTGGGCCAAAACAAGACAGCATTGATGAAAGCTTGAAGACATCTTTCAGGCACATGTGACAAGAAAGAGATGTTTCAGTGGTAGTGGACAGGTGTTTTCTTAATGGGTGGCCTCGAGAGGGGACCTGTTGTTTTACCATTTTGCAGGAAGTAATGTACTTTGTTTTCTGCTGTCCATCTCAAGAGTGGGTTCGATTTTAGGGTGACACTTCCAGTTATGAGTTTGCATCCCCGCAGGCACCTCTTTTGTGCCATTGTTATTTCACAGTGGGATTTAAGGTGTTTGGAGGACTTCTTTCGAATGAAAATTCCTCTACTGCTCTTCTTTGTTGGGAAATAGTAGGGCGCCCTTATCTTCCTGCATGGAAAGTACAGTGCTCTCTCCTGCTGTGGGTTTAAGTTGCTAATTAGAAAAGACAAGGCTAGAAAGAAGGGAAAGGAAAACATTAAATTAAACAAAAACACTCAACCAATTAACTTTAATAAGGGCCAGACCATCAAACTCAGATTAAACATTCTTAAAAGCAGATTTGCACCATTTACCCTGGCCTTTACCTTTTCTAATTGACAGAGAAAATGTGACTTTATCATGATGAAGACATAAAAATTTGTGCATTAAGGAACAGATACAAAGAAGACGTTCTTTTCCAAATGTAAGCAGAACCCTCACACAAGATAGTGCTGTTGAAAGGTTCAGCTTCAGTGTATCTGTCACCTTTCCCAGAAGTAATACTGTCAGGAAACACAGGCTGCATTTGAAAGCCTCCAGCAGATTGGTTTCTTCTTGGCATGTGTGGTTTTAAGTCATCAACCTGGGTTGAAATGTATGGCAGCTATAAACTACTTCCAAAGCAGATTTTAGTAGTGATATTTATCTGTTTTTAAAATTTTACTCTTTTAATTTATTGTTACACATTGCTCATTTTAATAATGTTTTTTCAGTTTTTGCTGTCCTATACAGACCATTACATCTGATCATACAGCACTTTATTTAATGTTTTGTATGTGCCATTTTTAAGGGAAATATAAAATTTTGTTAAATAGAGTGCATCACTTAAAGACCCTTTCCCTCTGACATTTGTATACTGTATGCAATGCTTACTCCTGTTGCCATGCTATGGATGATGCTGGAACCTTTGGGATCACTGCCTTGCAACAAAGGCTCCCTTTGAGCAGATTGTGAGCAATTTTATCATTAGTAAACTGAGTAGGAAAAAAGATATGCCTCCTGGATGACTGCTGAAGGAGTTAAATATGCAGCTTGTTTTTGCTGGATTGGTTGTAAAGCAGTTGGGTGGTTTGCTGGCTAATTAATCTTCAACAAGAATTCTTGATTAGAGCTATGCAATGCTTTTAGTGTAGCGGTACAGAGAGTAACCCCACAGTTGTCATAAAAGAGAGAATAAAGAAAACATTACATAGAGGAGATGATGAATCTCTGACTAAATATAACCACAGTCTCTTTTCCAAACAATTTATCAAGTCAATAGTCAGCCAATAACAGCTGATATTCAATTTACTTGAAAGACATTTCATTTTTTGCTCAAGACATATGTTGACAGTTTATTTTTAGCTATCCCTTTACTTTCTTGTAGCTAGTAAACTAGTGGAATTGTAGAGCATTAGTAATCAGGTGACCTCCAAATTTTCCATAGGAAACTTCCTGGACAAAAAGAAAAAAATCTTCCAAAATGCTGGATTTGGCAGGACAGAGATAGACCACCAACCCCAAGCATGCACCACCAATCACCACCTCAAAACTCTTCTCGCAAAGAATTTGGGTTGAGATGATTGCGGTACCACCCAGTACCACTATTTATTCAAATTACATTTCAGACTGGACATGGACAGCATACACCATAAATCAGACTGTCAGAGAGACAATCAGAAATGCACATTCCTATTTGGACGGGTCTGATGGAGTGCTCTGCCACTGAACTATGCTGTCTGAATCAATCTCTCCTGGAAAACGTCTGGAAAGGTGGAGTGGTGGTACCTTATCTTTACAGATGCCACTCAGTGAAAACATCAAAAGGAGGCTCAGGATGAGTGTGGTGAGGGTTGTGTAACTGCTGGGGGCTGGCTGGCTGGCTGGCTGGCTGGCACGCCTGTCTCCAGAAGTCAGGGCTTGTCAATGCTATGAACACGTTTTTCATCAGTGGAAGACATCCCAACCAGATATTCATTCTTTTATAGAGTATTTAAGAAGTTATCAATTCTCTTTTTAATCACCATTCTTTTGAATTTCTTATAATGTGTGCCTCAAGATCCAGGGATAGAAAGACTGACCATTTTTGGACATAAATATAGTGATAATGTTGAAAACATAGATGGAAGGCTAAAAGGTTTAAATCAGGATCGAAATGATGTACAAATTTAATTGTTATTAGGATGTGACTCGGGGCAGTTCCGCTGTGGTACAGGCCGATGTATACCAGGAGACTGGCACTGTGACGGCACGTCAGACTGTGTGGATGACTCTGATGAACAGAACTGCCGTGAGTTACTCATTATATTACACTGTAGGTCCACTTTGGATGAGTGGGATATTTAATGGTAGAAGAAATATTCTTGTAATTTTTGTTCTTCAATTCTTGTAAATAATAAAATGCCCTTTGTGTATCCACAGCTCAGGTAACATGTGATGAAAGTCATTTCCAGTGTTTGAGTGACGGCGAGTGTATCCCTGATGTGTGGGTGTGTGATGACGAAGAGGACTGTGAGGATGGCTCAGATGAGAGACAACACTGCCGTAAGGACATTTTTACATTATTAGAAATTCTTTTGGGAGTGTGTAATGTTTCATGGAAAGATTCAGTTAGTCATTAACATTATTTCAGTTGTCTTATAGAAAGGAGTTTTTTATTATGTTTTTCCATCACATAGTATCTGCCCGCTCCAGTGTCTCGGAAACTAATGTGTATGACACTTATTTAAAGTTAATTATTTACATCAAAATGTTGTTTTTATGGCTGAACTATTACATCAAATTAAATTTTCAATATTAAGATCTTTAAGCTTGAATGGTCAAAGGATCTGTGGGAATGAGGAAGTTAGGGCATCATTTGCTTGTTGGGTACAAATTAGTTAAATTTTTCTTTGTGTCAGTGCATATTAGTACTATTTGAACAAAATCTTTCTTTGTGCTGTTAAGTCACTCTGAAATCTGTCCCCAGCTGGGAGGACGTGCACCAGTGGCCAGTTCAGCTGTAGTAACGGGGCCTGCATCCCTGGAGAGTACAGATGTGACCGTCTGTCGGACTGCTCAGATGGATCTGATGAGAGAGACTGCCGTAAGTCTTCTCCAGGGTGGTTTCCCTTTTTTTTTATCTCCTGTGGCATTTTAATCAATTTGTTAAGATTAAGAGGCTCGTTGACTGACAGAATGGGCCACAATATGCTTCTTGTTGTCAGAGGTTGATTGCAGATTCCTTGGTGGATTAGTCAAGCTGAAGTTCAGCTGCTATGCTATTATTGTGCCGACTTGCCAGACTCACAACACTACACACTGTGGTAATCTCACAATTGCATAAAGAATGCTGTGGCGACTGCTGTTGTTATGGTGGTGGCATTAAATTTTAGTCTCTTATCCCTCCAATTCGCCAAGCTTTTCACATTTTAAAAGCTGAAAAGGACACAGTTGTCAGGCTGATTTGAACGCATGGCATTGCCTTGATGATGATTTAATCTTTCAGATTACCCTGAGTGTACACAGCTGAGGTGTGCTAATGGGGCCTGCTACAACCGAACCCAGCGATGTGACCATGTCCTTGACTGCCGGGATGGCTCCGATGAGGCAAACTGCAGTAAGAAGCCTAATACATGGTTCAAGTACTTTAAGTGGAAGTCAATTTTGAGCCTTTCCAAAATGCCAAAAAATGTAGCGTTACATTGTCACCAAATAGATCCCCTTTTTGTCTTTTTCTGTCATTTATTTCTTTAGCACAGCACTGCAATGCGGGTCTGTTTCAGTGTCATAATGGGATTTGTGTTCCTCAACGCTATGTCTGTGATCATGACGATGACTGCGGAGATCGAAGTGATGAGCTAAACTGTAGTATGTAACCTCTCCTCTCTTTTAACCAAACCCAAAAAGAGCCGAACTTGTGACACTTAGTTCTCAGACAGATGTAATTGTAACTTAGTCTCTGATCTTTTCTATGTATTAATATTGTCCACTTTACCTGCAGCATATCCTACATGTAGAGGCAACTACTTCACCTGTCCCAGTGGCCGCTGTATCCACCAGGTCTGGGTTTGTGATGGAGAGGATGACTGTGAGGACAATGCAGATGAAAAAGGCTGTGGTATGGATACAATAGTTGGAAACAAGTTGTCATGAATGTTGTTAATTTTTTATGTCAGGGCCAGAAATGTTAGACATTTGGTAGTTTAAGGAACACTAGAGCGGGTAACAGCTCAGGCTCTCTGTGTGAGGCTGATTCATCTCCAGTCTCCATGGTTGGTTTGGGCTAGCAAGAGGCTATGCCTGTGCTCCTTTAAGTGTGTTATTCAAATGCCTCTTTGTGGCACAAGATCGCACAGCCCCCCCAAAGGGCTTTAGAATTCCTCCACACGGCTGTGAAGAGTGTGTGTTTTTAGAGGATGGGCTGCAGAAGCCCTCTGAGCCCCCATGTGACCCCCTCAAAGCTCAACTCCCCTGCATCGATTTAGAGTGAAAGTAATTTTCCCTGACAATAAAATCCTAGTCACAGTTTTCTTAAGATCAGCACCACATTCATGTTGAGAATAAGCTGCCTTTTCTAAATAGACTTTGAATGTAATTTAATTCCTATAGTCTAGGTCATGTTAAAACTCTGTGTTTTTTATTTTTTCTACATTTTCATTATTTCAAATTAAAAGAAACTTTTTTTTTTTACTGCAGATAATGTACTGCGGGAGTGTTACCCTGGAGAATGGGCCTGTCCATCTTCGGGCCTGTGTATCCCCATGGATCAGCTGTGTGATGGGACAGCTCACTGTCCTGATGGAGAGGATGAAACTAACAGCACTGCTGGGCGCAACTGCAGTTAGTACTAACACAACTATGGTCAAGGACATGTTATATCTGAAACCATGAAAGAGTGTGTTATATTGTCATTCACTAATCTGGTTTCTGCGCTGGTCAGGTATCTGGAGATGTGCCTCTCTGAGTTGTGAACATCGTTGTCATGCTTCCCCTGATGGAGGGACCTGTTCTTGTCCTTCTGGATACATTGTCAGCAGCAACAATAGTCGCTCATGTATAGGTATATAACTTTCATTGACTTTACATCACCTTTGCCAATTGATTCACATTTTCCTCCATTTGACATTGATAAGTAAGGGGGTGTTCAATGTTCTAATTTAATTTGATTTGATTGAATTCAATGGAATTTATTTTGAAGTATCTTCTTTTGCTCAGTGCTAGCAGTGCTAGCAGTAGCTATTGCTGAAAGTAGCTTGAGCAGGACATAATTTTTTTAAAACAGGGATTATCACTCACAAAATACCTGAAGTACACAGGAAAACTTTAACCCAAATAAGACCTTAATTTGGTGCATGCAAACACTGACACTTGTTTCTTATTCTGAACAGAGCCTTATCGATTTAAATCAAGTTTGTAAGATCTCAAAGTGCACATAAAATCTGTTTGTTTTTGCCTGGGCTAAAAGTGTAGTGCACAAACTGTTTTGACTCTCTACTGCATTAAAAAGAAATTGAGGGGAAAGCTGCAATGTTGAGTTACTTCACACCTTAATACAGTTTTATTGTTGCTTTAAAAATGTGTCAAAATTTCACAAAGCAAATCAGTGTTTGACCCTCATCTGTGGGATTTTGATTTCATGGTGAAGACTTTGACGACTGTTCGATGTGGGGCGTGTGTGACCAGCTGTGTGAGGATCGCATAGGCTCCCATCGCTGCAGCTGTCGTGAGGGCTACGTCCTGGAGCAGCACAGACACTGCAGGGCTGACATCTCAAGTGAGTGTCATTTCCTCTGTTTGAAGAAATTCTCTTGCATACCGTATGCTCACATTTTTAATGTGTGAATGATCATTCCAAATAAGGTCCATTAGCATAGCCACCTTTACCATTTGCCAACCTCTGTAACTGCGCTTCTCATTCTTTCTGGTGCATTGTTGCGTACTGAATGTTGTTTTAGTGAGCCTCTTGTCTTTGTGGAACATTGGAGGAGTGTTAACTGAGAGGCTGACCACTATGCCTTTACTTTTACTGAAAAAAAAGTGTGTATTGAAAGTGCTCTATATTCATTAGTTGGAATTAATGTGCTACATTACATAAATTTCCACTAATGGTTTGGTTGAGCACGTATACCTACAAAATTAATTTCTGTTTTTAATGCATATATTAAGCTCCTTTTCTTAACTGAGAATTTTAAACCACCTCTTTATGCTGTGTTATGTAATTGTGTTTTTTTTTGTTTCCTTTGCAGCTGGAGTCCCGCGCTTGATATTTTCTAATGGCAGAGACCTGCTCATAGGTGACATTCATGGCAACAATCTGCGCACTTTGGTTAATTCACAGAACAGAGGGGTTGCAGTGGGAGTGGACTTCCATTATAATCTCCATAGAATCTTCTGGACTGATACCATTCAGAATAAGGTAAGGTTTATAAAAGTTTTGCCAATGTCCATATCCAGTGTTACTTGTACCAGCTCTGCACTGTGATTCTTCATAGGTTCTTATACCTAGGTAAGAGTTTATAGAAGTAAACCAGTTTTTTGTTTGAGAAACTACTTAAATTAGACTTGAGTTAGAATGTCATTCTTTCAGCTATCCTTTAAAATATCAGCAACGTTGATACCACAATAATGGGATAGCTGTTGGCTCCTTTGCGGCTGGGTAATAATCGAAGGAAGTAGATGTGGAATGGAATCCAAATGGCCTAATCTTGAAACCTGTCTGATAGACTGGTATGATGTTCACATACCAGGGTGCAATTTTTGTAACTCAATCTTGTCGGAGGTAATCATGCTGTATTTATTTTCACTAGGACCGTCCATCTATATGCATTCTTTGGTCAGCTAAAAAGTCTTTTGTCTGACTTGTGCTTTGGTTCCTCAATGGGAGGATTGCAGCCACAGGGCTAAAAGGCTAGGACATATCTCTGACTGGACGTCTGTATAAATCAGCCACCTCATTGTCAACATTGTCAACATTGTCAAGCGGAAGGCAAGCTAAAACAGGGCATGTGAATGCATACAGAAAGGTTAAACTACCAGACTATTTTCACATCCTCAGTTTCTGTTTTAAAAGGACAGCTGAACATGCTGCTTTTTAGACTGAAACTGAGTCTTGTTTTTTAAAAAACACCTGCTTTGCCCAGTATCCCTCTAACCAGCTGCATTGTGCCAAGGCTTCAAGGCTGAGAGACTAGTGCCATCAACCACTTAACATACTTCACCAAAATATGAAAAGACAGAGCCATTTAGACAAGAAAACAGTAAAAGTATCTCTTTATCTTTTTCTCTTCTGCCTAAATTGAGTTTCTTTTGTTACATTTACTTGAGTTTCTTTTGTTACATGCTAAGGAGCTGTTGACTGCCACATACAACCCCTAAATCATCCCTTTTCTTGGAGGATAGTCCAACATTCTTTCAAGTCTCTTTAAAACAAGACACACATGCACATATACACAGAGAAGTAGCTGTTTGCTGTCATTGTTTCTCTTGTTCACACTGACAAGTGAAATTTCAAGTAAAGTGATGGGGTGGCACATCCAAAGTTTATAATCTCCATAACTACTTATTCCAAGGTTCAATTACAGTGGGACAATTACACTGACAATAACACTTTTAATGTACCTATGGGAATGTGAGTATTGTATTGAAATACACTTGAAAATATGTGGACTTTTAATATCTTCCTGTGTTTGGAAGCTTTTACCACCTCATGGTTAATATCCTGTCAACAATGCCATCTTTTGTGTACAGGTGTTCTCTGTGGATATGGATGGTTCCAACGTGCAGGTGGTTTTAAACGTATCAGTTGACTACCCTGAGAACTTAGCAGTGGACTGGGTGAACAATAAACTGTATGTAGTGGAGGCAAGCGTCAACAGGATTGACATGGTGGACTTTGATGGAAGTAACCGGGTCACACTCATCACCGAAAACCTTGGAAACCCTAGAGGAGTGGCAGTGGACCCCACTGTTGGGTAAGCACATCTCCCAGTCACCATTAATTCATCTGCCCGCCCATTCCCAAACCCCACATACAGTATCTGTCGTGCTTCATTGGTGTGGAATAATGGGGTGTGTGTGTGTGAGATTAGCAGATTGCCCTGGGTGGATTAGCGAGAAGCAATGTAAGTGATGACCCTCATTGTAATCCAATAGTGTAGTTTAAGGGAGGAGGAGAGCCAGGTGGCAACAGATAAATTGCTTATCGTAAGTTAATGTATAGCTCTTTGGTGAGATGAACAGCCACCCACTTTGCGACATAATGCTTGGGATGCCAGACTTAATTAACAAGAGGGACGTCTCCTATACTTTCTAAAAAGTGAATATGTGTAATGTTTTTTCTGGGCTCTGAAATGCATTACAGTTCTTATGTAAAAATCCAGCCTTGAAGAAAACATTAGATTTATCATAAATTTTCTTTCACAGGTATATGTTCTTCACTGATTGGGAAGCCCAAAACGGACAACCGGGCTTGGAACGGGCCTTCATGGATGGCACCAACAGATACGGAATCATTGGGAGTAAACTGGGCTGGCCAGCTGGTATCACACTTGACATTGAAGCCAAGCGGATCTACTGGGTCGACAGTCGCTATGACTACATTGAAACTGCAACATATGATGGCCTTCATAGGTAAATGTGTTATTTGTAATTTTTCAAAAATTACACATCATTGAAGTTAAATAAACAACCAAATGTAATAGCTAATTTAAAAAAAAATCTTTGTGTTAAACAAGTACAAGCATTTATATTCCAATAAATCGATGTTCTCAACATCTTTTTTTAATAGAAAAACAGTGATTCATGGAGGTGCTGTGGTACCGCACCCATTTGGCATCAGCCTGTTTGAGCACAATGTCTATTTCACGGACTGGACCAAGATGGCTGTAATGAAAGCCAACAAGTTCACAGAGAGCAGTCCTCAAGTAGTTTACAGTACATCTCAGGCTCCACATGGAGTAGCAGTGATACATCAGCTGAAACAGCCATTTGGTGAGTGCTTCATTGAGCCAGATTTGTCTTGATAAAGTTGACAGTTCTCACTGAATATTTTACACCATGGTAAAAATTTATGTAAATTTTCTGATTACTTGTTCATCTAAATGTAGAACCATAAAAAACTACAGATTAAGAGTTCATTAATATAATTCTGACAGTTACAGGTTTTTTGTTTTGGTTTGATTTTGTATTTTTTCAGTGCCAAACCCTTGTGGTGTAGACAGAGGGGGATGTGAGCAGATCTGTGTTCTAAGTCATAGGAGTGATAATGGAGGGCTGGGTTATCGCTGCAAATGTCGCATGGGCTACGACCTACATGCTGATGGCAAGAGATGTTTTGGTAAGAGGATATTTCTCTTATGACTGATGTAGGTTCTTTCTTGAATAGATCTTAGTATGTTTCCTGGTTTAAAGTGTAAAGATATACTCAACATCTGTACAGCAACCCATCGTATTTGACCTTTTTTTTGTAATTTGTTTATGATGTTTGAGGCTGATAACTTTGGCATGCATTTTATTTTGTTTCACATGTTCTTCTTAATTTCCTATCTTCAGCTGTGAGGCAGTTTCTGTTGTTCTCCAGCCAGCTGGCGGTGAGAGGTATCCCCTTTAACCTCTCTTCTCAGGAAGACATCATACTGCCCGTCACCGGATCACCTTCCTACTTTGTCGGGGTGGATTTTAGTGCTGAAGAAGATGCTATCTTCTTCTCAGACACAGCTAAAGACATTATCTACAAACAAAAAGTGGATGGGACTGGTGAGCATCTCTTGATCGCTCTTGCTAAACTGTATAAAATGTCTTCATTTTTGTACCTGTTTCCAGCATAGGAATAACATAATAACAAAAGGAAATCCATCAGCAGCTAATGTGTTTCTTTTTTTGTTTTCTGTGTGCTTACATCCTTGGATAATTTCCTTCCTAGCAGAGAGCTCTACCATGTGATTCAGCCAGGCTTATACAGGGAGTTAAGGGAGTGCCTCTCGGGGCCAACTGGTACTATGGGGGAGGGAGAGAATAGGAGTATGGGCAGTGGAAAACGGAACATATAATCAATGTACATTTCAAACTAATTACCTGTAAATGAGTAGGACAGACAAATCAAGAATGTTGTACATAAAATTTTTGATATTTAGTTTTAATCTGTGGAAAGTAGTTACTAATGTGATAATCCACAAGCAGTCACGGCGCACAAAAAAAAAGTAACACCACTGTGCTGATCACTGATGTTGTTTTTGGAGCTGCTCTAGTTTTTTCTGTCCGGTCCTCATGGAAAAATGCAAGCTGACAGCCTATTTATTTAAATGTGTTCCTCTTTCATCTCAGTGTTAAACAGTGGTCTGACTGCTTTGATCTGCACAGGCAGGGAGGTGCTGGCAGCCAATAGAGTGGATGGAGTGGAGGATCTGGCTTACGACTGGATTTCAAAAAACCTCTACTGGACCGACCCCCGATACAGGAGCATATCTGTCATGAAGGTGGCTGACAAGTCTAGAAGAGCCATCATACGTAACCTCAACAACCCAAGAGCCATCGTGGTGCATCCTCTCATTGGGTAAATCACTGATGACCATGGGAATTGTAGCGTTGTCGTCCTTTAGTGTTAAGAAAGTTTCTGCACTATCAACCATGTATAGTAGGTAACACACCTTCAGATGTGTTCAACCACTCAAAAATGTCCTCAGATCTAAGCCTCCAGCTGATAGAAAACATTACTCATTTAGAACAAGCTGTTATTTCCAGATGCCTGAAAGTCATAAGGCCTCTGTGTTGAACAGCTAGTGATTAGTTCAGCCTGAAGTGCAGTGCTGTAGCAAACACTAAGAAGTTGGCTTAAATAGAAAAGCTCCATTACGTGAAAGTATACAAAATAAAATCTAAATAAAAAGGATTTTTGTCACCCTGTTATGTTACATTTTTCAAAGAATTCCAGATAGGTACATTTTTAATGCAACATGACATTGAAGTTTGTTGTTTATTTTTCTTGGACAGGTACATTTTTTGGACTGACTGGTACCGGCCAGCGAAGATTATGAGGGCTTGGGGTGACGGATCACATGCCCTGTCTATTGTAAACACCACTTTAGGCTGGCCAAATGGCCTGGCTATTGACTGGAGGTGAGTTAAACATCCTGTGGCCAAGCAGCTAAAAGAACAGTCCCAAAATATACTTTTTTATATTTTTGTCTACACTTAGGATTATTGTGTTTTTTCATTGTGTTAACCAAAATAAAAATTATTGTAGTTTTTTTCCCCTGATAACTCACCTGACAATGTTTGTGACATTTTTCACGTTTGCTTGTCTGACCCTTTCTCTCTGCATTGATCTCGTCCCAGCTCTATGCGTCTGTATTGGGTCGATGCCTTCTTTAACAAAATTGAGCACAGCAATTTTAATGGACAGAACAGGATTTCTTTGGACCGAATAACACAGATCTCCCATCCGTTTGGTCTTACAGTTTTTGAAGGTAAGAGTTCCTGACGTAAATGAGAGGTTTGCAATAAAACTCTAGTAAAGATTCATGTATTTAAACCAGATTTGGTTAGGGTGCAGGAGTTTATTTCAGTCAGTTGTTTCTACTGTGGTTTGTCATTCTTGCTTTAATGATGCTCATGCCAAAAAAGCAAAAGAGGCAAGAATAATGCAGTAGTGATGAAAGATAAAGTTACTGAGGTTATGCTCTGTTGCTTCTGTCCTTTGAAGGCTATGCATATTTTACTGACTGGCGCCTGGGTGGCATTGTACGTGTGCGCAAGACTGATGGTGGGGAGATGGTCATTATCAGAAGAGGAATCAGCCACATCATGCATGTCAAGTCTTTCAACTCCAACTCTCAGATTGGTTAGGAGCTTCATTCACCTCCCTCCTCACTCTACTAATTACGTCCCGCTAAGGCTAACGCTTGTCAGTCATATTGCTGGTAGTTACTCTCCTCTCCCCTCCTCAGGTTCCAACCTCTGCAACAGGCAGACCAATCCTAATGGAGACTGCAGTCACTTCTGCTTCCCAGCCCCAGACTCACAGAGGGTGTGTGGCTGTCCGTATGGCATGAAGCTGTTGCCCAACCACCAGACATGTGTGGAAGACCCTTCCAATGAACCCCCCACGCTGCAGTGTGGAGCCAACTCCTTCTCCTGTGGCAACGGCAAATGTGTCCCAAACAGCTACAGATGCGACGGTGTTGATGACTGCCATGACAACAGTGACGAAGTCAACTGTGGAATTAACAGTAATTCTTTTTTTTTTTTGTAAAATCAGCTTATGACATTGGCCTTGCCTGATCTGAGAAAAAAGAAAACACCATGATTTCCTGATTTTTCACTATTCAGCTCAATATAAAGTACTTAATGGGTTTTATCATCTCTTTTTCAGACACCACTTGCTCCCCCTCTGCGTTCACCTGTGCCAATAAGCACTGTGTGCCTGTAGGATGGCGCTGCGACGGGCACAATGACTGTTTTGATAACAGTGATGAGTACAACTGCCCCACACGGCAACCTGGAACATGCCCTGCCAATCAGTTTGCCTGCTCCAACCACCGCTGCATCCCACGTACCTGGCTTTGTGACACTGATAATGACTGCGGGGACGGTTCAGATGAAGCTGACTGCTGTAAGAATTCCTATAGATGCCATCAACCTTAAATATAAGATTTACTGGCAGACTTATTTCATTTATTCTGGACACAATATATTCAAAAATTCAAGTATCTAAATTCATTACAGCGTTGAAACTTTACTTTTGTGTGCTAGTGACAATGCATTATGATAGGAAAAGCACAGTTTTTTAGGACAAATCTAACAAAGGTTACAAAACATTTATTTCCTAAAGAGTGGGTTCAATATGCCTCAAAGTAAATGCAAGGCGTAGCTTTAGTGATAAAGAAACCTACATATATAGTCTAAAGTTAAGATCAGAGAGATGACAGCCAATAGGTTAATGCACATACTTAACTTGCACAGGTAATACATTTTAGATGCCTCAAAGTTAATGTATGATCAGTCACTGTACACATGCACCAATGTCAAGTCCTCTTATAGGATAATGGGTGACTTTAAAAACTAATTATGACTTTAAACTAAACTGACTGTGCTGCAGACCAAATGGTACACATTGCCATCAATCTTAAAGAAGCATAAGGCTCTAAAAAATGTAAATGATTTGAAACTAAGAATTGTACAGTCATGTGTGTGTTGGCCAAGACAGGCTAGGAAATTAGTTCACAGACTCATACTGTTGTCTAACAATTTCTGTTGGTAGATTTGGGAGGCACATGCCATCCAGGACAGTTTCAGTGTCCAGATCATCGCTGCATAGACCCCAACTATGTCTGTGATGGAGACAGGGATTGTGTTGATGGGGCGGATGAGCAGGGATGCAGTGAGTACCTCTCTGAATTTTAGTCCTCCCAAGACAAACATATAGTTGCAGATCTCATATGGTACTTACTTGTGACATGTAAAGTGTGTATTTGATAAAAACAGCTAAAAATACTCCTCAAAAATTGTAGGGGTCAACTGAAAGCTCTACGAAGTTCAACAATCATTTGCTAAGCCTCTAAGTTTATTGATCACATTACCTGTGTTGCACATGAGATCAGCATGTATACAAAACTGCAGAAATGCTGAATATCAGGTTTAACATACTCATCTCATTTTTCAGTATATAACTGCACTGTGAATGAGTTTAAGTGCTCCAGTGGTCACCAGTGTATCAACTCCTACTACCGATGCGATGGAGTCTTTGATTGCAGTGATCGCTCGGATGAGCATGCCTGTCGTAAGTATTTAAATAGTGGTTATATTACTGAGGTGATACTCTATTTAACATAATTATGTGATAGCATATTTTGATTTCCTCCCATTTAAGACTTTGCAAACATGCTGTTTGTGGTGCTTTCTAATGTATCCCAGCAACTAGGCCTCCAGGAATGTGCCACCATGAAAGTGAATTCCAGTGTCAGTCAGACGGGAGCTGTGTCCCTTCTACCTGGGAATGTGATGGTCATCCAGACTGTGAGGATGGCAGCGATGAACACCACGCCTGCGCACCTCGCACCTGCCCCTCCACACTCTTCCGCTGTGATAATGGAAACTGTGTGTTGCAAAGCTGGATTTGTGATGGGGACAACGACTGCAGGGACATGAGTGATGAAAGAGATTGTCCCACACCACCTTTCCGATGTCCCAGCTGGCAGTGGCAGTGCCCTGGCCACAGTGTATGCATCAACCTCACCACAGTGTGTGACAACACTCCTGATTGCCCCAATGGTGCCGATGAGTCTCCTCTCTGCAGTAAGTCAAAACTCAGCTATCCTAGTCAACCTTGATCTGTCAGAAACACAATTGTTTTATTACACGTCCAAGTTTTCCGGCTTACTCAAATTCAATAAAATTTTCATATCACATGACAAACAGGATCAAACTCTGATTTGATTTGATTGAAGTGCCTTTATTCTGTGAAAAGAGACACTACATTTCACATAAATTTTGTGTTAATTGTTGTTTTTTTTTGGACTCTTGTGTTAAAATCATGCATGTGTGTGATTTGACCTGTATTAACCTGGAAATTATCTGTGATTTTTTCTTGCCTTTCTCACAACTTTCAGACGAGCCTTTGCCAGGTACGCACAAACTCTCAATCATTGCTAGAAATGCTGCAAGTAGTTTTGATTCCTTTTTTAAGCAAATACAATATCTTTATTAATTTTTTTAAATAATTGGTATGTTTTAAAATGTGATCTAAGAAATTTTTTGTTGTTAGTGTGTATCAGAAATTTAACAATAATTAGCCACAAATATCATAAAAAAATAATTCTGGGTCTGAGTAGCTCTCCTAAAAACACTTAGTAGTTAGTGGTTTGTTGTTTTAAATATCATTAGAGAATGTAAACCAGTTACACAAATTGGTTGTTTGTATTTGTGATGTATGAACTATTATGTCCTCAGTTTCAAATTATACTTTCCCTGCTTTCAACACAGATCAGGAGAGCTGTTCTGACAACAATGCCGGCTGTACCCACGGATGCATTCAAGGGCCGTTTGGGGCCCAGTGCACATGCCCTGTGGGTTATCAACTAAGCAATGACTCCAAAACCTGTGTGGATGTAGATGAATGCAGTCCTCCTGGACTCTGTAGCCAGCACTGTTTTAATGAGAGAGGCTCTTTCCGCTGTCACTGCCAGGATGGTTACACTCTTGAAGCAGACCAACGTACCTGCAAGGCCTCGGGTAAGGAGAGATATGCTGTAAATAAATAGCTGTTAATAACAACCCATGATTTCATAAAACACTGTTATAGGAAACAGGCAAATTATAAGCCCCATTGGAATTTGGTTGTCAAGATTACTTGCCAATACAGCACATATCTCAGTTTTCTTCACTGTGCTCACAGGAATGACCTGTGATAAATGGGGATCTTGGCCCCTTAACTGCCAGACTGACACACAATCTTTCTTCTCCCTCGTCTCCCCCTTGCTGCTCTGATTTCTTAAGATAAGACAAATAACATATATGTCACTCACTGGTCATCACTGGTGTAATTAGGACATAATCACCAACAAAGGGCTGTTTATAGGGAGCGTGCCTGACATGAGCTCCTCTTCCCCACAGATAACCCGCTGAAAGGCCTTGCAATACAATAGGTTATTATTTGGACAAAAGTGCATTCCCCAGTGATTGCCATTTGAGTAGGGTCTATTTAACAGACCTGCCAAAGAGTTTTGGTAGGCATGCAAAAGCTGATAAGTACTCTTATTAGCATGAGAATGGACATGAAAAATAGGTAACAGATATTTCATGTCTGTTTTACAGATTCTCGTCAGGCGTTCCTGTTGGTGGCCAGTCGGAATCAGATCGTGCAAGATGACATAACCACTCAGCCCAATGTGGTCCGCTCACTGGTTCGAGACGGACGCAACATTGTGGCCCTAGATTTTGACTCAGTCACTGATCGTGTGTACTGGTCTGACACAAGTCAGGACAGAATCTGGAGTGCCAACAAAAATGGCAGTGACAGGACTGTGGTGAGTTATTTGTTTCCTTTTTGTCACCACAGACATGTTGCACTAACATTGTGTGGTTAATCACAGCTTTACATGTAGAGTCATTTTCACCTGAGTATCTTTTGAACAGATATTTGACAGTGGAGTGACTGTAACAGAGAGCCTCGCTGTGGACTGGGTGGGCAGGAACCTGTACTGGACTGACTATATCTTAGAGACCATTGAAGTGTCTAAACTTGATGGCAGCCACCGTACTGTGTTAGTCAGTGAAAATGTCACCAACCCCCGAGGCATGGTGCTTGATCCAAGGGAAAGGTCAGTGACGGGCAGAGAAACAAGTTTATTTTAAATGTGGTTTTGTCTTGGAATGCAATGTATGTTGTGGTCTCTGCTCTTCATGATCAAAACAGTTGGTGTTATAAGATGAGACATTTGTTTTGCAGTGCTCACCTCATGTTCTGGACTGACTGGGGTAGGAACCCCCGCATCGAGAGGGCCAGCATGGATGGGAAATTAAGAACTGTTATTATAAGCAACAAGCTGTACTGGCCCAACGGTCTAACCATAGACTATCCAAACAATCTGTTGTACTTTGCTGATGCCTACTTGGATTTCATTGACTTCTGTGATTATAATGGCAACAACAGGAAACAAGTTCTGGCAAGTGACCTGGTGAGTTTATTAGAAGAAAGACTTCATTCTGAATTATTTGTAGAGATAACACTTACAATTTTCTTGTGTATAGTATGTGTAAGACACACTTTTTTCTTTTGCTACTCTCTATGAAAAGGTACTGCAACATCCCCACGCAATTACCATTTTTGAGGATTTTGTGTATTGGACCGACAGATACATCAACCGTGTGATGCGGGCCCATAAGTGGCATGGGGAGAACCAGACAGTGATGCTGTTCAACCTCCCTCAGCCCATGGGTCTGGTGGCAGTACACCCAGCCAGGCAGCCGGCAGGTATGCAAAGACAATCTGCATTATCTAATATTTGTCACAGCAGGTCCACTGTTTTTGTAAGTATATTTAAGAATATTCCCCAAGAATCTGAGACTCTGTTGACTCTGTGTGTGTGCATATATGCATGTGTGTTTGTGTGCATAAAATGGTTGATCATTTTTAGGTGAAAACCACTGCTTGAGGAGTCCCTGTTCTCATATCTGCCTGCTGTCTGCTGTGGGACCAAGGTACTACTCATGTGCCTGCCCCTCAGGCTGGACACTGGCAGAAGACCAGATCACCTGCTCCAGAGGTATGCACCTTGGCAAATGGAGAAAACACTCATCACCCACTTTGATGAAAAAGGAAGTCAGGTCAGATGCAGTTGATAAGTTGATGGACTCATAAGGTATTAATCTTAGAGCAAAGAGCATCATGTTATTGTGGAAATTTAGTTATTTTGTCAAACTTTATTTGCAGTTTCCTGTATGTTGCAATGAGAGGAAACATTTTAAACTCACATTATAGATCAATCCAGGTGCATGTCATCAGTCTTCCATTTATTTTCCAGTCATAAATATTAAGAATCATATAAGCATGTCTTTCAAGGTCTGCATAAGACAAGGGACCTTTAATTCAAGGTCCAAGGAGTCCCTCTTAGGTCAACAGCTTAACTCATCTCAGGTTTCAGCCCATTCAAACCAAGCAGAACACAGTCTCCCCCTGAGGCCAATGATTATCCAAGAATGAAAATGCCCCACAACCATTCATTGATTTTAATCTCTGATGACAAAGCAAATCAGATTGTGGAAACAACTTTCACCAGTCAATCCTCTTTATAGATAAACACTTGTTAGCTCAGGATCCTTATTTTTCAACAGATATAACCCAATGAAATCAACTCTACTTTTGGATTACCACGGGCTAAATCCATATCCAGGAAACAAGCTTTCCTTGCTCTGTTTCAGTATTAGTTTTTTACAATAAAAGTAATTATGATTCTATGCTTTGAGGAAAACTTCTGTTGCAGTGTTCCAGTATTTAATTCAGAAATTAGAAGTAAAGTTTTAGTTTGTTGTTTTACTGTAGGAAGAGCTGCTTTGAAATGTTATCTTAAGTGTGAAGTGTTTATTGACTGCTTTTGCAATACTGTTCTTTTCGTTAGTTGAAGACCCTTTCCTGGTGGTTGTGAGAGACAGCATAATCTATGGCATTCCCTTGAATCCGGATGACAAGAGTAATGATGCTATGGTCCCTGTTGCTGGGCTTCTGAATGGCTATGATGTAGACTTTGATGACAACGAACAGACCATCTACTGGGTAGAGCACCCGGTAAGTTGCTGTCGAAAGACACTGTTTCCTGTGTACTGCTACAGTAAAGAGGGAACTCCCATTGTGCAGTGACACATGGCTGCCTGAAATACAAAAGAAATTTTGTATATGTACTGTAACTGTACATATCACAGTTTAGTTCAGAGCGTAGTTGTTCTCCAAGGAAATCTGTGAAATGAGGGTTAACAGTGAAAATACTTAAAAAAAATCAACTAAAACATCCTATTGGACCCTAAAAGATTCACAGATTAGATTAGTTGATGGCAGCCACATTAGTTGAGATTAATTTGTGTTTCTTTGCCCACCAGGGTGAGATCCACAGAGTGAAGTCAGATGGTACTAACAGGACAGAGTTTGCCCCAGCAGCCATTCTGGGCTCCCCTGTCGGCCTGGCATTGGACTGGATGGCAGAGAACCTGTACTACACCAATCCAGCTACTCAGTCTATTGAAGTAAGACAAATAACACTTTGTGCAGTTGATTTTTAATCTTACTTTATTGCTTTAAAGAGTAAATGTGTAAAATATTGCCAGTATATTTTTTTTATAACATTCAAAAATGGACTAACATTAGCACCAAATATAAAGAAACCATCTTCATTTTTATTTCCACTGATTAAACAGTCCCCATCTCTGGTTTGGTTGCAATTAACCCTTATGCTCTGAGTTAGATGTGACAATCTCTGCCGGTGATTCACAAGCATCCTCTTGCTCCTCTCTGGCTTTATGCCTCAACTGTCCCCACTTGATGTGTCTTTATAGGCCTCAGAGTCAATAAAACATCAAGTTCTACAATCCCTGTTGTCAAATTGGCTTCTGTCCATCTCATAATCTGTGTTAGGGCCCAGTTCAGGTGTTTTTGCTGGAACACTGCATTGACTGGTTCTGTTTTCAGCATTGTAAACACCAGCACTGTAGTGCTTCCCAGCAAGGCACTAATAGACAGCTAGTAGTGCTACTAGCTGCACAGCTAACCGAGCTAAATACAAATAGCTACTAGCTACAGCCAAATTATGACCAAGGACTTAAATTAGCAGCAGTTTCTCTGTTTTACACATTTACTTTTTAACTTGGACTAAAATTGATAATTTTTTCTGTGGTACTTATAATAGTCAAATTGAAAATAAATATGAATGTTTAATGACACAGCCACACAGTAAAATAATTGCACCTGTATGTGTTTGTGCTCGGTCAGGTTTTGAAGTTGAGAGGGGAGGTACAGTACAGAAAAACTCTAATCACAAATAACGGCTCTCCAACTGGCGCGGGCAGTCCTGTTGGCATCGCAGTGGACCCAGCACGTGGGTAAGCCCCATTTAACACAGTCCTGGCACGGCCACTTATCCCCACAGCTACTGAGCTCTAACAGTCTCCTCATCGCCATCTGCTCTGACTCTAGAGAGAACTCAGCCAGTGTTACTACATACCACACTGCACACTCAATCCCCAGCAATATACAAAAGATTACAAGAAAGACATTTTTAAGATAGAGGGACATTTCATCCTTTTTCATTCAAACGTGTAAACATATTGACATCAGATGAGTAATGTAACTGTTTCATACCTTAACTCAAGTATAACCAGCTCCTCTGTAGGTTGAGAAAATTCTTTTATTTGATGTCAACCTGCAACAAGCTAGTAAATCAATCTTTTTATTTAACTAAATGTGAGGCTGATGTTCTAAGTTCATATTTAGCCAATCTAAGGTTTTAACTCGACAATGACAGTTAGACAAAAGTTTTACAAAACGCTGTAAAAGGTAAAAGTGAAAAACATCCATGTAAATGTTCAAGACATAAACACTGTCCTTTATTCTGAACGTCTTCCAAGGAAACTGTACTGGACAGACCAGGGAACAGAGAGCGGTATCCCTGCCAAAGTGGCATCTGCAGACATGGATGGCCTAAACCCCCAAAACTTGTTCACCAACAATATGGATCACATTGAGTTCATCACTGTGGACATCAGAGAAAACAAGCTGTACTGGGCTGTCACAAGCACCGGCATGGTGGGTTTTTGTTCATTCTATAAGATTCTCACCAACATGTAATGATAAAAAGCTTAATGTTAATCTTGGTAGTTAAACAAAATGAATATGTCACGCTTGACTCCCCGTCTGGCATGTGATTCTCAACAGATTGAGCGTGGGGATCCAGATGGGAGTAACCGCATCACCATAGTGACAGGCCTGTCTCACCCCTGGGGTGTAGCTGTCCATGAAAACTTCCTCTACTTCACTGATCGCAACTTTGAGGTCATAGAGCGCGTGGACAAGTCCACAGGTGGCAACAAGGTTGTGTTGCGAGACAACGTTTCAGGACTCAGAGTTCTGAAAGTGCATTATCGGGAGAGTGAGTGACTTAATTAATCATTGTAATCCTCATTCACTGTCATCTGTTTCTTACAGCCATTTTTAATGGTGTTTTTTCACACTCATCTCTTTACAAATCAGCCTCTGCGGGTACATCCAATGGCTGCTCAAACAATATGGGAGTGTGTGAGCAACTCTGCCTGCCTCGACCGCAGAGTTTGTTCAGCTGTGCGTGTGCCACAGGTTTTAAAATTAATGCTGACAACAGGACCTGCGCTCCCTACCAGTCCTATGTCATCATTTCCACACTGTCTGCTATCAAAGGCTTCAGCCTGGAAGGGGAAGACCACTCTGAGGCCATGGTGCCTATTGCTGGGAGAGGTCAGTGATTTTATAAAGCACATACTTCTGTAGGATAGATCAATTTAAAGGGTTCTAAAATGTGGAGTAAATTCAAGTAAAAGAATAAGAACTGAAGTCATGTGCGGTAACTGACTGAACAACTGACTGAATGCATATGAAATGTTCAGGGTTATTGTAAAAGCAATGCTGACTGCCTTATCCTCCTGCAGGTCGTAATGCTTTACACATTGATGTACACATGGCGTCTGGTTTCATCTACTGGTGTGACTTCAGCAGCACTGTTATGATAAATAACGGGGTCAGACGGATCAAGCCAGATGGCTCCGGATTACGCAGTGTAGTAACATCTGGAATTGGTCGCAATGGGATAAGAGGCATTGCTGTGGACTGGGCTTCAGGTATACTGCTCAATATGTGTTCATCTTAGTATTTTTTTTGTTTGCCCATGTACTGAGCAGTGTGCAGTTTAGTCTAAAGTGTAGGATCTTTGTTATACATTCATTAAAAGCTCTCCTGGTTGCATTTCTAATCTTCATAATCTCTCTGCAGGGAACCTTTATTTTACCAATGCCTTCTTAACTGAGACGTATGTGGAGGTGCTCCGTCTGAACACCACTTTCCGCAGGGTGCTGCTGAAGACTGAAGTGGACATGCCACGCCACATTATTGTGGACCCCAAAAACAGATACTTGTTCTGGGCTGATTATGGTCAGAACCCCAAAATTGAGCGAGCACTCTTGGACGGAACCAACCGCACAGTTTTAGTGTCATCTGGGATTATTACTCCACGAGGTCTCGCTCTGGACTGGCAAACTGGCTACGTCTACTGGGTAGATGACTCTCTAGATATGATTGCCAGAGTCAACCCTCAGGGAGGGGACACAGAGATAATCAGGTATGGCAGTCGCTACCCGACCCCTTATGGAATTACAGTGTTTGAGAATAGTATCATTTGGGTGGACAGAAACCTCAAGAAGGTGTTTCAAGCAAGCAAAGAGCCTGGCAGCACAGAGCAGCCTGCCGTCATTAGAGACAACATAAACATGCTCAGAGATGTTACCATCTTTGATCAGCGTAGCCAGCCAACAACTGCCCAGGAGCTTAACAACAACCCCTGCATGGAGGCCAACGGAGGTTGTGCCCACTTCTGTTTCGCCCTACCAGGGTCTGGCACAGGTGACCAGAACAAAAAATGCAGCTGTGCTTTTGGAAACCTTGCAGCAGACAAGGAGAGCTGTGTGGTGTCAAGGGATGATTATCTTATCTACACGACAGAGAGCACTGTGCGCAGCCTGCGCCTCGACCCTGATGACCATGTATTGCCCTTTCCTGTGGTCAATGTGCCCCGAACCTCAGTGGCACTGGATTTTGATCTCACAGATAGGAGGATCTACTTCACACAGAGCTCAGGTGCAGGAGCAAGCAAGATCAGCTACATCACCTTGTCCTCTCCCACATCAGCCCCTGTAGTGGTGGCTTCAGGTAGGTTTTACACTTGGACTACAACATGCACTTTAATTAATTCCTTTTGGATATTTTTATGGATGTAGGAACTGATACCAGTGAATTTGCTAATGTTGCTTTGGACCCTGTCTCTGAACAGATCTAGGGGCTCCTGATGGCATTGCTTATGACTGGATAAACAGAAGAATTTACTACAGTGACTATGTCAACCAGAGCGTCAGCTCCATGTCTGTGGATGGATCTCAAAGGACTGTTATCGCCCATGTGTCCAGGCCAAGGGCCATCATGTTGGATCCCTGCAGGGGGTAAGACCAACACAGCACACGCTCTCTTTGTGTATTACATGAAATGAGATTAAAGATGAATCCTTTCTTGTTACGTAGATACATGTATTGGACAGACTGGGGAACCCATGCAAAGATTGAGCGTGCTACCTTGGGTGGAAACTTCAGAACAGAGATTGTAAACAGCAGTCTTGTTTGGCCCAATGGACTGACCTTGGATTATGAAGAAGAGAGGCTCTACTGGGCAGATGCCAGCTTGTAAGATCTGAAAAATTACACTGTTGAAATATACATTCAGTTATGTCTATTACATGATCAAGCTTCAGCTATTATCATAATCTGCTCTGCCATCAGACAGAAGATTGAGCGATCATCTCTGACGGGGTCCAATCGAGAGGTAATTGTCAGTACAGCCATCTATCCCTTTGCTATGACCATGTTTGGCCAGTTTATCTATTGGACTGACTGGAACACACGCAGCATCTATCGGGCCAACAAGCACGACGGTTCTGACCAGAAGGTCATGATTCAGAACCTTCCTTCTCGGCCAATGGACATCCATGTCCTGGCCAGCAGGAAGCAGCAGCAGTGTGATAGCCCCTGCCAGCAGTTTAATGGAGGCTGCAGTCACATCTGCACACCAGGTACAAGCACTTTTATAAGGTCACTTTATTTTTCAATTAAAAACTCCAACTGATGGTTTAAACTGTTCCTCTACATCTTGTTAGGACCCAATGGAGCAGAGTGTCAGTGTCCATCAGAGGGCCACTGGTACCTGGCTGACAACAAGCACTGTATTCGAGATAATGGGACTCGCTGCCAGCCAGGCCAGTTTACCTGCATGAATGGCCGCTGTATTCGTGCTCAGTGGAAATGTGACAATGATAATGACTGCGGAGATGGCAGTGATGAGTTAGAGAGAGTCTGTGGTAAGATTCTTTAAACAACTTGTATTGATTTTATTTCTTATCTTGGATTTCTTTTTCATTTTTCATTTTGTGGTTAAATGAATCATCTAAAAATTTCATTGTTGATCATAGTCATAGTGGCCCTCTAAAATCCTCCTGCATGAATAAATCAAAACTATCATCTCTTTTCTTTCTTTCTTACTTTAACATGTCTTTCTTAGGACCCAAACCTGAATTCAACTATGTTGGTGTGTATTCTTGCACTTCATGATTAAATTTCCATTAACAGTTTTAAAGCAAATCACCACTAACCACTGAATCTATGTGCTTATTGCATGCAGTCCCACATGCAGTCCCACAGTTGCTGTCATCCTTTATTGACTTGTCAGGTAAAATGAGCTGCCACAGCATGTGTGTATCACCCCCCTCTCTCTTTATCTCAGTCTGACCTGAGCTCTGACCCGTACTTGATTTTGATTGGCAGCCTTCCACACCTGCGAGCCAACAGTGTTTACTTGTGGTAATGGCCGTTGTGTGCCCTACCACTACCGCTGTGACCACTATGATGACTGTGGAGATAACAGTGATGAGGTGGGCTGCCTCTTCAGACCGTGTGACCCCAACACAGAGTTCACCTGTAACAATGGACGCTGCATTGCAAAGGATTATGTTTGCAATGGCATCAACAACTGCTATGACAACGGAACCTCTGATGAACAAAACTGCCGTGAGTATCCTGAGTTTGCCACAGAAATCAAACTGAGTTTAATGTTCAAATGAAAGTAGCTTTTACTTGCAGTAAATATACTCTAAATCATGATTATCTCAGCCGAGAGAACCTGCCAGCCAGAGCACACGAAATGTCAGTCTACCAACATCTGCATCCCTCGCTCATATCTGTGTGATGGAGACAATGACTGTGGGGACATGAGTGATGAGAGCCCTACACACTGTGGTGAGTCCAACAGCAGTTTAAGGATTAGAGCAATATTGGTTTTAGCTGATAATAAATATTTTCTGTTGGTATTTAATAGTGCACTGCTTATCTTAAGAAGTTATAGCCTGAATTGGCAATTGAAAAAAAATTAATAGGCACAGCTACAGTTACTTACTTTAATAATGACTCGATTCTATTTAATTGTACCAGTTACCTATTTCACACTGAGCATTTAGACATACTGAATATGAAAATAGTATACTAGGTAGCAAGTGGTGTGACTGGGGGGGGTGTTTTTAAAAAGACCCCTGAAGATAAAAAAAACTGCACTGATGATTGAACCTCTAAAAACCAAATGTTTTCTCACTAACCAAAAAATAATTTAACATTCAGCATTGAGTTAAAAATGAAAAGCACTCCTATTGTGAATCAAAGTTTGTCACATTTAGATTTAGTTATTAAAAATACCTCTTGTGTCCTGCACATGGATGTAATTTAAATAACCTTAATATAGAGGATTTAAAATGATATGCAGGTTTGTTAAGATATTAAGAAAGAGTCAGAAACAGAGTAGTGTTCATCCCACCCCCTAAACGTCAGGTGAAGATTCCCACACTGACAAGAGATTTCTTGCCTCTCTTCTTCTTCTACGTAGCTACATCCACATGTTCCCAGAGTGAGTTTCGGTGCTCCAGTGGCCGCTGCATCCCCGCCCACTGGTACTGTGATGGAGGGGCTGACTGTGCTGATGGCTCTGATGAACCTCTCTCCTGCAGTGAGTGTCACACAACTCTCTCACCCCCAAAATAGGCCTGTCCGCATTGTGTGTCTGCCCCCGCCCCATTATCAGCTGCTCAGTCATTGTGTATTTGTGTCTGTTTGCCAGTCTGCATCTGTGTGCTGGTGTGAGAGAGTGCTGCGAGTGATGTAGCAGTGAGTGCGAGTCAGTGGTGTATTTCTTTGTTGACGATGTGGTCAGTCAGGCCTCCTATTGTGTGCTGCATTCCTCTGTGGTGACGCCCCTCAGTGTCCTCTGACAAACAGCACCTCCCCCTCCCTTTGTCCCGCCAGGGGTTACAGAGCCTCACTTTGGCTTTTGTTGAGATAGCTCACCATGCATGGGAATGTGGAGTTGCCATGACTATTTTGAAAGCTTTGCCAGTGTTTTATTGTTCCTCGCTTATTAGTGAAAAGGCACTGGGGGAAGTACCTGAGGTAATTGGCAAACACAAAAAGTACAAAAGTTCCATAAAAGAAATACTCATTTATATTGAGTATAAACACAAAATCTACAGCTTAATGTTATATGATTTGTCTCTGCAGCCACACTGGTCAGAACCTGCAACACAGATCAGTTTCGCTGTGATGATGGCAGGTGCATTGCCTCGTCCTGGATCTGTGATGGGGACAATGACTGTGGTGACATGAGTGATGAAGACCAGAGGCATAATTGTGGTATGCATCCTTTTATTACCCTTTTATCCGATCTCTCTCTTACACTTCTTTGTCTTTGTCCCTCTTCTTCATCCTTTTCTGCATTCTCCCACTTCTTCATCACCTCCCCATGTAGCCCATACTCTTGTTTCCCGTCACTTCACTTTGCCCCCTTCTGCTTCCCTCATCCTCTTGTTATTTAGGACGCTGATGGATTAGGATACACACCACTGGGGGAGTGTCGTGTAGGAGACACTGGCAGTCAGTGCCCGGGATCTTAGTCTCCTGTAGAAGGTCTCCATTCCAAGGAGCTGACATTCCTGATTTCTCCTGCCTCACTCGTTACTTTGTGCATGTCTCTTTTCTCTGGCTTCCTGGCTCAGGGTGGATCAAGACTCTTATGTCTCACCAATCTGTGCTCAACAATAAGATGCCTGAAGCTAAAGACTTCATCACTGCCTGAGCCTCTGTAGGAGATTCACTTCAGACAATGTGGATCAATCAGATTAGTTTGATGAAAAATTTGAAGTCATGACTGCATGTTTTGAAATACAGTTGGAACATTTTGTCAACAGTGCAGGTTGACATTAGGCCATCACCATCATCATTTTACTTCTTATAAATACCCTTTACTTTCTTTTTTTTGTTTTTTTTTTCAGCCAATCGCACATGTTCAAACTCAGAGTTCACCTGTGTGAACAACCAACCACCTCAGCGAAAATGTATCCCACGTGACTGGGTGTGTGATGGAGACGCAGACTGTGCAGATGCATTAGATGAACATCAGAACTGCACACGCAGATCCTGTGGCGTCAATGAGTTCACCTGCAGCAATGGCCTCTGTATACGCAGCTCATACAGGTGAGAACAAGTAACTCCTTTAAAATATCATAAAATACATCTGTCATCAGTCTGTTAGACAGTGTGAGTTCTGTTTTGCCTTCTGTCAGGTGTGATCGACGTAATGATTGTGGGGACGGCAGTGACGAGAGGGGTTGCACCTACCAGACCTGCCAGCAGCACCAGTTCACCTGCCAGAACGGCCGCTGTGTGTCCCATGACTTTGTTTGTGATGGTGATAACGACTGTGGGGATGAGTCTGATGAACTGGAGCATATGTGCCATACTCCTGAACCCACCTGCCCCCCCGGCGAGTTCCGATGTGACAATGGACACTGTATCCCCCTGAGCCAGGTGTGCAACAGGAACGATGACTGTTCTGACAACAGTGACGAGAAGGGATGCGGTGAGTGAGAAGAGATTTTCAGAACAGTACAAGAATTTGTTGGAAAAAAAAAATTTTTTTAAATCAAAATTCATCTGAAAAAGAAAATAAAAAGTTTGAAATAACAGTCAAATGAAGAAAAAAATAGCATTGCTTATCATCTTTGTTTCCTCTCTCTTGCTTTCTACTTTATCAGTCTGATGTGTTAAAGTCTTAATTGATAACTTGAATAACTGTT
>JAPZDV010000005.1:11634166-11717920 GCA_029814665.1 Acanthurus lineatus
GTCTTAATTGATAACATGAATAACTGTTGATAATATTCTTTCATTACTGTAGGTGTCAATGAATGCACAGACCCGTCCATTCATCACTGTGATCACAATTGCACCGACACGCTCACCAGCTTCATCTGCACCTGTCGCCCCGGTTACCGCCTCATGTCGGACAGAAAAACATGTGATGATGTGAACGAGTGTGCAGAAACTCCGAGCGTGTGCAGCCAGGTCTGTGAGAACACCGTCGGCTCCTATGTGTGTAAATGCTCCCCAGGATTCCTCCGAGAGCCAGATGGCCGGAGTTGCCGTCAGAACAGCAACATCTCTCCCTACCTCATCTTCAGCAACCGCTATTACCTTAGGAACCTGTCGACAGATGGGCAAGCCTACTCTCTGATCCTGCAGGGCCTGACCAGTGTGGTGGCCATGGACTTTGACCGTGTTGACAAGCGTCTTTACTGGATCGATGTGAGCCGCAGAGTGATTGAGAGGATGTCCTTTAATGGCAGCAACAGAGAGGTGGTGGTCAATGGAGTTGTGCATGGAGAGGGCCTTGCAGTTGACTGGATAGCCAGGAAACTCTACTGGGTGGACAGCTTCTTGGATTGTCTCAAAGTGTCTGAACTGGATGGTCGATTTGTTAAAAAACTAGCTGAGCACTGCGTCGATGCCAATAACACCTACTGCTTTGAAAACCCCAGAGCCATTGTGCTGCACCCTAAATATGGGTGAGTTGGAGGCAAGGAGGGATTGTTCAATCATTTTTTTAATTATCTAACTTATTAGAATTTTTGATTGAGGTAACTGTTCAAAATGTACTGTCATCCCTTCATAATGATCGTTTATTATTAGCGATTTGTGTTTGTTGCTGTATTTCTCTCACATCTTCAAAGACCAAATTTGAGGGATTCTTGTCAAACAGTTCTCAGAATTTTTATCCTGCATTGACCAATAACTAAAAGATTTAGTATATGTGTTTTTCCTTCCTCATACTGGTTAAAAAATTGTGAAAATTTTAAAAGTATAGGTTCTCTGCTCTTTAGTTTGAGGTATTGTTTGATCTAATGTAGTTTTCCTGGCTTCCTGCTAGATTTGTGTACTGGACAGACTGGGGAGACAAAGCCTTCATAGGTCGTGTTGGAATGGATGGAACCAACAAAGCAGCGATCATCACCACTAAGATCGAGTGGCCCAATGGGATCACGATCGACTACACCAATGACAAGCTCTACTGGTCTGATGCTCATCTGAGCTACATTGAGTAAGTATAATTCAGGAAGTTATCTCATTTTTTAGTCTACAATGAATGCAGCATGACTCATAACTCTTGGGTTAATATTTCTTTTGTTAGATACTCAGACTTGGAGGGTCAACATAGACACACAGTGTATGATGGAGATTTGCCCCACCCATTTGCCCTGACTGTGTTTGAGGACACTGTATACTGGACTGACTGGAACACACGCACGGTAGAAAAAGGCAACAAATACGATGGCTCTGGTCGCGTTGCCCTGGTGAACACCACTCACAGACCATTTGATATCCATGTATATCATCCTTACAGACAGCCTATAGGTGAGTCAAATTCTTGTGGTCAAGAGCTTTTTGTTCACAAAATAGTTGTTTCTTATCTCAACATGTCCACCCGGGGTTGATTTAAGGACAGGAAGTGACCACAAGCTGAACAATACCTGTCCTGTATTTGCCCAGCTGCGGTGAGCTGAGACTGTTTGACTGACTTGTGGTTCTTCTCTCTGACAGTCAACAATCCTTGTTTGGTGAACAATGGTGGATGTTCTCACCTGTGCCTGATTCGACATGGGGGGCGAGAACACACCTGTGAGTGCCCCGACCATTTCCTGACCGTGCAAATAGGAGGTGTGACTCGATGTCTTCCCATGTGCACCAGCACCCAATACAGATGTGCTAACAATGAACGGTTCGTAAATATTTTTTCCTTGTTGTATGCCTTGTGATCTATTTAGATTTGCGGCATTTTAAACATCGGAATTTCATCAACTGACTTCAATACATTAATGGAACTGCCATCAAAATCAAAGACCGGACTTTTTATAATCCCTTTTCTATCTGAAAAAGTTATGTTATACATTCGTCTTGCTATTGCTTTGTTTCTTTATGTCTTTACTGAAAAGGAAAAGATCCTGGAATCAGTAATTACATAGGAGATTAGTTCTCTCCATCCGTCATCTGTCATCTGAAATCTACAGTAAATGCTTGCGCTCTACATAAAAACAGTGCCCCCTGCTGTTTGTATATAATACAGCCTACCTAGTTTCTCACGGTATCCTTTGCTGATACAAAATGTAAATCTTTTCTGTAAATATACTTGTGTTTAAAAATAATGTACTAATATAATCTCTGTAGTAATGATTTATTGTTTTATGCTGCACATTTATTATTGGTAACACTTTGGTCATTTTTAGGCTTTCACAGAATTGCAATTAGTTATGAAAGTGCTGCGTTCTGAATGGTTAAAGGGGGTGAAGGAAATATTTGGGGTTATTTTGTTCAACTTGCTCTCTTCAGCGTGCTCAGTATTTTGTCAAACCTCTGCTTTAACAGATGTATTCCAATCTGGTGGAAATGTGATGGTCAGAGGGACTGCAGAGACGGCTCAGACGAGCCCTCCACCTGCCCGGCTCGACATTGCAGGCTCGGCCAGTTTCAGTGCAATGATGGAAACTGCACCAGTCCGCACTTCCTCTGTAACAGCAACCAGGACTGCCATGATGGCTCAGATGAAGACCCTGTGCTGTGTGGTGGGTGGTCGTCTTTTGTTGAGCATTTTCAAGAGCTAATTAGTTAATCCTAAATGTAATGCATTCTATGAGGCTCAGTTTTAGCGCTATTTATTTCACTTTATTTGCAGGTTTTAACAAGTCTCTGTTTCATATAAAAACTTGTCTAGGTCAACTAACGTAACTTTGTCTCCTGTAGCTACACACCAGTGTGAAGCCCACCAGTGGCAGTGTGCCAATAAGCGATGTATCCCTGAGTCATGGCAGTGTGACGGTGAGGACGACTGTGGTGATCAGTCTGACGAGGACACCACTCACTGCTCGACCAGGACCTGCCGTCCTGGACAGTTCAAGTGCCGCAATGGACGTTGCATCCCACAGAGCTGGAAATGTGATGTTGATGATGATTGTGGTGACAACTCTGATGAACCGTTAGAGGAGTGCAGTAAGTGATCCACAGCTTCTCTTTTCTTCCTTCTTATTTTTTGCCACATTGATCACTGGTGTTTTGTCCACAGTGGGACCGGCATATCGATGTGACAACCACACAGAGTTTGACTGCAAGACCAACTACCGTTGTGTGCCACTTTGGTCTGTTTGCAACGGCCATGATGACTGCAGAGACAACAGTGATGAGCAAGGCTGTGGTGAGTCCGAGACAACCACTCCAGAAACAGAACTGAAGGTCCAAAGCTTTTCTGGTTGATCAAATCTTTTATAAATTTATTTGCTAATAGTGAGATAATTCCAGACATCTCAGAAGAATTACAAAAATACTGAATGGAATCACAATTATGTGTTCAAGGAGTATGTGAAGGGCAATTAGCCAACACCTCAGCCTCCTGTGGAACATTACACAGTGAGATAGTGGGAGGTGATGATGAAGAGGGTCTCACCAATCACCCTCCCCCGCCATTTGCCTCTCGCTGAGAGCACCACAGATTTATGAGCTGTCCGGTGGTATGGTTCTACGTATATGTGTGTACATGTGTGTGTTGTTGCTCTGTCCTTGTGTGGGGGCAGGGTTCACACAAGTCTCTTTGTACTTCGCTTCGATCCAAACACACCCGCCGTGGCCCTCCCGTCTCTTATCAGGGGCCCTCACTCCATTAGTGCCATGCCCGCGCAGGACGGGAGATCTGTGCTAATCTTCCTGTAAGAATGTAGCAGATGGGCCAGGTGGAGGGCTTGGAGGGCAGGACTAGCTAACACTGCGCTATCTTTGACCCCCAGCACTGTGTGGTAGAGACGGCTCAGACTAGCTCTCCTCCACTCCTCTCCCGTCTGTGCTTCTCATCTCCTGCAGTCTTATCCTCTACAGACACATACTGGCATGGATAGAGGTCACCCATCTGTCCTGAACATGCTCCTCTCCTCCCTTTATAGCTTTTGCAATTTAATTAAAAAACAAGATGCCTTTCATTTCAAACTGACACTTTCATCATTACTTAAAAACTTAACAATTTCCAATCATACCATGCTGTTGTTACTCATACGAATAGAACTGTATGCTGCACTATTATCATCCTTTCTCATCTCTGATTCCTGGAAGTAAAAAACAATTTCAGCAGTGAGAGTCTGCAATCCTAGTGTCAGTCAAAGCATTGTGCTCAGGCACGTTACTGCAATATGTTAACACGCTAATGAAGGAGAGCTTTTAAATATATGAAAGTTACTTTAATGTATAAAGTTTTGGATGCCCTGGGTCCTTTAAATCTTCATAGCCTTGTTCATAACATCAACATTCAAATTTCCAATCAACACTGGATCATGTAGGCTGTCATAGGTTCTGCAGGCCTGTGTGTGTTGTATGGGTTGGATAGACGGAGTAAAGGGACAGACACCTGCAGACAGTTGCTACTTATGATGATTGTACCTGCAGAAAAGTCAGAGGCAGACCTGAGCCTCTGCAAGAATAAACACCTGGAGTCACTCTGGATTCTGCTCTAATCTGGAGCCCTATACTGGTAGGAGCAGAGCTCAGAATTTATTTTTAAAACTTTAGGAATTATTAGTAAAATTATATCAAAATATGATGACAGACATTTGGAGCTTTATTGGAGAACCTCTGTATAAATTTGGAATGTAAAAACATTACAAAAAATAAACTCAAGTGCTGATTCAACACTACAGTCATTTAAAATATTTTGAATGTTTTAGATGTAGTCTGTGTAGTTATGATCAGTATTTTGTCATACCTGCAGGTGTTTCTAATATTTCATTCACAGCATTAAATAGGCAATGAGGGTAGACTAGAAACATGTTTCACAAGGTATAATTCAAAGCCCCTTTAGCAACTCCAGCTTTCAGAGTCACCATAAAGTTGAACTACCTCTATAAGACATTGTGTCTTTCCCTGGCAAACATATAAATGAAGCTTTACTTGCCTTAACAGTAAAAAAATTCATGCCATACAAGCCTAAGCTGGTGTATCTTATGGATTTAAACCAAGCAAGTAATTTTGCTCCTAATAGTATTTTTCACACATATTATATGCCATATTCAACCTGGTAAAAAAAAGGCGGCATTAATTTCTTTAGTCCAAGCAGCACACGCTTATTTGAATGTTTTCATGAAGGCCATTTGCAAAGTTTCAAATGCAGAAAGTTTAAGGAACCTTAAAGTGTAAAGGTTAAGAAAAAAATGGCAGAAGAAAAAAGGCTCTTCTGGCCATCTTGGGCAAAGCAAATAAAGAAGATTCACTGAGTTGAACTGCTCTTCCCTTCAGATGAACTGACCTGTGATCCTAATGGAGATTTCCGCTGTGACAACCACCGCTGCATCCCGCTCAGATGGAAGTGTGATGGAGATAACGACTGCGGTGACAACTCAGATGAACGCAGCTGCGGTAAGAGCCCTTCCCTGATACTGACAAAGTTACATCATTCAGTTGCATTTGAGTGTTTGGTTTGAGGACTTAGAAGAGTGTGTTCAGTTCAAAGCTGGTTACATTGTTTTGATACCATATAAGTGTCTTTTAAGTAGGTTTACTCTGAGATTTAAGCGTAGCTCCTGTGAATTGCCCAAAAGAAAAAGGAGTGTTGACGGCGAAGAATAATCCTGCTATCATTTTATCAGACAGCAGGGAGGTTTTGTAAGAGGCTCAACACTTTTGCAGAGAGTGGAGTGCTGAGAGAGGTAGTTTTATCAGCTGCTGGAGAAACAGACTGTCCTCAGTGTGTCAGAGAGAGGGAGTGAAGCTGTCTGTCCCCCTTTGCCCTGGAGAATTTAAACATGTCTGAGAACATGCCGGTTAATAGTGATAATGCAGCTTCTCAACAGAGAAACGGTGACCGGGGTTAAATCATGGTGGTACCTCTCCCCTTGTTGCCGCACTGCTGATTTTTAAGAGAGTTTGTCTCCTGTAAACTCATGAGCTCACTGCAGAGTAACGACTGCATGCACTGCTTACTGGATGTTTTATTTCACTATAAGAAGGAAAAGGAGACTAAAAAGACAGCACTGAAAAACCCAGACAGGTTCAGGAAACGTGTCAAAGTTGAATTTAAGACACACAAGAGCTTGTGACACCCTTCTGATTGATATGATCGTGTCTGGACTTTTAAATGAAAAAAAAAAAAAGTTCTGCATTCGCTTTATTCCTCACTGTTTGATTTCATGTTGTCCCTCAGCACCACGCGCGTGCACGGAGAGCGAGTTTCGTTGTGATAATCTGCGCTGCATTCCTGACCGTTGGGTCTGTGACCATGACAACGACTGTGAGGACAACTCGGATGAAAGAGACTGTGGTAAGTGGAGGCTCTTTGTTTGCCGGCTGTTTGTGAGTAACGGAGGGCTGCACTAAACAAAGAAGCAATAAAACTTAATGTTTTAAAGCACTGCATGGACAGACAGGACCACCAATAGTCATCTGTTCAAAAGTTTATTGTTCTACACTTTACTCCTTCCGACAGCGCAGGAAAACGCATGACGGATCATGTGTAGAAGTTCAAGTCTCACTGGATAAAAAGTATACATTAGTTATTTAACATGAGACACCAGAAATAAAAGAGTATTTTCAAAAGTAGCTGAAAAGCAAAAAAAAAGGATGTTTAAAGTGTTATGCAACTTTACAACAACCTTTATTGAGATTGCTAAATGAGTTCTTACTATATTCCTCATAAAGTTAGTGCTCCTTTTCATGATTGGAGTATACATTTTGTGCCGGTTTGGCTTTTGTTGCAGAACTGCGGACTTGTCATCCTGGTTACTTCCAGTGCGACAGTGGACACTGTATCGCTGAACGCTTCAAATGTGACGGCAACCCTGACTGTCTGGACTACACAGATGAGACATCTTGTCGTAAGTGTCCCACATTGAATGTTTTTTTTCTGTGATAACTAGTATCTATATCACAAAAAGAGAACTGTAACTAAACTTAACCCTCATTATGACTGATAACTGTGAGTTTAGTTACAAGCTTGAGATTAACAGAATGCTTCTGGATTTCAGCGACCCGCTTTCCCAACGGCACATACTGCCCACCTTTCCTGTTTGAGTGCAAGAACCATGTGTGTGTTCAGCCTCACTGGAAATGTGACGGAGACAACGACTGCGGAGATAATTCAGATGAGGAGCTTCACCTCTGCTGTAAGAAATCCAGCACACACAAAACCAAAGCTTATTAGATTCCTGCTAAGTTGTTCTGACCAAAATGACACCAAAGTTTAATTTTTGATCAGTACTTATGAGTGTATTTTTAATCTGTTGAAACTGCTGTACGGGTTTTCTTAAGACTGACTGTTCTGTTCATCTTTAGTGGAAATCCAGTGTGAGACTCCGTTCCGTTTCCGCTGTGACAACAATCGCTGCATCTACAGCCACGAGTTGTGTAACTCTGTCGATGACTGTGGTGATGGTTCTGATGAGAGACAGGAAAACTGTAAGCATGAGAGTTGTATCTGATGGTCTCATTTATCTACACATTTTTATGCTGTTTTTATTTTTTTCTGGGCTAAACATAACTATGTGCATCTGCAGTGTGTCTTAAGTCTGTGTGTTTCTCTCCATTAAGGCCAAAGCCCCACACATGGACCCTGTACAGATGATGAGTACAAATGCAGTAGTGGACTGTGCATCCCTTTGCAGTATGCCTGTGATGATTATGATGACTGTGGAGACCAGTCAGATGAGCTCGGCTGCCGTGAGTACATTAACAAGGAGCACATTCGAAATGTGCAAAATGAAGGATATCTTTTAAAACTTGTTAGCTAAACATTGTTTTCCATTACATTTATTCCTAAGAGACAATTCGTAATTACTGTAAAATGTGTCAGCGAGTCTACAAAACTTCAAATAAATAAAATTTCAATTGGTTTTCATACGTCACTGAAGGTGTAAATTTTATTAGAATTTTCAAGGAGGATTCCTACTAAAATGCAAGATTTTTACTTCAGCATTGAAGGACTTTACACCCACTTTGATGATTTGATTAAGATCACTTGTAGTAAATCAGATGAACATATCTAATGGTGGATTAATTAAGTGCACCAACGTGACTATAATGTCCTCTGAAATTCAGCAGGATCTTGTATTTGCTTTTGTCAGATCATGGCAGCGGGCACACATGCAGTGACAACATCTGTGAACACAACTGTACCGACCTAACAGAGGGAGGTTTACTCTGTTCATGCAGGCCGGGCTACAAGCCCAAACCGACAGAAAGACACACCTGTGAAGGTAAAAGACACATCCGTTAGTCTTGATCCGTTCAAACAGAAATATACAGTCTTTCCACAATCCATTCATGTTATATGCATTTTTTCTGCCTTTGGAAACAGATGTAAATGAGTGTGAGGTGTATGGCGCATGTCCTCAGGAGTGCAAGAACACGAAAGGCAGCTATGAGTGTTTTTGTGCTGAAGGTTTTCTCTCCTTTGGTGAGCCTCATGGATCAGAGTGTGCTGCGCAGGGTAAGAGCCGGTCATTCACACAGAAGAGAAGATTCTTTATGGTTGTTTCCTTTTATAAGAAAGTTAATACAGACTCTGCATTTAAGCTGCAAATAGCATTCACAACACTTCAATTTTTGTACAGGAAACCCACCAGTGCTCCTCCTGCCAGACAACGTTCGAATCCGTCGTTTCAACCTGTCCTCTGAGCAGTATTCTGACTATGTGGACAATGCTGAGCACATCCAAGCCTTGGACTACCTGTGGGATCCAGAGGGACAAGGACTCAGTAAGACTAATACTGTTACCCTCTGAATGCTGCTGCAAGTACAAAAGAATCTAGATCTCTAAGTCTGGATAATCTTTATCCTCTGATATCCTGTAGGTATTGTGTACTGGACAGTTCTGGGTCGGGGATCCGAATTTGGTGCTATCAAACGTGCCTACATGACCACATTTAACGATCACGGCAACAACCCAGTGAAAGAAGTAGATCTGAATTTACGATACATTGCTAATCCTGATGGCATTGCTTTGGACTGGGTCGGCGGGTAAGTCCCTAAGATTATGACTTTACTATTATAAAGTTATATACTATATACTTACTGTATACTTACATACTATATACTAAATACCTATATAATATGCTCTTTGTGTTGTTCAGTTGCTCAGTGTGTCTTTATCACCTTTCCCAGGCACATTTACTGGACAGATTCAGGTACCAATCGAATTGAGGTGGCCAAACTAGATGGGCGGTACAGAAAATGGTTGATCCACACAGACCTTGACCAGCCTGCTGCTATTGTTGTTAATCCATCACTTGGGTATGTGGCTGTAAAAAAAAATTTTTGTAAGATACTATGTTGTTTGCATCCTTCATTTTAAAGGATATGGAGAATAACGTGTTGTCCCTGTTTTGATTTCTGTGTGCAGGATGATGTACTGGACAGACTGGGGCAGGAAACCTAAAATAGAGTCAGCGTGGATGGACGGTCAGCACAGGGAGGTGCTGGTGAAGGAGGATGACCTGGGCTGGCCCACTGGGCTGGCTCTGGATTATGTGAATGGAAACAGGATCTACTGGTGTGACTCCAAAGAAAACATCATTGAGTCCATGAAGCCTGATGGCACAGACAGGAAGATCGTCATATCAGGAGGTAAGTTCACTGAGATGTCAGGTAGCAGGTCTGCAGGAATATAAACATATGAAGTTTTATAAAAGCAGCACTGCTTTGTTACATATTCATTCCATAATGTGTAACTAATGGGTTTTCTCTGGTTTAGACATTGGACATCCCTATAGTCTGGATGTGTTTGAGGGGCATGTGTACTGGACAACAAAGGACAAAGGTGAAGTGTGGAAGACGAACAAGTTTGGAAAAGGACATAAAGTCAAAGTTTTAACCATCAACCCCTGGCTGACTCAAGTCCGCATTTACCAGGAGCACCGACACAACCAGTCAGGTTAGGACAAAAGAAGAATCCGCATAATGACTTTCTTTTGCTGTGAACAATATCTAACAGTGTTGTGCTCTGTGTTCTTTCTACTCCAGTGCCCAACCCTTGTAAGAACGTGTGCAGCCACCTCTGCCTCCTCCGGCCTGGTGGCTACACCTGCACCTGCCCACAAGGGTCCTCACCTGTGGAGTTTGACTCCAACGAGTGTGATGCAGGTAAAGAGCAGCCGGAGTTTATCTGCTGCCTGCACTCTCAAGTCGGCCGTTGTGTTGCATCTCATGTCAAATTCATAAATCTCTTCTTCACATGTGCCTGGCTGCTCCTGTGTGGTTTTGTGAAACTGTGTGGTGGTTTTGTTTAGTTGTTTGTTGTTGTTGTTGCTGATTCTGTGTATGCCTGGCTTTCGCTCTTGCAGCCATTGAGGCACCTGTTGCAATGCCCCCTGCATGTAGATGCATGAATGGTGGAACCTGCTACTCTGATGAAGGTGGTCTGCCCAAGTGCAAGTGAGTTTAGCTGAATGTACCATTGACCCAGGTCATTGATTCTCCATCAGTCAAATCCACTAATGCCTGATGTTTTCGGTATCCCACCTGTTCGAGTACACACACAGATGTTGTTTTCACATGTAAGAAAGCTATTTTATCACAACTTTTTTGCAGATGTCCATATGGTTATGTGGGCAGCTATTGTGAGATTGGGAAGTCAAGAGGCGCTCCAGCAGGAACAGGTACTATAATTCACCCTTAATCTAATCTTTTAATGTATTTTTCTCATTCACAGCTTAGTCATTTCCTGTTAGTCCTTCACTCATGTACTGGTTGACATGTGGGAGCTGCTGCAGGCTAACAGTCATGATCTGCTGGCTTAACAGGAGCGGATCAAAGCCAAATGTGATGAAGTCACCTTTCTCTCTTATCTACCTAAAAGCTACTTGTGTCAAAAAAAACAGCTTAGAAAACTGTTGGGCTCAGCAGTTGCTGAAGATGTTGACGCGCTAAAATTTCTTAATAAATAGCCAAGTAATACATCAAGTGATTACTGTTTAACTTCTCTAATAGTTTGTTAAACTAATGGGTCATCCAAAGGACATTAGCAGTGATGGACAAGTCAGCAAAAGGTCTAGTGCAGGGTGAATGTTTATGATCAGCATCTTACTACGAGTGTCCAATATGCATACAGCTAAACATTTTCCGCTTGTTTTCAGCTGTGGCTGTTCTTCTGGCAGTCATCATCATCCTCATCACTGGAGCTTTGGTTGTTGGGGTTTTCCTCAACTACAAACGAACTGGATCATTCATACCCTCTATGCCCAAACTACCCAGGTATCCCGGCTCTCTGTGACTGCATGTGCTTAAAAGTAAAAAGTGTGCTAAAGTTGCTGCATGCAGATCTGAGATCAAAGTTCAAACTGGAGTGTTTTGTTTTTGCACAGCCTCAGCAGCCTAGTGAAGTCTGGTGACACGGGGAATGGGGTGACGTTTCGCTCGGGTGATAATGTTGACCTCGGACCATCACACATTGGAGTGTCATTCATTGACACAGCCATGCAGATGGTGAGCGCTGCAAGGATGCTAATTATCAGTTAATATTTTCTGTGCTATCAGCATGTTTGACTCCCAAACTATGTGGTATTTATTGACAACCTTTATTTTAGTAATCATTCTAAAACCGTTCTTCTCAGCAGGAGCTGAAGAAACAACTCACATTGTATCCTAAGTGAATGTAAAAAGCATTTATAAAAAGCATCTATTAAATGTCCCCATAGGATGATAATTTTGCCATGGAAGCTGGGAGGCAGCCAATCACGTTTGAGAACCCGTTATACGCCACAGCTCCTGGAGTGTCTGGTGATCCTGCTGTCATCCATGCCACACAGGTACCTGACGCTTATGTTACAAAAAACCCCAAACCGCTTATTGTACCACCAAATTTCCAAACAAGATAACCTGGGAACCCTGTGTAAAATGTAAATACAAACAAAATTAAAACATTTAAAAACAAAATGTTTTTACCAACAACAGTTTTACAAACTGTTTGTGAGCACAAGTAGTAATATCCCTAATAACATTATGTGTTTCACAAAGTGGTGTACTTCCATCCATCTTTTCTTTTTTGAGGACACTCTTTTCATACCCACTCATGATACTATGGAATATTCACAGGTAAACAGGTTCATTAGCAGCAGGTTAAAGAGGTGTTTTTTAAGCATTTCACAACTTTCCTGCCCGTTGTTACCCCTGTTCAATGAAAATCAATGACTTAGGAAGCTTAAGGAAACACACCTTTAAAAACATTATCATGTCCACGTCCAAAAAAAACATTTGACCAGATAATAAGTGGATATGCATGAACCTCCTGAAAATTTTATAAACCCCCAAAATTTTAATTAAAATTGATACTAAAATAAATAAGTCACCAGGGCTGATGACACTGACATGACAGCACACTTCATCAACAGGTGACTGTCAATGTAAGTGGTGACCAGTTTGGAAACAACTTTGTGAACCCAGCGTATCGAGGGGATCAGAGCGTAGGCATTGTGAACACATCTGCTGTCAGCACCAAACCTGTGCAGGTGAGTCTCCTGTCTGCAGTGTGTCCACATAGAAAAACCATGCTTGTGAAGAGCAATGTCGCCTCACTGTGCGTGTTTGTTTGCAGGAGTCAAAGTGGAGCCTTTTCAAGCGGAAATTAAAGCCAAGCACCACATTTGAAAACCCTTCATATTCAGAGGTAGGTTTGGACATTTTTAAGACATTTATAAGAAAGCACAGGTGTTATTTCGGTCTTTTTACCCTCTGCTTGGCTTCGCAGATGAAGGATGAAAAGCCTGTAGGAAGCAGTGGGGACTCCTCTGCCCCTGAGCCCTCCCCGTTTGTCCCCCCTGCCAAACCTCAGAAGAGGGATCGTCCGAGCACCTTTTCGCCAACCGAGGACAGTTTCAAAGACACAGCCAACCTCGTGAAAGAAGACAGCGACGTATAACCCCTCTCTCACAGACGGGAATTCAAAAAAAAAAAAGAAACACACTTTGCACAGAATTTATTTTTTTATGCAGCCTGTGTACAAAACTCAAATTGTTTTAGGAAAGAGGAATACATTTCTATAGAATGAGGAAAAAAAAGTCTGCTGTGACTATGCCTTCTGACATTTCTTATGCCAATTCTTGTGTTAATGTTTTCTTTATTCTGATGTACAATATGTATATCTTTGCACTGAAGCTGCTGATAGAAATGTTAATAAATAAGTTGTATATTTGTAAATTTGAACAGTAAGATTTTGTCAGAAAAAAATATCTTTGAAATAGATCCTATAAATAATCCAACATAAAACACAGTAACACATGAAAAGTGGGCTGCATTCTGAGTGTACAGTACTTATATGATCGAAGATTATGAGAGAAATGTGATGAGTGACGATATTTTTTTGCCACTGAACAAAACTGAAGATGTATGTGTTCGTCTTCCATGTTTATATACCTCATTTCAGGGCGGAAAACAAAATAAAAGCAGGAGTAATTGAGTTTTAACTTTACCATTCAATTTTTCAGAAATACATCCTCTGGTATAAACAGATGAAAAACACACTTATTGTTCTTAATCAAACTAATTTCTACCTTATGTTCTCATATGACTTTGAATCAATATGATCATTTTTTTAAAGTAATGATATTGAAACAATGGCCTAAAATTGATTGGAACAATACTTGAACATGCTCACGTTTGTCGCACAGAAATGAATTTATGATTATTTTAAAGGGCAACACATGACCTGAGGCTGCAGATTTAGACATTCATTTCACAAACACTGCAAATTAATTCTTAACCTAACAGGTTTATTATCTTTGTATTATAATGAGGACAAATAAAATCTGTGATCATCCACCAACATGCCCACATGGTTAAATTGCTGCTGCTGAGACATGAATGAATAAATTTCCTATTTTGTAACACAGTCTTGATACTTCTTTTGTAAACTTATTGTCACATTTTTTTTCTTAAGCATTTTTTTTGTTTGCCATTTACAGAAAAATACCTGAAAACACCTGTCACACAAACCATGGTTGGTGAAGTTGTTTAGTTTCTTTGATTCTTAGGTGAAGGTAGAAGCACACTGACAACAAAGTCTGACACAAATGAAGGGAGGTAGGAAAGAGGAATCCAAAAAAGCTTAGCATCCCAGCCTGCAGCGTAACGTGTGCGTGGGAAGCGAGCAGTCAGCGCGTGCTCCATGCACCTGGTCACCTTGGAGATATCTGGACTGCACAAGATGCCCATGGAGAAGTCCTGAGCTTTCAAGTCTGACAGGAAAAACAAGATGAGTCATTTGGAATATTTTTTAGAATATTCATGAAACAGTGTTGCTGAATAAATTAGCTGCACATCCACTCACAGTCATCAAAGTATGTGGGTCCATAGGAGTCTTTGTCATGCTGAGGAAGGCGGCTCCAAAGCCTCCTCAGGTCAGCTTCGATAAGATCCAGCCGGGTAACAGCTGTCTTGAAGAAACCAGGCTCAATGATGCTTACTTTGATGCCAAAGTGCTGCATGTCTCTCCTTCGCAGAAAAAGCAAATCATTATGTTTATTTTCTGTCTGAAGTTCTTCATTAAAAAGGTCATTTTAGTATTTAATGGTGCTTAAGAGACATTTTAGCATCAGTTACAATACAATTCTTGTATCCTGTGTGTACTGTATGTGCAGGGTTGATGTCATGTTTAGTTCTAATGCTTTCAATTAAGAATTGCTTTTCAATTCTTTTTGCCATATTCCCTTATTTTAAGAGCGTGTGTGATGGATCTGTTGTTTTCACAGTACCTGAGGGAGTCAGAGAAAGCCTCCACTCCATACTTGGACAGGCAGTATCCTCCACCGGTGAGTGATAGTCTGCCCAGAATACTCGCCACATTTACAACCCTGCCACGGGCCTTTTTCAGCAGTGGCAGAAACTGGAGGGTCACATCAATAACTCCTATCAGATTCACATCCAAAACCTTTTTGAAATCCTCCAGCTGCATCCATTCTGTTGGACCGATGGGGATCGACCTGCCAGCATTATTCACCAGCCCCCACAGACCTGCAGAGCAAGGAGGCAGGACATTACCTGCTGATATCAGCTTCTTTATAACTAAACCAAACCTGAACTAAGGGACAAAGAATGACATGATCTCCTTCATTCTTTGTATTTCTCACACATCCATACAAATATGTGATTCTACTGCACTAATCTTTAATTCCTATTATCCCTGCACATTATTAACCATATCACACTGACACTCACTTTAAGCTCAGACTTTGGGTATTTACTTTTCACGTCTGAGACTGACCAACCTCATATAGCTGGAGACAGAAAACATAAGTGAAATAATGAAAAATATCTATAAAATATGGCTCTTCTTCTCAGGTGATGATAATGAAATAGCAAATATCAACCATCGCTACAGATATTAGTATTTCATGCATATTGTATGACTTAAGAGTTAAATTAACTATTCAATCCGACCATTTCACAGTCATGTTTACTAAACCCAATAAAATATAATGCTGTGAAGCTTATAAAAAGTTGGCACTACAGTCAGGAATAATTTTTTGTTTACCAATCTGTACTTAAGATTGTAATTGTACATTACAACTGCACTTTTTCACAGATTTTTGAAGAAGCTCGAAGAAGCTTGAAAAATGCAGCATGTGAGGTACTTTCTCCCTCCTCTTTGAGAAAACTTATCAGTAGGAGGATGATGAGTATATGATGTGAGGGTGCGGGATGCCTTTATCTCCACCAGTACCTCACTCTGACCGGCACCCTATCTGCATGTACCCCCTACTGTCCACCCAGCTCACCTCGCTCTCCAACCTCTTTACTCACAAACTCCACCGCCCTCCTTATGCTTGCCCCATCTGTAACATTCAACAGGAGCGTCTTCAGTCTTGGGGAGGCCGCTGCTGCCAAATCTGCTGCACCTTTCTCTGTGAGACACGCAGCTATGACGTGGAAACCTTTCCTGTCCAGCGTCTTGGCAAGCAGATTCCCAAAGCCGCTGTCACAGCCGGTGATGAACACATACTTCTGGCTGAAGCCATCAACCTTGTAGGAATCTCTGATGTACCAGCGGATGGCAGCAAGAGTTAGCAGAAGTAAAACACAGACTAAAGCCAGGTGTGACAGGATTACCTAAAACACACACACAATCAACTGATTGACTCCTGAAAAACCTAAAAGAAACATTTTTTACTTACATGCTTAATATTCCACTATTATTATCTTTTAAATGTAAATTACAATGAAGTGCATACATAGAGGAATCAGCTTACCTCCAATAAACATGATGTGAGACTATCAGTTGACACCTGAGTGGAAAAGCCTGAGATGAATTTCTTCAGTTCAAAACATGTAAGATCCCACATACACAAGCAAAGATTTACACTGAAATAGCCTTTAATTTCACCCCCATGTGTCCACTTTGTCTTCATTAACCCTTGTTCTTATTTGGCAATAAGCAGAAATAATCACGGTTGAAACCATGCACATAGACTGTGAACCAGCCCTCAACAGAGGCCCCTTAAGACCCCATATTCATCGTGTGTCTGCTGGTTGGTGATAATGTGATTAACTTGATGATGCACATCAACACTGATGCAACACAGACCATCAGCTGAGATGTTAAAGGCATGCAAGAAAGATTTGATGCCACATTTTTACTTGAGCCCCTTCCCATAATGATAACAAAAAAATGATCATAATAAGAAAAGTAATTATGATAATCATAAAAACCATTTAACCCATAGCTCTATCTCAAAATATGTCTAACCACATTGCCATGATGGGGACTCACAGCTAATTTTTACTCCAGAGCCCCCTAGTGGGTCAATTTAGGCAATACAGTAATGCAAACTAGACCTGATACCTCCACTGCTTTTTCCAAAAACAGGAATTGTACATCTAGATTTGTAATATATTCCCTTAATTCCTTTTTAATCATTTTAATGAACCAATTAATCAACAAATTAAAAGGAACACCCACATCTGATATACAAAGTAGTAACTTTAATTGCAATAATGTTACAAAAAATTAAAGCCATCTCTGGTTACAAAAAATTGAGTCAAAGTTCAGTCAAGTTTGGCTCTCATTTGAGTGGCATTGAGAAAAAAAACATTTGGCATGACTTTCAAAGTTTTATATCTGAAACAAAGCAACTGACTCAAGTACTCATACGCCACTTCAGCACAATTTTGGGGTACTTGTACTTTACCTTAGTCCCTTACTTCACACTTATACCTGATACAAATGGAAAACATTGTTCTTTTTTAAAGAAAAGCCCATAAAGTCATATAGATCTCAAACCATGGGCAAAAGACACAAACAAAGACTGACTGTAGACACCACTAGTGTTGTAGGTGAGCTGAACCTTTAATCCAACAACTTCAAATCAACCACCAGGTGGCATCTGATCCACTAAAGCTGGTTTGTGGGACAAAAAAATATTGCTTGATAACTATAAGAAAATAATAAAGTAAATTGTTACAGTTTGTGGGACAAAAAAAATGAATGAGAATTTTTCTTAATTGCTTGATTGCTATCAGAAAATAATAAAGTAAATTGTTACACACCAGCTGTGTGTCCCTGTAGTGTGTATCAAAACAAAAACTAATTTAAGTGATGCAAAATGTAGAATAATAATACAAACATACCATGGTTACAAATGAAGATGTGTCTTCCTCAGCAGAGAATTTGAGTTAATGAAAGCAGTGACAGCCTTTGTGTTTATGTGTATCTGCAGAGTCAAGGTCCATAGACGATGTAACAGCAGAGCTAAATGTTTCACTAGCATGGGATTGTGAAATAGGCTACTGCAGATAACATGACCCTTGGTTATGATAACTGCATTCCACTTTCACCTGAAAACAAATATCTTTGCCCAAAGGTTATACAGAGAACAGAGGGAATGCTCTTTGTGCTTTTAATCAAAGGAAATGATTTAATTCGAAGGGCCCTTTTAATAACGAAGGAGGAGCCAAAGTCCTTCAAAAACAGAACCTTAACAAGAAGGTAGAGGTGTAACACAGTTTCAAATCAATGTTATATGACTTCAGAAGCAAAGGCCATGGTGTGTGAGCAATTATCTGAGGCGTATTTCGTAAGATCTTATTGAAATCAATAGGACATGATTAGAATGATATTGTCAAGAGTTCAGTCAAAGCCATATTAGAGAGCTGTACATGTCTCATAATTCAGAACAAGTTCCTGTGATTTCTGTCAAAAATATAGAAACACTTGATGCAAATGAAATTAAAATTGGCCTTCAAAAGAGACCCAAACTTCCTTTCAAAATCTGCTTTGACAGAAACTACTGCACAGATATTTTTGGTTTAGGGATATCTTTAAGGAATAATCTGTCTGTGATGCAGGTCGGCATGTATGACAGAGGAAGCCAAAAGAACTTTGCGTCCCATCCAGCAGAGTAGCGTACACGAGGATGAACGGCAGCGATGGCATGCTCCATGCAGCCGACCACCTTCATCAGGTCCCCATCCGTGAAGAACTTAAACCTTTTATCCATCATTTCAAGACCTGAGGGAAAAGCATTTCACAAAACCACTTAATATACAAGGCAACACTTTCTGTTGAAGATCCACAAAGTCCCAATAATTTCCTAGAAAGTTTTTTGTAAGAGCTTCCTAATTTGGCTTTATAACAAACTATTGACAGATTGTTGAACATTTAATGCTTAGTATGCTTACTATTATTATTTTCAAAGTTTCAAAGTTCATTACTTTCCATCTTGACCACTTTAATTCTCTGTTTAAAAGCAAAAGAAAAAATCTATGCCCTGTCTGCAGCTTTATCACAGCTCTGCCATCAACCATCAACAAGATCATCTCCTCTATGTCCATAAAACTGGTCTGTTCATCCCCAGCTACACTCATAAAAATAAAAATTAATTCTTATTGATTAACAGAGGTGCAGTAACTCACCTGTCTCCAGGAACTCGCGTCCATAGTCGTCCTTTGTATCCTGAGGAAGTCTTTCCCAAAGCTTCATCAAGTTATTTCTCAAAAGCCCCACATCAGTCACATTAGTTTTAAAGAAACCAGGCTCAATGCATGCAACCTTGACTCCAAATGGTGCCATGTTTAAACTGAAACACAGAAAGGTCGCTGTGAGTCAAGACAAATGGCAGAAAGAAGTTTGCACAGCATGAAAAGGTGACCCCTCGTCTCACCGCAGGCTGTCGTTGAAGGCCTCCACTCCGTACTTGGACACACAGTAAGGTCCACCAAACGGGCTGATTCGCCCGAACACACTGGCAACGTTCACCACTCTGCCTTTGGCTTTCTTGATGAGAGGGAGGATGCTCAGTGTCACATCAATGACACCACACAGATTTACAGACAGCATGGATTTATAATCCTCGATAGAGAGCCAATCTGTGTTGCCGGACGGCACAGAGACTCCAGCATTGTTCACAACAGCCCACAAGCCTGGAGCAACACAACCACAGCAGGATTATTCACACAAGGACACGAGGAAGTTTGCCTCCTTTCAGGACACACCAAAAAAAGATTGTCTCAAAAATATATATCTTCATTTCAGATTGACATAAAACCCATGAAGAGATAAACAAACACTTAATCATAACAATGTAATGAGTCCACTAAAGACAGACACAGCCACTTACCTGTCTGTCCAACCACACTCTTTATGAGAGCTGCTGCTTTTCTGACACTTTCAGAGTCGGAGACGTCCACGTGGACGGTGGTCAGTCTTTCAGAGGTGATCTTCTTCAGCTGGTCTTCACCTTTCTCAGTGTAACAGCCAGCAATCACAGGGAAGCCCAGCTTATCCAGGTGTTTGGCCAGGAGATTACCAAACCCAGAGTCACAGCCAGTGATGTAGACATATTTATCTCCCTTGTTGGACACTCTCCTGATCTCCTTGATCCAACGATAGACGAACCAGAGAGCCACGAGTCCAAGGATATACAGGAACATTTTCCTAAAATAAAAGGGAATTCACATAATCATTAAGTTACTGTTTGCCTAATCTTTGGCATCTTTAGAGGAGAATGGTTTAAGCCGGACTGTGTTAGTTGAATTATGAATAGCACACAATAACACATTAACCCTCGGCAGGTTATGATCTTAGCACATAATAGACTTAATGGCCAGAAGTTGATACAAATATGTTACAGCAAAATCACACTTAAGCGTAAATAAATGGGCAACCTCTGAAAATCTGTGATAATTTCGAGAAAGTTAATTATTAATCAACTTTTCAAGATAATTCAATAAATGCACTAATTCCAGCCCCAGTCGTCTACTAAGCCTAAGTTAATGACACTTCTTTTGTTTTTGAACTGCTGGACGGAAAAGCCATTTTAACATAAACCACGACTGATCAGTGATTTCTTATTAGTTTTGATTAAACTTAGATTTTGAGAAACTTTAAGCTGCTTTTATTCTTAGACATTCCTACCTGGACTAGACGTAAGATTACGGCAAAATGTCTGGGCCGAAAAAAGGGAAAACAGTATTTAAACAATATTTTTAAAAAGCCCCATTATGTTTTATGTGATTCAAAAGACTAGAATACAGTTTACACTAATTTGGCACCTCTTTGACAAAGAAAAAAGAAAACTTACGTGCGTAATTTCAGCTGTCAAACACCCGGAAGGAGGACAAAGAAAATATTTTGTCTATTTGTTTTCTCTTTGTTTCTTTATTTGCTGTCATTTAAATGTAGCTTCCGGAGAATTCTTCCGGCATTCTTCCAACAGGGAAAGTTTTGAGGTGACAGAGCGTCATCTAATGGAAAGTAAGCTAACCAGCTAATTATTAGGTGAGTTAGCGCCACCCACTGGACTGGAGTGTAGGACAGTCGAGAAACGGACAGATATAGAGTTAATGTTTTTCAGATTTCGGAAAAAACAAACAAACAAACAAAAAACATTAATTCACAAAAACTGAAATTAAAACTAAGTTAAAACTTGAATGAATAAACTTGAAAGGTGCTCGTAGGATTTTTATACTTTTGGACACAGCTGCGCTGTTTCTGTATGCTGCCAGTATTTTGCCTGTCCAAGCTAACTGTCTGATGACTGTAGCTTTTTATTTTCTTTTAAAGCAGAATGGTGCAAATCTTCTCATGAAACTCTCAACGGGAAAAGAAATGAGTGTTTCCCAAAAGAACCTACCCCTGTAGTGCGATTTGCATTATTTAACCACATTTATAAAATACTAAACTACTTTGGCAGCCAACAATAATCCAAAAGCACTGAATGTGTTCTTAATAAAATGTTATAAAACAGTTTGTCCATAATCACCACTGTCTTGCCTACTTTAAATATACTGTATGATACTTTTCCATATTGTCAGCACCCATTTTTTCACACAGAAGTTGTTGGGGTGAGCTTCTCCATGCCAGAAAACCATCAGCTTTGTGAGAGGTGCAACAGAGCAGTTTGTTATCACAGTGCGTCATTGACCACAGCCTCTCCTCCCTGTGATATTATCAATCACCTGTGTTGTAAATAATAAGTGGCTGTAAAAAAGGAGCAAATTCCTCTTGTCCTATCGGGCATTGACACCTGAATCTCACCCTGATCACTATTATTGTGTCATTTTGACTTTTAGGAAACCCCATGCTTTAAACTATGTATATTTTTTAAAATCTGAAAATAACGTACACTTACACAGTTAAATTGCACAACACATGAAGTGTGTTCAATTTTTTTGTGAAAATTAAAGGCATTTTATGTTAAAATCCACATAAAAAAAACAAGAAACAAAAAAAACTTTATGTGTCATTTCTTTGAAAATGCCCCTCTCTAGTTATTAAGCCTTTAGATTAGGGTTAAGTAAAATATGAATATTGATCGTTTCCTTTCTTGAGTGCACTTCCTATAACTCCAATGATAACAATCACGTCATGAGGCTGTTGACAATTAAAAGCAGGGACTGACCCTTGAATACCTATGACATTAATTAGATTATGTAAGCACTGAGGCAGCACACGACCACAACTAACAGCCTGTTTCATTTTATTTTACAACCACTTATCATAACATCTTAACACATTTATACTAAAGGGTGCTTTTACTAAAACCAAACACTGCTTATAAATATGAATTTCACATTTAAAAAAATCCCAGTTTGTTTTGATGGCATTTTCAGTAAAAGCAATGTGCCTTTCAAAGGCAGTCTGGAAAAGGACACAATGCTGACATAACCCTTATCAGTCTAATGGGGTTGTAGATAATGGGCAGTACAAGCATAGGTTACCATCAGGTAAAATAAGATAGGGACCTGCTGTGGTGAATCTCAGTGGAGCTGGTTCATATCTAAAGACAACATCAGTGAGAAGTTCAGGTATGGTAAATTTTGCTCTTTTTCCTATATGAACAGTTTTGCTGTGTTAATACTCAACTGGGTTTCTTAATAATTACTGTTTTTGTTATAAGCTTTATATTTTTCACACGAGCAAAGAAAATATTATCATCCATTGTCTGAGTTATCAAGTCTACTATGATGCAGCTCTGCACAGAAAACTTCATGCCTATCTTGTCATTATGACCACTGATGTTAACTTATTTAACTTTTTAACTTTTTTAATTTTCTAGTCAAAGTTTTAGGAGTTTTGTAAATGTGTACATGGACTGTGATAAGCCTGAAAACTATGTTCTGTTGATTTAATTTTGAAACAATTTCACTTCTGGATCCCACTGATTAACACCCAGATAATAAGATTATGTATAAAGTTATTTTTTGTTTAACCACAGTGAAAACACACCTGTGTGAGTCACAGCAGCATGAAGAAATCAGTCAAAGTAACACCAGCTGTAGACGAAAGAGGTGAGAGATTTGTTTCCTTAAAAAAAACAACGACATAGACACCACAATAGCAGTTTTTTTATTTGAAAAAAACTAAAACCAAAACAAGCACAAGTATTATGGATGACTTTAAATTTAGTTTTCCCTCTTTTTCAGATGACATTGAGAAAGGGTAAGTTTGTGTTACAAGAACAAAATTTCAGACCACAGTGTGTTTTTGCCATTGTGATGTGATATTCCTGGAGGGTTATTTTACTTACATGTGTTGCAGAGATGGAAAGAAAAAAGGAAAACAACCGAGTGTTGGATACTTTCAGCTGGTAAATATAAAGTGTCTTTTCTCATCTAGAATATAACTTGTTACATTTTACATTACATTCATTTGGTAAACACCTTTGTCTGAAACATACTTTTTTCTTCTTATCCATGTATTTATAACAAAGGAGATATAAGTGGATGCCAGCAGACATTATGTTTTAATGAAGATGAAGATATATTTACTCACACACCAAGCTTAAGTCAAATTTTAATGTGCCTTACTTCAGTATTTCTATTTAAAGCAGCTTTTTACTTTGATTTTGCCATAATTCAGAGGGAAATATTATTCATTTTTGATCCACTTAATTTACTTCTGACAACTACAGAAACAAGTATAGAAACAAGTTTTTTTTGTGATTGTTTAGTTATATTTTGCCTATAATAGTTTTGCCTTGCTAGGAACTGACTTTCAGGTCTTTTATGTTTAATAGACTATTTTATATTGTTGTATCAGGACTTTCACTGAATTGAGGAATCTGAATAATTTCTTACCTTTCCAGGCAACTGCATTCTGCGATCTTCAGTTTGATCATAAAAAATCAAAAAAGGAAAAATAAAATTTATTTCTCAGGGCCTTTCTGTGTGGAGTTTGCATGTTCTCCCTGTGTTTGCATGTTTGCGTGGGTTCTTTCCGGGTACTCTGTCTTCCTCCCTCAGCCCAAAGACATGAGCTGAGGGATTTTATTTGTAACTCTAAATTGCCCATAGGTGTGATTAGCACTAATCAGTTTTGCCCCCCCACAAACCCTGTAAACAGAATATGCAGTTATGGATACTGAATAAATGAATAAATATTTCTTTGTGCAGTTTCGATTTGCCACCTGGAAGGACAAAGTGATGATGGTAGTGGGGGGTTTGTGTGCCCTCATACATGGTGCGGCTTCGCCTCTCATGCTTCTTGTGTACGGCATGATGACAGACACGTTTGTGGCTTATGAGCGTGAAATCCTAGAACTGAAAGACCCAAACAAGACGTGCAACGACAACATCATCTATTGGAATAATGGCTCCATTTATGAAACAGCTGAAAACAACACTGTGGACTGTGGGTAGGTCAGGTGTTAATTGTTGATGTGATCATTGTTGCAGTGAAAAAGCTGCTGTTACTTATTTTATTCTCTTGACAGGGTGGATATTGAATCACAGATGACAATGTTTGCATATTACTATATTGGAATTGGAGTAGGAGTTCTGATTGTTAGTTATTTTCAGGTCGGTATTATATGTTTGCCCATTTTCAGCTTTCACTTCAAACCTTTAAAAAAAAACCTGCATCATATCAACTCATTAAAAATAACTTTGCATCACTCTGATTTTCCATGCTGTAGATTGCCTTCTGGGTGTTATCAGCTGCAAGACAAACTCAAAAAATAAGAAAGACTTACTTCAGAAATGTAATGCGAATGGAGATCGGATGGTTTGACTGCAACTCTGTTGGTGAACTCAACACAAGGATTTCAGAGTGAGTTGGTGGTTTTTATATGCAGATCAGGCTGTTATTAGTGCAAAGCTGGGGGAATGTTTTACACAAAGAGGTGCTTCCTTTCCTTTACAGTGATATAAACAAGATTACCAATGCCATTGCTGACCAGGTGTCCATCTTTATTGAGAGGCTATCTACATTTGTGTTTGGCTTCATGGTTGGATTCATTGGAGGATGGAAGCTGACTTTGGTGGTCATAGCAGTGAGCCCGCTGATTGGATTAGCTGCTGCACTCATGGCCATGGTAAGAGAGGCCACTTATGGTCAGACAGATGATTTCTTACAGGTTAAAGGGAATGAATCGCTCTCTTATGTGGTAGGCCCATGTCTCTCTGTAACTTTCTGTTTTGTTGCTGCAGGCTGTGGCCAGGCTGACAGGCAGAGAACTGAAGGCCTATGCAAAGGCAGGAGCAGTGGCTGATGAGGTCCTGTCATCCATCAGAACGGTAGCAGCGTTTGGTGGGGAGGAAAAAGAGGCTGACAGGTATCACACCGTTTTATAACATCACAAGAAATTGTTCATGCTTTACAAAATGATGAGCCATTTCTCTTATGTATTGTGGAATATTATAATGAAATTTGCACAGATATGACAAAAACCTTGGGGAAGCTCAGAACTGGGGCGTGAAAAAGGGCACAATCATCGGCCTTTTTCAAGGATACCTCTGGTGCATCATCTTCTTGTGTTTCGCTTTGGCATTTTGGTATGGATCTAAGTTGGTCATCGACACCAATGAGCTGACTCCTGGTAGCCTTGTTCAAGTATGTAAAATTGAAGCCTCTAACTTCTGATACTCTTTATAAGTGTTTGAAAGTCAGGGTGCTCTGTTTTACCACGTGGCTGCTGTTTTTTCCCCCAGGTCTTCTTTGGAGTACTCATGGCAGCTATGAACTTGGGCCAGGCCTCACCTTGCCTGGAAGCTTTCGCCTCCGGCCGAGCTGCAGCAAAGACCATTTTTGACACAATTGATCGGGTAACATCTGGAGGCTGATTCAGATATATTCCACATTTGAAACAGCACTTTACGGGAGGAATAATCTGCACTATGATATAAAGTTCTGTACTGTTATGTTCTCAGGAACCAGAGATTGATTGTTTCTCAGAGGAAGGTCTCAAATTAGACGAAGTAAAGGGTGACATTGAGTTCCATAATGTCACTTTCTTCTACCCATCCAGGCCTGATGTTAAGGTAAAGTTCTTCAACTAGCATCTCTTTGATTCTAACCCTCAGTTCTCAAAATTCAACTTTACTTATATTATATTTTTTTCAGATTTTAGATGATTTGAGCATGAAGGTCAAGGCAGGAGAAACCACTGCTTTTGTTGGACCGAGTGGATCTGGAAAGAGCACCACAGTTCAGCTCATCCAAAGGTTTTATGACCCAAAGGATGGAATGGTAACAATTTGAGCAACTGCACAGACACAAGGGACTGATCAGTGGAACGTTTGTAGCCGTCTTTGTAATATCACATGTATTCATTCTTATTCTCAGGTAACTTTGGATGGCCATGACATTCGTACTCTAAATGTCCAGTGGCTCAGATCTCTCATTGGTATTGTGGAGCAGGAGCCTGTTTTGTTTGCTACAACCATTGCAGAAAACATCCAGTTTGGTCGACCTGGAGTAACCATGGAAGACATCATCAAGGCTGCGAAAGAAGCCAATGCCTATAATTTTATAATGAATCTGCCACAGGTACATCCAGAAATTTAAAGATAATACTAAAGAATTACAGTACTTGAACAGTTTTAGTCAGCCCCGTTTGTGTAAGTGATTTAACCCGAGAGGGAAATCAACATGTTGCCTTCCGTCCTCCAGAAATTCAACACTCTGGTGGGAGACGGTGGAGGACAGATGAGTGGAGGACAGAAGCAGAGGATTGCAATCGCTCGAGCTCTGATCCGAAACCCCAGGATCCTGCTGCTGGATATGGCCACATCTGCCTTAGACAATGAGAGTGAGGCTGTGGTTCAGAAGGCTATGGATAAGGTGAGACACTCCCTGCTGCTCATGGACTACATCACTGAGTTCACCTTGACCATTAAAGTACATCATGTTCTATGGAATGATGCCATAATAAGTGTTGTATGTGCAGGTGCGAATGGGGAGGACAACGATTTCTATAGCCCATCGTCTTTCCACAATTAGAAATGCAGATGTCATCATTGGTTTTGAGCACGGGCAGGCGGTGGAGAGGGGAACACACAGTGAGCTGATGGAGAGGCAGGGTGTCTACTTCACCCTGGCCACCCTGCAGAACCAAGGCACATCTGACACAGGTAACACAGCAGGGCTGCAGCTAGTGATTATAGTCAATATAGATAACTAATATCAAAGATTTTTTTTTTATATTTTGGTTTATAAATTCTAGAAAATAGTAAAAAAAATAATAAAGTCCAGTGAGGCATCTTTATAAACTCAGTTTAGAGCAGAGAAAAGCAGCATATTATCATTTACTACCAACAAAGAGAAAATGTTGCTATGTTTGCTTAATATATGTTTAAAATTTTTTGTATTGGTCAGCTAAGGTTAAATTAGTCGGTTGCTCCAGCTGTGAAGTTTGTGTGCATGTAAATACATGACGTTCAAGTTTCCATGTTTTCAGTGATCTCATTTAATCATGGTGTCTTGGTAAGCAGAGATAAAGAGCTCTGGGACCAGTGAACTTAGCTGTAATGCAGCCATCTTTATTTTCATACCTGTGCTTATCCTACTATAACAAATCGAGATGCTTGTTTTGAAAATGGCCTGGTGAGTGTCAAAGAAGTCAAACCTTGTGTTGTAGTTCATGTCCCGTGCACAGGCAGGACCCTTTAACCTGGTCAGAGACGATGGAATGAAACAGCAGCACTTCAAAGCTCTCAGCAGAGTCAGTGGGCAATGCTAGAGAGTGTTTGAAGGTCCTCCCTGTGTGTGTGTGTGCCACAGAGCAACTGAAGCTTCACTACTTGTATTAAAGCTGTACTGATTTTTTTCTTTTTTCCTGCCAGATGCGATCAGTGAAGCTCATGAAGACTTCAGTCCAAAAGGGAGGAGTTTAAGTCATGTGAGCTCCGTGTCCAGTAAAAGGTAAAGTAAATGCAGCTCAAAAAGATCCTTTCATAAAAATGAAGCTCATCATTATGCTTCAATACAACAATTTGATGTTCTCCACATTTCTCCGATAGGAGCTCTCTTCGACTGCGATCTCAGAGCAACCTGTCAAGCAATTTTGATACATTATCCAAGATGCTGAAGATAAATCCAGAAAATGTACTGAGGTTTTCTCTTTCGTGCTGTGAAATATATTTACCTCATAAAAAATATCCTTTGGCATTTAACAGCTCTGATGCACATGCTTTAACAGGAGACTGAGGATGATCAGGAAGAACATGAAGAGCCTGCTCCAGTGATACGAATCCTCAAATACAACCAACCAGAGTGGCCCTACATGGTGATGGGTTCGCTGGGAGCCGCTGTCAATGGCTCCGTCAACCCCATTTATGCCATCCTGTTCAGCCAGATTCTTGGGGTGAGTGTTGATTATTTCACATTATCTCATTGTTTGTAATGGATTTCTGTTCTAATGTAGTTTCTTTGTGTTTGCAGACTTTTTCCATTCAGGACTTGAACGAACAAAGGGAGCAGATCAACGGGATATGTGTTCTGTTTTGCATTGTGGCCGTGTTGAGTTTCTTTTCCCAATTCTTACAGGTTTGCATGAACCTAAATAAGATATTTAGAGTCAAAATTTCCTTGTCAACTTGAGTTATCTTGTACTCACTTGTAAATTGACTCTGTTTGATTGTTCCAGGGTTATGCTTTTGCTAAGTCTGGAGAGCTGCTGACCCGCCGTCTGAGGAAAGTTGGCCTCCAATCCATGTTGAAGCAGGAGATTGGTTATTTTGATGACCCCAAAAACAGCCCCGGAGCTCTGACCACCAGACTGGCCACTGATGCATCCATGGTGCAGGGGGTAAGTAATACATAAGTGTATCCATATTTTTATATTATTTTTAACACCACAAAAGAGTGAGTTTTGTATTGTAAGTGCTATATTGTTTTGCATGTGATTGTTGTGGTCTCTGCAGGCAACAGGATCTCAGATCGGCATGATCGTTAACTCTCTGACCAGCATTGGGGCGTCTTTCATCATTGCTTTCTACTTCAGTTGGAAGTTAACTTTGGTAATAACGTGCTTCCTGCCGCTCATCGGCCTGTCTGGGGTTTTCCAAGCCAAAATGCTCACAGGTTTTGAAAACCAAAATAAAAAAGCCATGGAGGGAGCAGGTCAGGTAAGCTTCACAGAACATTGATCCCATACGTTTCCCCGAGAAAACAAAGGCAACATTACAAAGATCTGAACTTTATTCCGCAGGTATCCAGCGAGGCTCTTGCCAACATTCGGACAATTGCAGGTTTGGCCAAAGAGCACTCATTTGTGCAATCATATGAGAAGAAACTGGAGCTTCCATATGCATCTTCCAAGAAGAGAGCAAACGTTTATGGAATCTGCTTTGGTTTTGCTAATTGTGTCATCTTCATGGCATATGCTGCTTCATTCAGATATGGAGGCTATCTGGTCAGCTCTGAGGGGTTACAATACATGTTGGTCTTCAGGTTGGTAAAATCATTTCTTTAAATGAAAATTCTCTGTTAAGAGCATATTTATTTTTTCCAGGGCTCAATAAAACATCACTATGTTTAGCCAGGCAAAGTGAGATGGGGATTTCTAGGCAAAAAAATCTTTTGTGATACCAAAAAAAGCCACTAAGTCCTCTCCTAAGATACCTTTGGCTGACACTCCAAAAATTGCCAGAGGAGGGCAGTGTTGTGCTTTGATCTTAAGTTAGGATATCTGAAACAAAACAGCAGAAATCTCATCTGGAATCATGTGCTGTATATTTACTTGTGAAAAACAACAACTGCTGCGACCTGACTCATGATCTGGAAATATTTTTATCTGCTTTTAATAAAATGCATCCTATTGTCACTTTAAAATTAATATGAACGTATCTGACACATGTTGTAGAGCTGTTCACCCTTTTTATAGTGTCTATTCACTAAACCTTTACTTAGCTTCAATTGGCTTTTCCATTTTCTTTTAATAACATTATTGTATATCAAAGCAGTCTGACCTGATAAATGTTAGAGATCAGAGCCTTCTGAGCTGGATGTGTTTCTCGCACCCAGCAAAAAGTCTCAGAGTCTCTTAGAGTCTCTTAGAGCATTTAAAGATTTGCTCTTCTTCAGACCCTATTTTAAAATGTATTTTGTGTTTTGTGATGTGACTTCCAAATGTAAACCTCCCAAATGCTTTTATTTTTTATCTCCAGAGTTATTTCAGCTGTAGTTATCAGTGGGACGGCACTGGGCAGAGCTTCCTCTTTCACTCCAGATTATGCCAAAGCCAAGACGGCTGCTGCTCGTTTATTCAAACTATTAGACCGAGTTCCTAAAATCAGCTTAAGCCACACTGATGGAGAGAAATGGGTGAGTCGATTCATTATCATAATAACCATAACCATTATCAAGGATATTGTCAAATGCTACTTTCAAATGCCTACTTATCCATCTCCAGGACAATTTCAAAGGTCAAATAGAGTTCCTCAACTGCAAGTTCACCTACCCAACTCGGCCAGATGTCCAAGTGTTAAATGACCTGATTGTATCTGTGAAGCCGGGTCAGACTTTGGCGTTTGTTGGGACTAGTGGCTGTGGGAAAAGCACCAGTGTTCAACTGTTGGAAAGGTTCTATGACCCCGATGAAGGCCAAGTGGTACGTAGACTGATTTAAACATTTAAACGTTTTTTTACAAATCACCAAATGAATTTAAAATATTCCTGAGACGCCAACTCTGTTTTGAATTATACCATCTTTTATTTTCAGTTGATTGATGGCCACTCAACTCATAACATCAACGTGCCCTTCCTGAGATCTCAGATCGGCATAGTGTCCCAGGAGCCAGTGCTGTTTGACTGCAGCATAGCAGAGAATATCCAGTATGGAGATAACACACGCGCTGTCAGCATGGAGGAAATCGTTGAGTCTTCTAAGAAGGCCTTCCTCCATGACTTTGTCATGACACTACCTGATGTGAGTGGAGACATTAAAAGATAAAGCCTTATATGCATCACCACTGCAAACTTGGTAATTAGTCTGGTACTGTAAGAAACTCCTTTAGTGTTTACAAGAATTCAATTTAAACTTAATATAAAACTCGAATTTTTGTTGAAAGCTAATTTGACTGTGAAATTAATACAATACTTACTGCAGTTTACCTGTTGAACAGTTTAAATAAGAACTGGTAGGATGGTGCAGATTGTAGAGAGCTGTCTCATTGTGAGTGGGTCTGAAAAATGTGCTGACGATAACATCTGTGTTTGCACAGAATATTTACATAGTAATCAGGAGCGACAAGTGAATGAAGTAAGGCATTAGTTTACTGAAACAGATGGTACGTAATAATGGAGTCTTGTCAGAAAAGTCTCAAGTGCTTAGACTCTTCAGGGAGATTTAGTAATCAAGGGGATTCTGCCCTGAGCAGCAGCAGGATATACCCCCCCCCCCACCGAGACCCCAGTAGATGAAACTGAAATACCCATGAGAGAGAACTTATTCTAGTAAGTCAATGTGAAAGAGGCAGCCTTCATTGCTGTGCTTCAGGTTTACATTAATGTGACTTTTTCGTTCTCCATAAACTTTAAGAAATATGAGACACAGGTTGGTGCCCAGGGCTCCCAGCTGTCACGAGGGCAAAAACAACGCATTGCCATTGCCCGAGCCATTGTCCGAAACCCCAAGATCCTGCTTCTAGATGAAGCCACCTCCGCTCTGGACACAGAGAGTGAAAAGGTAATACCTTTTATAGTATAAATACAAATCCAGGTATTTCTTTATACAATTAAACACTATATTTTCATAAGTCACAAAGAGAAGTGAACAAGGCTCTGGTTTCCCACAGACTGTGCAGTCTGCTCTGGATGAAGCGAGAAAAGGAAGGACCTGCATCGTCATCGCTCACCGGCTGTCTACCATCCAGACTGCTGACATCATAGCGGTGATGTCTAATGGAGCTGTCATAGAACAAGGCACACATGATGAACTCATGGCCAAGAAAGGGGCCTACTATAAACTAGTAACAACAGGTGCCCCTATCAGTTAGAGCCACATAAAATGAGAATAATTTAATGAACGTCTTAGTTGCTGAGAAAATCTTCCATGAGATTCTTACATTAGATCTATGCGATGCCCTCAGGATAAATAGCATGGAGGTAAAATGCTCTAATCCTCTTGCTTGAAAAAGTTTCAGTAATTGTGTGGTTTGTTATTAATTATGTGTGATAAAACTATTTTTTGTGTATTTATTTGATTGTGGGTATTTAAATGTATCTGTTCTTGTTTTTTGTATTTTTTTAAGTGCATGCGATGGGGCACAAGAGCGCAGGAAGTCGTGATGCATTTATGAATTTCATTTTCATATTGGTTAAAATTAAAATTTTGAATATGTGGCTCAGATTTAAAGTATAACGACTTCACCTGTTACTATTAACTATCAACAATGAAACAATTTGGTGCGTGCAGAGGCAAAACAAGGTTGCTCATGTACAGGGCAGTCCATATTGCACTGTATCATGTTTTCTCCACTGGAGGGCACCCTAGAGGGCACTTTATTGTTTTTTTTGTTTTTTTGTTTGTTTATTTGTTTGTTTTTGCACATTCAATCACCATAGAAGGCATGGGTCTCATATTTGTCTGCAGAAATACTTTGATAACTAATGCAGTTGTTAACAAAAACATAATGTGATTGTTTTTAATGACCAGATAACTCATAATGTGGTTTAAGTAGCAGCAACACAATCCTTTTGCTTTTCTCATGTTGTCTTTTCACCAGAAGGCCTTGATTTAGTTTTATAACAAATTCTGGAGAAATACCTCCAACTCAGAATAAAAACTCATCATTTCTTAATAGATTACAGAATTTTGAATTCAAAGGGATTTACTTTTTTAAAATCATTTTTAATATTTATTATGACCATCTAATCAACTCTAAACATAGCAACTCGAAGAGGAGACGAGATTGTAAAACAGTTTTGTTTTGGCAAAAGTCTGTGTTATTTCATCATTCAAACAATAAAGTATTTGGATAAAATATTTTTATTTCACTTTTCTCATTAGTTCAATGGAAATGTGTTTCTTCCTAATTTCTTTGTGAATTTTGCTCTTTGTAGATTTTTTTTTCAACATAGATAAATAAATAAATAAATAACTTAAGCTGGAGTGAATGGAGGGTAGACTGCTGTGTGGTCCCGTGTTGTTTCACCCTCAGTACTGAGGTGTAATAAAGTACCCAAACACGCAGCTGTTTCTTCAAGCTCGGTTAAGCAAGTAGCCTACGCACTCAGGACAGTTGCGTCATTTAGTGCCAGGCCTCAGGTGCTGCTGGATGCTAAGCAACAACACAAAAGACATGGAAATGGGTTCTCTGCCGGGGAGTTGAACTAATCTGCCTAATTGAGTTACATCACTGACTCTGTTCTACCTCATTACATTTTGGCTGATTAATATCTGAATTTTCCTGAAAAAACTAAGTGACCCTTGCAAGATTGTGTAATTCACACAGAGCAGGATATACATCCAAACATCTGCAGATCATACAAGTTTGCTGCATGAGCAAAGAAAACACTTCAACATGGGAAAAGTTGGGAATTATGTTTAGAAAAATAAAAGCCAAACTATTAAGTTGTTGCCATTGTGTCAAAAATTACCACTGTGTGCATTTAAATTTGGGAGTTATTGTTTTTTAATTGCTAATTGATTTAAAAGTTGACATGTTGACTTGAACTTTTTTTTTTCAAAAGTAGCAATGGACAGTCTGCTGCAATAGCTGAGAAACATCTTAATTTAGTGTTTCTTCACTGATGGACTTTGCTGGTAGGAAAAGTAAGATCTGATTTTTAAGACAGCATGAGGAAGAACAATTTTTTCACTTGTTTTAATTAAAAAACCCAAAACATTCAGTTCTAAAATTAATTGCAAATTAATGTTTGCATAGAAATGACATTAAATTCTCTTGTACTTCTCACATGTTTGGCCATTAACTGAGCACATCTAAAGCTCTTGATGGAAATGTATGAGAATGATGCTATAAAATGCTATAAATGTGCTCTTTAATAAGAGAAATATGAATTCCAAGTTGATAAAAAATCTAATGAGTTTTATTAACATTTTTTATTAACATTTTATTAACATTACTAACGTTCTTCATATCATGTTTTTAATGTTTCATATATACACACACACACAATGGGTTAAACAGTACATGTAAAGCAATCAAAACAAAGTAAAAACAAAGACCCAAACAGGCTACACATCATACTTTGCTTAAAAACTACATCAAAACAAACTTAATTTTGACCACTTCCTGCTAAGTAATGTAACATACTTTAACATATATTGCGGTTTCAGTGCGTGTGTGACTGTGCAATAACTGTGAATGAAAGTTTGACAGGTGTTCTGCTTTCATCCACCTGGTTAACAGAACCTAACCTATATGATATGACTTAATGCTGATCACAAAGTGCAACATAACATCGTTACAAAACTTCACAATGCTTCCATAATCTAAGCTAGCTTCCTGTCCTCATCGCCAATCAGCAAATGAACGCAATAGGGAATAACAGCAACCGCACCCAGAGGAACCGAAGCACTCTTACAAAAGGATAAAACGTAAAACAGGATCTCAGTGTGTGTGGGGATTTTGACAAAGTCATAGAGTTGCAGAGATGTCAGAGTTGCTGTCACACACATGAGTTTGAATCTGGCTTTGTATCCGTTCTTCCCCTTGCAGCTCTGAATGAACATCTGAGAGTTCACCGCCAGGCCCAGACCAAACAAGGCTCCCAGGTTTCTCACCAGACCAGCAAAAGGTGTGGTGTCGAGATGGATCCAATCAGAGTTAGCACACCACTTCTTTGCTTTTGCAACTGACCACAAGGGATCAGTGCCCGCCACTTTGAGGATCAGATAAAAGCTGACAGCAAACGAAAAAAGAAAAACGTTGATCTGGAGGTAGATTTTCAAGCTTGCATTGTAGATTGAGGGGATGTGATCAAATGCCTCAGCAACCAGCATGCCTACATGTTGTAGAAAAACACAGATGATACACAATCAAACAACTATGATATGTTACATATGAAATTTGCGACAGCAAGAAGAAACTCACCAGCCAAAAGACCAAGAATAACCTGATGTGGAAAATGTGTTCCAATAAAAACCCTGGAGATGCAGACGCTTATCTGAATGACCCAAAAAACTATCCACAGGCAGGACCTCAGAAGATGAAACCTGTAAGGACAGAAATATTTAGACATGACCAGTGATGAAGAAACCACTGATGTAATGCCTTGATACAAAATAACTACCCACTTTTGAAAACTGTGCAGGGAAGAGACAGTGGAGGAAGGCCTGGAGAATTTGAGAGCAGAGGTGATCATCACATACCACACACATGATGAGCCCATAGCATGACCGGATGGACTTCCTGCATAGAGGAACAGCAAAGAAACTATTTTACAGTAATCAATAATGTTGTTTTTCAAAAGAATTAGCCAAATATACATACTAACCTGGCCCTGTTTCACATGTGATGTGAAATTGCTCCAAGTGTGGGAAGGAATCATTGTGGTAGAAGTGAGTTTCTTGCACCCACCAGTAAGGCCGCTGCCCAAACAGAATCCTGAAAGAACAAGTATTGTATTTAAGTCTATACATAAACAAAATACACTCTAATATCACAGAGTTAACCTCAGAAATGGTTTACCATTTGAAAATAAGATTGAGCCAGTCTCCAAAAACAGCCACCCATATCATCTTGGTGCCAACATTATGACTGAAATGGAACCAGAGGGGGAAATAAACGGAGAAAATATTACGAGGGTCTCCCACACTTGACATGAAGTTGAGGAAGTCGTGGCAGTCCCTGTAGTTGTTCTGGAGGTGCTGTATTACCAACACCCCACTGCTGTAGACATAATCCATCTGAAGTTTCCTTTCTGTACACCTAAGTACAACAGCCTCTTCAGCACCAGTCAGAGCACCATGAAGCCCTTCCACACCTAAGATTGCTTTATATCTCAAGCTGGCTCATAAATCATTAAACAGATCCATGGCAACAACTGCAAGCTCTTATTGAAGCCACAAGGAATAAAATAATGTGTTCCCAGGTCATGAGAGCTCAGCATTTTAAAAGATGTTCCAAAAACTGTTTACACAATGACTGTGTAGCCATCAGATGTTTTACAGATCATTGCTTTAACAGCTGTTACATATTAGCCATTGTACACAGTGAAAGAGAGAGTGACCCAAGTAACCCCTGGATCTCTTCAGCCTCATTAATATTCTCATTCTCAGTAAACTTGGCAACAAAATGGGCTTCCCATAATACTGTAGCTGAAAAACATTGTCCATCTGTTATCCACAGTCAAGGCATAAATTAAGTGAATCTATCAGTATCATGTTTTATTTCACTTGAAGCCAGATTCCTCCTGCATAACAAAATGGCAATGAAAGTATTACAATGTAGTTCACAATATTTTGAAATTGATCTAGGGTAGTTTGGGCCCACTTAAGCTTCCTCGGATTCACCACGAGGTGGTGTAAAAGCACAGAAACGACATCAAAGCTCAAGACAGTCATGGATGAAATTTAATGTTTGGCAGGATATAATATGAAAAGATGGTCGGCAGGTCATCCGTTCAAGGTATAAAGCATGGATGTATGATATTAAACCTTGCCCCTCTGATTCATAAATTGGTCTTTTTAGCCCAACCGTAAGCGGAAGACAAATGATTCTGACGTCATTTCCGGTATTCGGGCCCCCGCCTCCTATATGCAGACCGCGGATTTTTGAAAATAACGACTCGTTCAGTAGCAAGACATAACTCAAAGAGAGCTGTTAAACGACCAAAAATAAAGACATGTAAGTATTGACCTAAAACTTAAATTTAACCGTTTATCGTACCGTAAAAAACTCAATTTGTTTTATTTAATTTTTCGCAATCTTTACGCGAGTTCTTGGTACGCTACGGCAAGCTAATGATAACCGCTAATGTATCCTAGTTGACGTTAAAATGCGTAAAATGCTATTGTTGTTTAAAAACTCTAACTATTGAGGCAGTCAGTGGGCCCCACGGACGTGGCGGCCCCGTTTATGGCATCGGTAGCCTGCGTGTAACGTTATATGACGTTAAGATACTAGGTCAGTACGGTAGTGAGGTGTCAAATGAGGCTCGGACAAAAACATCTTCATTGCTGTTGTGATTTTTTCTTCAACACTTGAAAGACTTTTTGACTTCTTGACCTTGAATATAACGATCTCGTGATTATGTATTGGTCTTGTTACTTTTTCTATCACATATTCTCCTCATCAAATTAAAAGAGTTGTTTATGTTATTAGCACCTCTTTTGTTTCAGTCCCTTAAACATTAATACCAGCATTCAGAGAAGTTATTTATATGTGCACAGTGGTGACACTACTGATCTGTGCTATCCCATTGCACAATTTTCAGTAAAAGGTACCACCTATCTTTACCTAAAAGTAATATTTACAGTTAGTGGGCTGTGTATCATCAGCTCTGGGGTACTGCACTTTGCAGCACTTGCCCTGCTGCATTGTGGGAATAATTTTGTTCTTTTAAGTTTATATAAAAATATTGTCCTGACTCTTGTTTTTATCACAGATTGCCAGACATACAAACATCATGGCGTCCATTACTGATCCGAACCTGGGTGACAGGTTCATCAATGAAATGGAGGAGATCCACAACAAACAGCTTAAAACATATGGGGAGATAATTGATGCAACTGCAGAGCTGTGTCAGTCTCACAAACAGTTTGTCAAGTCAGCACTAGGTATGTTTGAGATTTTGTTTACTGAGAGCTTCTATTTGTTCTTACTTTGGCAGAAACTACATTTCCATGGGTAAACCTTAAAATAGAATACACATAGAAGACAATGTTTGCTCCCACACTGCAATAATCAATAAATCCCCAGCTTTAACACTGCATTAAAAGAAAAATCAAAACTATGTATACATAGGCAAGGGATTAAAACAAGGACAAATCATATCAACAACAATATAACAATCTCAGTTCATATGAACATCCATTAGACAAAAATCTAAGGAAACCTATTTTACTTTTTTTCTGACCTGTTACCCTTTTTCTGAGCTATGCTAATTCAGAAACTAACAACAAATTGGGCAATACAACTTTGCAAACCCATTGTCTCATATAGTTGTGTTGCCCATATATAACAGCTATATTGAGGAGTATAGTTAGATTAATACCTTTTATTCAAACATGGCTCTCTGCAGGAAGCTTTCAAACCACAAGAGGCTGTACTTTAACTTCTGAACTGTACAGGCATAGTCTTTAATGAATAGAAAGTACCCACCATTGTGTCAAGGAAAGCTTAGTATTATGTTCCTTTTGAAAAAAGAATTCTATTTATATCTTAATGGAAGTCTAATAGCATCAAAATGAATTGTGTCTTAATTTTAAATATACATTAAAAACAAGTGATTGTAGAGTTGTGGGGTTGTGCTTTTCAAGTATTTCACAACACGAGTAAGTATGAGTGAATTTTATGGCCGAGAGGCCAAGAATATCATTCCAATAGATTTATTTTAATTAATATGAGGGCAAATGTTTTTTTTCTGTGGTGCAGATACATGTTTAAATAAATGCAAGGATGACCAGATGCTGTTTGAGAAGATACAGACATTCAAAAGCGGTGAGTTAATACATGAGGCCTGCATTTGTCCTTTTCATTTATGCTACAACTGTAGCTAAATGTTTGTATGTTTAAAGATTGATCAAGTTATAGGTACTTACTCCACACCATCTGTTTTTTTTGCTCTAACATTCAAACTGTTTCCATGTGCTGTTATTTATTTATTTGTTTAATTATTCATTATTCTTCTAAGGCATGCAAGTACCAATGCAATGTTTTTCACACAGAACTGAAACAAAGAAATGCATCACTAAAAGAGAAACAGCATGCCATTTCTGGAACACTGTCTGAGATCGAGACTAAGGAGATGAAGAAAGACGACATTATCCAGAAGATAGAGAAACTTAAAGAAGAACAAGCCAAGAGAAAAGCATGTAAGTAGATATTTGAAAATTGGTTTATGATTGTTGAATAAAACTGTTGTAGCGTTGTTGAAATTAAACAGTGTATTTGTTTTATTTTTTTCCTTTGTCTTACTTTTTTCAGTAATTGAATCTCAACATAAAGCAAACAAAAATAAACTGAGGAATCTCCAGAAAGCCAGACTCGTCTTTCAGGAACATTTGGGGATGGAGATACGAACAATCCTCGGCAGAACGCAAACAGTTAAAGGTGAGTTAAACACAAACATGTACACTTACATGTAACAGTAACTTTCATGAGTCCTGTTTCTATTTTCCATCACAGTTTGTTTTTCTTTTTGTTTTTTGGCTTATGGGTTTTTGTCATGTTTTTTTTGTTGATAGCAATTAATTGGTAGATTTCATGAGTTTCTGTTTCTACAGCCCAGATGTGGGTTGGGGGGTTCCTCTTGTCTGAAGCTTCTCAGCTCTGATGAAAAATATGTATTGTGATGGATTGCTGTCATTAGTTGCTTGTAATACCTCCCTCACCAAACACACTCCTAGTTGTAGCAATAACAAGCAGTTTAGTCATATGTTGTACACTCATCGGTGACCCCAGAACCAACAACCAAAAAAGTGGTTTAATGAAAAACTGTTGTTTTAGCAGTACCACTATCAGAGGAAGCTGCACATCAGGTCAGTCGTGGGAGTACATGAGCAACAGGATACTAAACATAGAGAGTTGGCTTTATTAGACTGGGGAGGGAAAGGGAAAAAACAATACATCACAAAATTAACCACATTTTTGTGAAAAACAAAACAATATCTTTAGTTTTTTTTCAAGTTAGGCTCCTGCTCTCTCTTCAGTTGAAGTAAACAGTACCTCAGATTTACATAACATGCTTGCTGTCCTTGAAAAGGTGAAAAGCTGCAGTTTATTTTCCGGAACATCAACCCCTTAGATGAGGACAGCGCCTATGTTGTCACCATGGGAATTAAAGAAGATGGATCATACCAGAGTAAGTTACGTGCACATGCTGAACATCTGACGGGTAAATTGTAATAGCAAAATGATGTGCACTTACTGAAATCATGACAACCATATGAACTCTGACAGTATTCTGTGTTTTTTTTTTTTTTTTAATACTGTCACATATGCCATGAAAAAACCAAAATCCACATTAAACTGATCCTCCTTTGGAGCATTGCCTATGTAACCAAGCCTAATATAACTTATTCCTTTTTGCTGTGAAGCTCCATAGTTGTATAAAAACTGTAAACAGACTGTACAAATTAACCACATTGTTGAACATGCTGACATGAACCTGTATATTATAAGCCTTTCATGTATATCATCCTACTGCTACTAATTAGAGCGGCAAATTTGTACTTATCAAAAACTAAAACAATAGTCCCTTAGAAATGCAGCATTTACTCTACAAAAACTACAGTACATTATCAGGTTTGAGATAGTAATAAAATATAATTAAAATTTAATTTTGTGACTAGCTACTAGAGTTTTATATTTCTGTTAGTAATTAATGTGGGGTGTGTGCAACAGACAGGGTAGGGAAGTTGAAATTTATTGAGAAACAGTCTAACGCACAGCTGGTTTTGGTCTTTTTGTGGGATTATGCAAAAAATATATGAAATATCAACTGCCTTACTTAGCAAAACCACTTGAAATAGCTTCTATAATATGTCTTTTATTTTTACAGTTGTGTCGAGCGACCCCGTACTCGAGTGTTTGCCACTTCTGGAACAGCAGCTTCAGGAGACTAATAACTTACCAGCATTCCTGGCAAAGATCAGGAAGGAGTTCATCTCTCTGGCACGCCGCTAAGATTGGAAGGAAAGATAAAGTGAAGTTCTTGCTATAATGTGGACCAACCTCTGCAAGGAGCTCAGTTTTGTGTCTGTATCAACTGCTTCATCAAGAGCTTTGACTTTAAAAAGATGGAAGGCATTTCAGCCCCTTTAAAAAGAAGCCAAAATATCGTGATTGCTCCCTGGTGTCTGGCTACAGTACAGGTAATAATACCACCCACCCCTCAATGAAAGCAGATGGAGCATGGCTAAAATTAAAAAAATCAAAGTATATGTGACATAAATTTCCCCAAAACTTAGTTTCTGTCATATAAAGATACTTCTTGTCTTGCTTCTATATATTCAAGTGGAAATTTTCCCAATAAGTTGGATTATAGTTATTAAATTCAAAAAAAGGTGGTGTAACATGATGATTGACAGCTAACCCTGAGTAGCCACGACACCAGCCAGCAGCCTCTCCTGCATAGACTCTAGCTTCAGTTGACGTCACTAATATAAGATAGCACCGGCTTCCGGGATATTTTGGCTTAATTTTTTGACTATAGGAGGTGGAAATTTGTTGATGGTCAAGACCAGTAAAAACATGGAATTAAAAAAACACTTCTATGGACTATAAGCAAAAAAAATTTGGTAAAAGTTGTCTGTAAATATACTCTCACTTGTTTCACAGCATATCCCTGTCATGCTTTACAGGGCATTTGTCATTGTTTAACAATTTTTTTGTATCTATTTAAAAAACCCACTACTTTGCTGTAAATACTGCTTTCCATATTAAAAATAATTAAAATAAACAGATAATGTAAAAAGTTTTTTTTATTTATTTTCTCGTGCTATTGCAAGGTTTGGTACTGAGAAGGTTAATGACAATCCTTTAAAATACATTTTAATTAAAAACTTTATATTAGAGTTTGTCTGTGATAAATAATGGAAGAAAACAATAACTTGCTTATGAAAATTCACATAGTTCTAATCTTTACAGCGATGGAGAATAATTAAAGTTTTAGCAATGCAGAAATTAATCTATGTGATTAGGGTGGAATTTGAATTTTTGTTGTCTTTAAATCCAGTCAGTCAGGCATCAGGTGATTTCACGTTGCTCAATGCAGGTAACTCCTCAACATAGCTTGATGGGAAATGTCCTGTCTTCCCGTTCAGTTCCCCAAACCACCAACCACTGTCTCCCTTTCTGTAAATGTCTAGAAGATCTCCTGTAAAACAAACCAAAAAAAAAAACAAAACAAACATTCATCAGATTAGTACTAAACCTCTTCTAATTCAGATAGTTGCATTGTTACCGACCTTCTTTCAGAGTCAGCTCATCATCCTGTTCAGGTGTGAAGTTGTACAGGGCCTTGCATTGTCCTTTACTGGTCATCTCTGGTATTTCTGGACCTGTTCAGTGTTCATATTTTTCATTGCTTTAATTTCATGTTGAAACCACTAACTGCGGGAACTTGAAATAAATCTTTTGTGTTGATGCTTTACCTTGTACTTTGCCATTGTCAGTGTGAGGCAGGGCTCCATTAACCGTGCTTCTACGTTTTATGGCCACAGTTTCATGAGCTGAAGCTGTGAAAGTGACTTTGTCAGTGGCACTTGGTGGAGGCTCTGAAGACTGTTGGGTCAAAAACTCAGTGGGCCCTTTGTAAATGATGGAAGCTCTCAGCGAATGTCGGGTCCTGAATGGTTTTCTCCTTAGTTTGACCCGTCTTGTCAGTTGAACTACACTGTGCTCGCAGTCCTAAAACAGAAAAACAGAATATACTTTACTAGTATACAGTATTCAGCTTCTGCCATTTCAAGTGGTTTAAATGTGAATACAGATTAGACTAAACTCGCTTACTCACATAAAAGGGACCAAGCCTAAACACTGACAGTCCCTGGAATACAAATTCTTTCATATAGGAAAGATTTCCATATTATTTGAAATTAATTAACAGTATGTGATGACATCTGGTTTAAAATAATTTTAAGAACACATATAAAACATGGCAGGTGGTGTTGAATCACCATCCTTTTATGCCTGAGACCCCAGGCTGCTGTTCCTTATTTCAGCAATATAGAACAAAAAAGTATGTAAAATAAAAAGAAACATTACAAAAACAATAGAGCCCTTCCCCGGTAGGGCTCGGGCTCTAATAAAAGGTTGCAACTTGGTGAGCAGATCCTTGCACACTGTCCTTTTAAATCCAGGGCAAGTCAGAAACACTCTACTACCGACACCACCTGTCTATTATAACAAGCTCATTATCCCACTGTGGTTCCAGTGTGTCTGCTTTTTAAAGCTTGTGAGACCTCTGACATTTATTCCCCCTTTGCAATAAGACATTTTCCATAAGTTTTTGTCACTCAAACCAGCGACATTACAATGAGAAATTCTCTTAACCAATAGGCTGCCACCACCACAGAGCATACCTCATGTCCTAAAGATGATATATGGAGTCTTACCTTATCTTTCCATTTCACAATGCTGTCTTTGTATCGGTGAAAGGTCTTGGGTGTTCCTTCTAATCCAGACAGCGACATTGAGAGTTTGTAGTGAGTGGCCTCAAGGAGATCCAGTTTTAGAGTACACTGAAGGCAACAAGGTGACATTTAGCGAACACTTGGGAAAATCTAATTCATAATCAACTTAAAGTAAACATCCATCTGCACACACCAACATCCATCTGTCCACTCTACGCACGCCGTACACTGTTTACCTCATCAAGCTGCTCTTCGGTTTCCTCAAGGTTCTTTTGGTTTGAGAAAGATGGATTTTCAGAGTAAGTTTTCATCAGTTTTTCAACTCCTGCAACAAAAATGTCAACGGTGACTTCCTAACAAAATGAATGACCCCATGTAACACTGTTCATCATGAATCATCGACAAATTATGCCTTAATCATATTATAGTGTCTCTTTCCAACACATTATGTCACTGATAATGGAGTTAACTTGCCTTCACGGTCTTTCTTCGTTTTTGTAATGCTGTCATCAAGACGCTGGAGCTTAAGTTTTATGGCATCCTGCCTTCGATCTTTGCTCATCAGTGATTTGCTGTCTTCCTCCTGATCCAATTAAAATAGAGATAACATGGATTTGTTGAATCCCATCAATAACCCAGATGGTCTTGGTTAAAACACTACATATTCTCTTTATATGAGCCAAAGCTACATGGTAGCTCTGCTTCTGTAAATGTGTTGCTCTGTACATTAATGCACATTATAGATCTTTAAAACAGATTAATCCCATCATATTTTCAAGTAAAAACCCGAGTACAACCTGACAACTACATCACTGAAAATTTATAACAAGATGTTAAAAGAGCTGTAAATTTAAATCAGAAAGGAAAAAAAAAGTCTTTCATGTCAAGGCCTGTCACAAAATGAGAAATTCAGCTTCATATTTGCGTCTTGCGCACTCCCATTAAACACATCCCCTGCTGAGATGAGTGGATATGTCTCTGAATGGGTGAGTCACTGAGTGAGTCTGTGGCCTTCACACAAGCTTCTCTCCAGATTCTCAGAGCAAGAAGAAATTACAGACTTACAAAATAATCAACCATCAGAAACTCAGTTTTCTGATCATCAGCTGTGATGCTGTTTTCCTTCACCAGGGTTTGTATGTCTTTATCCATGTCCACTCTCTCGATCGCCTGCTCTATCTGTCTTTGACCCTGAAGGTGGCAGAAATATACATGATGTATTTTATTAATCAATGGATTTAACAGATGCTTATGAACAGGATGCAGTTCTGGGATTCTTACGTGTTTGAGGGTCTGTCCAAAGCTGGACATGTGGAGGTTGTATCTATTCAAAATGTTGCACAGAACCTCAATTCGCTGTTTTTCCAGCTCCTGTATGATCTGAAAAGGCAGACGGCAGCACTGTGACGCACTCTGTACAGCACATTCATGAATCATGAGTTCATCATTCATGTTGCATGAAAGTCGCTGAAAAAATACACTCATTGGACTGTGTTAATCCAAACAGAGCACTCGGGTGGATGACTGCTGCAGAGCTTATAGAGTATCTTCTGCATCAACCAAAAGCTTGCTGGTTTAACTCTTATCACAAATAAGGGACCCTTGAACAAGACACCGACAACATATTTACTCACAAAAAGCCACTCTGGATAGGAGAAATATCTGGTAGAAAAAAAGAATTTCCTATACCTGGAAGCAGGTTTTCAGTGTGTTTTCCAGCTTAAGTCTCATCTGATGACCCTCCATGTTAGTTTTAAAGTACTCTTCATCCACCCGCGCCTGCATCTCCGCCGACTTAGTCAGCCTGTTCAACATCTGTAGAAGACAAAAAAAAAAACAGGAGTAATCTTGAAAGAACATATTAGCAGCTTTTCCAGTAAATTTTTAATTCTATGTAGTGTGTGAGAAATAGTTTGGCAGCCATTTACTGTACCTTCTGTTTTTCTTTCTCAGTGCAAATTTGTTTGTTGTTCTCAACAAAGTTGAACAAAGCCTCATGCTCTCTTGTTAGTCCAACCAGTTTCTTCTTGATCTGTTGCAGAAGAGAAAACAGAAATCCACACGAACATATTAGTAAAATAACAAAATCCTAGGTAAAACTGAGTGAGATTGCATGCAGCAGAAGTGAAGAAGTGTGGATCTCTTTAAAGCAACAGATTTTATTGATTGATTCGAGTTGGCGTAATGCACAAGAGACAAAGAAAGATTACATACAGAAATGTCAAGGTTGACTGGTTTTAAAGCTCTAATTCCTGCTGACTCATTTATGTGATGAATATTCAATTTTACAATTATTTATTAAATTCTTATTGAAAATCTGAAGTTCATATTTTATTCATTTCATTTAATTACTTATTAAACACTTTAAATACTTACTATGAATGGAAAAGGAAACTATGAATTTTATCTTAATTATTTTTCAAAATAAGATCTAAGAATGCATAAAGCCATAAAAACATTATGGTACTTCCTGCCATCATAACCAGCATGAGCGTGGCTATGAAAAGTCGTAATAATCTCTCTATAGTACCAAGATGTCTGCAAGAGTTCATAACCTTACAAAATGGATCACAAACTGTTATTTTGCTTAAATTTGCCATCCTGTGGTCCGAATGCTCGCAGGCTTTCATTAAAACAACAGGTGTTTATCTACAAAGTGCATTACACAGTAATCAACAATACATTACTGTAAGGGCTACACTGTAGAGTTAACCAATAACATAAAAGTTGTCACAGATTTAATTATGTTTCATTATATGTTTAATTATCAGAATGATAAAAATAACTTTATCTGCAGCAGCTCTTGTATAGCTGAATTATATTTTTGCAATATTTAAAACAAGTTGTTTTTTGTTGGAAGATTCTTTACCTTGAGTTGATCACTCCAATTGACAGTAACAAATTTTCCAGTTCTTTCAATGGCATTGTCCAGCTGTTAAAGTAGAGAAAAGCTTAGAGACACATTATGATGGGAAGCTTGAACAGACATAATAAAAAGAAATGAGGAATCTCCTTCTTACAGGCCTCTTCCTCTTATTATGCTCGTCTAAGACTTGTCTTATTTCCAGAATTGCTTCTTGCTGAAATGCGTTTCCTAATGATCTGAAATGGAAACAACACACCATATTTAACTCCACATTTCCCTTACATTTGTCGAATCTGTGAACAGGGGCAGTAATATAGTGAACTCGGCTTGAAAACTACCTGTGGGCGTCTGCTCTTGAGTACATCTCATCTGACACATGACACCAGGCGCTGTAGGTGGAACTGAGTGGGGAGCCAGCATGAAAAGGTTAGCGCTGTGGGCTAATTAGCCTGGCACCTGCCTATGTTTTGATCACATCTAACTGACTGTGCGCATGTTATTTCCCATGGTACCATTATTTCTCTGCACCAGTGTCGCAGCGAGTAACCAGGAAGAGGTCATGTTAAACACAAATCAGACAAACGACAGAGCCAGTTAAAAATTGAACACTGCCCCTTACTTGTTTGACATTTCTTTGGCGGCCCTGATGAGTTTGCCTGCAAGTTTTTGCAGTCCTTTAGAATAAGTAAGCTCCAGCTCGGCCCTAAATCAGGAAGAAGTTGTGGCAAGAGACAACAACTAAGTCAAACAGTAACACCTGTTGTCATTAAAAGTTCAGTCTGACTACCTTTACTGTGCTGAACCTACCTTTGCTGAAAAACTGTCATGAGTTCTTTGCAGAAGGACTCCCCAGTTTTTGAAAGTCGTTTCACATTTTGATAGAGCTGGTTATACTTAAATACAGAATGAGGATTTATGAGATTTTTTGCCATGGAGTAATAAAGGCCTGAGTTTATACTGATACAAAATGAGTTGTAATAGCTGTGATATTTCTCTGTTACATTAAAATTCATATTAACATCTTGCATCTTGTAAGTTAACACTGAACCGGATTTTAAAAAGAAATACTCACGGAGCAGGTGCTGACAGGATCCTTCATCTTAAGACTGTGACTGTTTGTTGACTTTGGACCTGGAACTTTGACCACCTCCTCCCAAAGTCACTCAGGCGGAAATCACCTGAGCTTTTGTTAGCGCTTTTCATTTCAAAGGAAAATTCCAGTGAGAGAGAGTGAAAAGAAACTACAGATGTAAAGTCGAGCATGATAAGTCGGTCTGCTGCAAATATAGAGAACAGAAATGATATGAGCACAAAACAAAGGCCTACCAAGTGACCCTTAAAATGCCTTTTATGAGAGTGTTTGAGGTTATGAGTGTGCCAATAACTGTGCCAAATCTGAGACGTCCTGGAAGGCTCACTGTTAAACCAGCAATAGCTCATGTTTTGGCAACTTTGGAGCAGCAGAAACACAACACCAACATTTTGAAGATGATAAGGTCAATTTCTCAGCACATCTTTGCCTATTTGCACCCCCACCTGACACAAAGCAGCACTGGCATTTATTTCAGGAGTGGGTAGTGACTTATTACAAATAATTCATTTGAGTAAACAAGCACTTTTTATGTTCCTTCTTTGAAGCTGTTCTTCTGCTCTTACTGAGGTATGTTTTTAAGAAAGTTATCTACTTTATACTGCAGTATGTTTGCCAAATACCTTTGTTACATACCTTACATGCCTTGTGGTTAGTGTATGTGTGTGTGTGTTGGGGGGCAGGTGAGGTGCAGGCCTACTGCAGATGCCACACTGCTGCTTGAAAGAAAAAAAAAAGTCAAAAATGTCTCTCATCATGCCACCTGTCTTCGACCACAATGTCAAGATGATCGAGCAAAACCCAGAACAAGAGGCAGCTTCCTGCATCAACCTCTGGACACATCTGGCTACATTTTTTAAGCCAAAGTCTAAAAAGAAACCCTGCTTTTAAAAACTCTCCCTCTAACCTCTGCAAGCTTCCTCAGGTAAAAGAAAATGTAGTTAGCTAGCCAACATTAACTCTGTAAATTCTTCATGGGTAACGTTAATCTTTGGTGTTGTGTTAGTGAAGGAAAGTTAGTAAGTGTAGGAAATTATCCAGTACTGTCAGTCATTTATTAGCCAGGTACTTTTTTACTCCTTTTAGATTCCTGAAAGAAATATCAGACCCTTAAAAAGCCCAAAGTTCCACTATATTTCCATACAAATCTGAGCAGGGGTGAGGGTAGAGGGTAATAAGGATAATAAGAATAATTATGCTTTTTGGATTCAACAGCACAAGTGACCCCTTTATACAAAAGAAGTCACTAGATCCATCATTTAGATAAAACATTGATCATAGACTCTTACTTTCAACAATGGCTCTGTTCTATTCAAGTGTCCCTGCAAGCCGTGACCATGTGACAGTGGGCCACAGTGTATAATACTCAGTTGGTATTTTTTATATCCACATTTTTGTTTTTGTATTCAAATCTTTACTGTTAAAATGTCTGAGGATGTCATCTATTCTTTACATCATCCTTAAGGTATAATCACAAATAGTTAATCAATATACTTTTATTTTCCTTCTCAAGTGATTATAAATGATAAAATCATTTTCTGTATGTAGTCAGAAGTCCCGCACCAAATTTTAATAAGAAATTTTCCTTTGTTGATTGATTTTATTGAATAGACCCACACATATTTGCAATCTTCATGTTTTTTTATTGAATATTTCAAACAACTCATGTCTGCCTCGTAGGAGGACAAATGGCCTTTGATGAAAATGCTTACCAGAAATGTACCAGAATACTTAACAAAATGCTTCAATAGGGAATACAGCATCTAGCCATATCTGATGCACACACGTAATACTGTTATTGACATCTCATATACAGTTTGAGTGGAGAACGAAGTTCAAAATGTGAGTAAACGCCACACATTTTGGCATATCTTTGGGGGTGTAGCATTAAAAGTAAACCCAGGTCTTCAGCTTTTTGCTTATAGTCGTTATAATGATGTGTGGTGTGAAAAAAAAACAGCTGTTGTTGTTCAAGATAATTCATCTTTAACACTGACATCAAAGGAGAAGAGATGTCTGACAACCGTCTGCAAACATATTTATAAAAAATAAATAACATAGAAAGACACAAACATAAGAAAAATCTCACCCCCAGTATGCCAGACTACTGTATGTTAAAGTAGCATGCTTACACCATAAAGTGGAATGCTTTCATTCATTGGCTAAACAAAGAGTGGGCTGTACCAATAGGAGTGCTTTGATATTTCATTGAGTGCAGTTTGATGCAAATATATAGATGAAGAGAAGAAACTGAGTGAGGAAATTAGTAACGAATCAAACTGATAACAAAACTGCATTCACATAAAATCTATCAAGAACTTCCAGTACCAGACAGGCAATGTTGTTCATGTCTCCACCATACACTCAAAATACACACACGCACACACACAGATTGATGGATGGTGTCTGTAGCATGGCTCCAGTGTTGTGATATCAGCTTGGTCAGTGTTCGTCAGGGTAAGGGGCTCCTGTCAGGTAGCCGTTGGTCCCATGATTTTTGTTGGTCCCGTTGGTGGCGCTGTTGTGGTGTTTCTGATTGGGTGGGGGGTTGTCGTCCTCATCGGAGCTGGACTCGATGTCGCTGCGGTCATCTTTAGACACCTGCAGAAATGAGAGGGTGGGTTGAAGCATAAATTTTCCTCATTTAAATTTTTATCACATGTCATTATCTGCGGCAGCCATGCGTGGAGGCACAGCAGAGGGGCTTTTGCCAACCAGGCAGTCTTCTGCCAATCAATATCAGGCATCAAGCTGTGAAAACCATAAAGTCAATTTGCAAACTCAACAAATGGAAAATTCAGTACAAAATTATTTGCGTTGCAGCTCAATATTTTTCATTATTAATGAATCTCACCATAATTCTTTTGATTGATAGCTCGATTATTTATCTTCTGTCTGATAATATTGGAAACTGTTTGTTGAATTTCCAACAAGCTGAACTTGGTTTGTCCTAACAACCCTATTAAATAGGCTAAATATTTTATTTAAAATTTTGTAAAACAGGAAACAGCGGCAGAATCCTCTTATTCTGAAGCTAGAGTCATTGAAATTTTTTGCATTTTTGTATTACAAATGACAATGATAAGGAATTCATCATCTGTAGTATTCCTACACTATATCATTTAACATACCTGGTGTATATATCCAAATTTAATAAGAGAGAATTCAGGATTTACAAATAAATGGACACTGGTAATAATCAGATGGAAAATATTAACAAGAAAAGAGTGTACAGCCATGCTAGCTTTAATATGTACAGCTGAGGCTGATGGAAATGTGACTCATTTTCCAGATATTGGTCTTAGTGGTAGGGAAATTTAAATTTTGATGATGGCTCTGGATGAAAAAGTCAGAGGGGAGAGAGAATCAGTATGAAGGGGGTATGAGTGTTTGTACCAATTCAATCCAAAAGCTGAGACACTCGAAACCACAAATGTTGACCTCATGGTGGCAGTATACAACATCGGGGGATCATAGTCAGAGTTAATGTATTAGTTGTCTGGAAACCAGGTATTCCTGAGGTTTTAAATTGATGATTAGTGTTGATTGACAATCAGGACCATAATCAATGAAAACGATTATATAGCTGCTACAGATGTGAAGTTAAACACAGCATATAGCTCAGCAGTTTGATTGAGATGTTCCCCTTTCAGGCTACTTACATGTAAAGGATTCCATTTTCCCACCTTGAAGGTTGCAGGTCAACAAAAAGAATAAAAAGAGAGGGTCAAAAGTGGCTTCTAAAAATACAACACACAGTATTCATATACGAACAATGAGAGTTAAGTGTGGTGACTCACCTTTCCTTTAGAGATGGCTCGGCATGCTGTCTTCACTATGAGGTAGGACCAGAAGGAGTGAAGAAGCTGCAGCAGGATCAGAAGCAGGTTGAAGACCCACCAGGATGGGTAAGGCCCCACAATCTCCCAGCTCTCGAACAAGGTGGTATTTAAAATCCTTCCATAGCAACACAGGGAGAGGGTGATAATTAACATAACATGTTTTATTAGAAAAAAAAACAAAAAAAACACAAGGTTTGAAAGCACTCTCTGTAGGTGTGTCTCCTGTGAGGCAGGTAGACAAAACCAAACAGAGTTCAGTACAGAGAAATGAGATGAGTTTTGATCCCCTTTCACTGAATATCTGGTGCCAGATGCATAAAACTCATATGCATAAGGACTATAACTGCATTTATGCACAAAGACCCAAATATGAAAAACTATTTTGTAAGTCTGATAAAGCCGTGTGTTCATCTGATACTTATCCATAAATCTCATTACTGTGGAAAAACTTGCATGGGCCTAATTTTCACTGCAATAGTTAGCCTAAAATGGAAATACAAACACCCTTAAACATATCACATTGTACTCATACAACTAACTAATCCCAAGTTACTGGAAACTATCATTAGGTGTTGTAACTCAGTTACCATTATTAGGCATCAGAAGGATGATCATGACATGATTCATGCAGCAGTAAATCAATATGTGATTAAAACTGTAAATAGAGAAGATAAAACAATGCATGACCTGACTTTACAAGACATGCTATCAAAATTTCAAGTATCTGTATGAAATTTAATTTCTGAGCAAATTCTGCCAAATGGCTGTCTGTGAATCATCCTCCAGACACTGAAGCCATGGCAACAGCTTTACAGTAATGACAACTTTACAACCGGTGTGCTGGGAGCTGACTAAAAATGTAGTGTAGGAACATCATATTACAGTGTGGAAACAAAGGCAGAGAAGTATGGTGCGCGTGTGTGGTCTTAAAATGCTCTTAATTGTAACAGACAACAAACTCAAATGTAGATGCTCCAAAAATAGCATTTTTGTGCTGATCAAGAGTCGATGGTATCTCAAAGAAAAGCTGACAACTGCAGCTGCCTGAACTAAGAAACGAAGTGTTGTGTGAACACTGCTGATGATGACTGTAAGATTATTACTGTGCACACTTCCAAAGACTAAGAATGATTTGTGTTAACTCTGCAAATATCATCAGAAAGGCCGGTTATAATTGGCATTCACCATCAACTGTAATTAGAGTAGTTAAATGTCCGGGTAAAACAAAGCTGCAAGAAATGAATTTAAATATTTAAAAAAGCCTCTATTCTCCGGTACAGCAAATTGGATGGGTTGGCAAGAACTTGAAATGCTGAATAGTTGTAAATTTAAAACTAAAACCAACACTGCAAAATGATAAAGGTTCTAATGAGCAGAAAGAGCTTTGATGTATTAACAATCAGGCGAAACCCCAGACAGCGTTTTGAATAATAAAGAAATAACATAATGATCCGCTTTTCATTTGTTGATTTTGTTTGGCTTTCTTTGAGAGGTCAAAGCTGCTGTATCCATAGTAACTATTACTTAGCAACAAAAATTCACAGAGATGTGTCTGAACTGCAAACCATTGTGGAGAAAGAAGTATTAAAAAAAAAAAAAAAAAAAAAAAAGTTACTGAGATCTCCATGGCACTGACATGCATTTTCAGGGATGGTCTGACAAAATTTGCAGAGCTGCTCAGTCATCTGCTGCACAGGTTTTTAAAGTGTTTGGCAGCCTGAAGGCCCTGTACTGCATGCAAACCTCGACCTCGACAGTGAAATCAGCCATTAGAAGGGTGCTAACTATGGTGCACAGGAAAGAGAGTAACACTCACCAGACAGGATAAACTCCCAGCCTGGAACTAATGAAGAGAATTGCAAACATTGCAAACAGGAGGTTGCACAGTATCTGACATTTGGCATAGTTGGCCATCTTGGCAGCCTTGTGAGAAAAAAAAAAGTAGTCATTAATCTGATCATATAAACAAATGATAGAAATATCTAACAGAAAATTTGAGAATGAAGCTCTCCCAGCCTTAGTGAGGGTATAACTTAACTGCATCACAATTTTCAACATGCTCTGTACCTGTTTGATATGCAGTGGCATAATGTTCATAATGTGAGGACTTAAGTTAAATTTAGAAAAGACAAGTCAAGGAAAGTGTTTATAGCAAGGTATCTGAAAGCATGTTTCAAGGGGCTGCACGTATAATAAATACACTAGCAAAATACACAAAAAGATAAAGATGTGAGATAAACCATGTTCAAAGCATTGCAAACTTAATATAAGACACATTGAATACATAAAATTAAAAATACAGCAATGCCATAAAAAAACATAGTGAAACAGAACAAATACAACAACATATATACAAAAAGTACCATACAACACCATTGCATAATCATGGCCATGTAGACCAGGTTAGATAACTGCAGTTTAGTATTTAGGACAGACTAAGTGATGTTGAAAGCTGATGCAAAATAATGTGTTTTTGGTTTGCTTTTGAATGAGTCGACTGAGCTTGCCCTTTGAATTTGGGCCCAACATTCTGCTGATGTTTTATTTATCTTTGGAGTAGTCAGGAGACAAGCATTTTGAGATCATAGGGCCTTAACAGACAGCCACTCCACATGAGGAGGTGATAAGTAGGATTGTGCAAGTCAGTGTCATATTTATGAGTTAAAAGTAGAATCTTGAAATCAAATCTAGCATGTACAGGGAGCAGATGTAATGAAATAAGTGCAGGGGTAATATGATAAAGATGGATAGCTGAGCATGTAAGCTCCACACACTCCACCCACACACCCGACCAGTTTTTCCTCCCTTTGCTCATCCATCCATCCACAGCATTTAATTCTCTCACACATCCTCACCTCTATCAGCACGTCGGCTGCATCGTGGAGACACATGACCAGAGTTCCCACTCGTGCCATGTTGTTCACGTAGGAAAAGGTGATGAGAGAGATTGTTGCCACATGGTGCAGGAACATGATCAGGAAATCCTGGGGACACAGTTGTCAAGGAAATGTCACATAACTTAAGAAAGTACAATCTGAAGAGCCTAATGGCTGTTTGAGTCACTGCATGTGGCGAATACCCAGAGCATCTAGTGCAGTACAGGCATGTGATAAAGTGAAAGTGACATGACTGCTGTGTGCACACACAATGAATAACAATTTGCAAAAATTATGCATTGAATAATATGAGAGGTAACAGTAAAAAAATATGTGGAACTTTTGTGCAACACAATAGTGCTGTTTCTAGAACTGCCAAAAGAAGAACTGAATGTGTTTTCATGACCTTTGAATGTGGTTTGCCTAAGTTAGTAGCTGCACATGTGATCATTGTGTGGACTGAAATCTTTCAAAATAAAATCACTATTTTGGTGAGCCTCGTTTGTCATATGCCATTTTAACTGCCACAGCTATTGAAGAGACAAAAACAAACGTTACAAAAACTCCTTCTGTGTCCAAGCGTTTATGAACACTCTGTGCTGTGTTCATTTACTGAACGTATCTCACTGTAATACAGTCATTTCAAAATATGTTTAAAAGCAGCGGTGGGAGAAAGATCCAGATCTTTTACACAAGTAAAACAATAACAGCAAACTTTAAAAATATACTGTTACATATATGTTACCTCAAGAATTAAATGCAACGTATGCAGAAAAATTGCCCCTGTGAGAGATAAATATTGTATATCATATTTTCAGATTATTATCAATCATGCATTAATGAAAAAGTGGTATTGTATTGTTGTACTTAGTCAAGGTGGAATAACTTTTTATTAATAATTCTATATACTGGTGGATAATTGAATCCTTAACAACTTATCTTGTTTTATAAGCTCATCATTTGATAAGTATGTACATTAATTTTGAAAAAAAAAAAAGGCAACTCGAGAAGTCAAACTGCAGTGGAATAAAACTGCTCATTCAGAATGGATATCTTAGTCCAGCAATCTGATTGGTTGTTGGTTGTGGTAAGACATATACGGTTATGGGTACATTCCTGGATTCTGACTGTTAAAACTTCTCCAGAGTGGAAACATTTCAGACCAACTTTTAACTACTTCATGGCCCTACAGTGGAGCAGCGGATTGATCAGTGTATACCTCTGAGTGAAACCAGACTTTTTGGCTGACTCTGAGTAGTAAGGGTATCAGTCTGGTTAAGCAGCACAGACAGTGCTAAGTCTAAGCACCACTGTGTTTTGGTGTTTTGTCACAGCAGCTGGTCTGAGCACAAGCCATCATACCTTACATGATTACATGTGTTGAATAAACCTGACTGATTGACCGATCGATAACACAGGTTATAAGGTTTGATCAACTGCAGTGCTAACAGTTATGCTATGCTAGGTTAATAAGGCAAAAGAAAGCTAAGTTAAGTCTCTAAGCTTGTATGTTGCATAGTAACCAATTTTTACTATGTACACGCTGTCAAAGGGAACTATTTTTTTAGAAGAACAATGGCATTTGAATGCTTTTACGAGGATGTAAAAGGGGTGGTTCATCCAAAATTGAAATTTCACACAATTTCTACTCGCTACTATGTCAACAAAGGCTCTAGTGACATTTTCTAATCCACATTGCCCTTCTGTCTCCTGGACAAGAGACAAGAGCTGCATTCATGTTAGCATGCATATAGTTCAAAAGCTCCTGCAAGACACGAGACACACAACTGCAGCTGTCTCACACTCTTGTCGATCTCATATCTTGAGTTTCTGAACTATGGACGTGGCTCCTAGGGAGTTACAGTGGATATTTTGGCTAAAAACACAGTGTTAATCTCACTGTTTCAAGTCAAATTGGACTGCCAAGTCTTCCAAACACTATGATGACACAACAAGAACAGTATGGAGGTATGTTATCTTTTTATTCTGCTGTTCTTTTCCGTTTGAGTCTGTGGCCACCGTAGGCCTCCATTGTATCGACATGGCGTGGAATTCTTTCCCTCTGTAAAACTCAAGGGCTGTGTGGTTAAGAAAATGTCACCAGAGCCTCCATTGACATCGTGGTGGATAGGAAAAGGGTGGAATTTCAATTTTGGGTGAACTGTCCCTTTAATTAACATTTTAATTTTAAATTTATAACAACACGCTACCATACTTTGTGAATGTTAAAAAAAAGCTATAAAAATCTTAAGCTTACTTTAGCCTGTGACATATCAGTGCTGTGATAAAGGTTGCTGTGATATGATTACAACATACCACATAACACATTACTATTATCTGTATTTCTCTTTAGAGAGCAGGACCTCTTTAACATGATACAGTAAGTTTGGGATTTGATCAGAGCGGTAGATGACCAAAGTTGCAAACAGGTGGCATGGGGAAGCATTCCTCTAGCAAATCTCAAGCTTCTGAAATGTCCGAGCTCAAAGCAACAAGTACCAGTCCAATGGCAAGAGAATGAGGGAGAAAGAAAAGGAAGAGTAATGATGCAAGATACAGAATGAAAGCAAGGCAAGAGTGTGCGGGGAGAACATACTGGAATTGGCAGGGGATGCAGAGGACCTCCTCAGTGTAGTGCTGTGCATGAAAAAACTGAAAGGAGAAACAAAAAACAGACAACATGCCAACAGTCAACAAAGAGATGACAGAGTGAAGGCATACACAGCATGGCATCATGGGAGCTGCTGTGAGTGCAGTGAGAAAAGTGTGTTTGTAGAAGAGGGAGAGCTGGGGATGGAGTGGAGACAGGAAAAAGATCATGGCTGAAAGACATGCAAATTGATACTTAACTGAACTAAAAGTGTAGCCATTTTCATAGCCAAAAAAAGATGAAAGTGGGTTGAAGTTGGTCCTTGCTCATCTATCATGTTTGTGCAAACTGATATTGAATTTCATTTCTTACAAACACTGACCAAGGAGGACCCTTTTCACTTTATTGGGGCATATAATTGACATATTTTTTATACAGTATAAACTGATAATCTAACTTTAAATTATAAATGTAAAGTTAATGACCCCTGCAGCAGCTTGGTGGGGGTGGATATCACGTTTAACTGACTAATACATTAAGAATGAAGGAGTCATAAATCTAGGCCATCTAGGTCTCTCATACAGGGCCAGTCTAGACTTTTTCATTTGAGGGGGTGCAAGTGGGGCACAGATTTATGCAAGAGTTAATTATTACTTATGTGTGCTGACACACACACATATGCTTTTTATATATTCATGCTTTCACTAATGACACTTCAATGTAACATATAAAAAAAGTTTTTATATAATGCTATTATACTTTATTCTTCATATCTTTTTGTACCTCCAATCGTAGGTTGGGTGCAAGTAGAACAATGAACCTTAAAAAATATAAACAGTCTGCTGGAACCGAGGTCCCACCTCTGACTTGATAGACAATTATAATTTAAGATAATAGGGTGGTACATAAGGGGGACATAAGGGGTGGCCAATGCAAGCCCAGACCCCCCTTCTGGACACACCTCTGGTCTCATAAAATAATTTGCATAAAAAATCAGACTTGGAATGCACCATTTTACAAACAGACAAATGTTTTAGTCGATCTGTTATCATTAGACTGATCACACCAGGATTATTTGTGTTGTTATAACAATTTGTACAATATTTTTGTAAAGTCTGGTTTATGTGTTGTATAGACTTAGCTTGAGTCCTTGTATCAAGTAAGCTCAGATAATAAATTACATTAAAAAGACAGTAAAGTAGGACAGAAGTTGAAGTTTTTTTATTAACTCTCCCCTGGCCTTTTGTTATGTGTGCAAATCTGTTCCTCAGGAAAACCAGCTGTGTGCTCCTGGAGTAAACCAATAGCAGGCAAAAGCCTGAAAAAGTTTTCGTGAAGTTTGACAGGGGTTTCATTTTCTAATTTTTCAAACGGGTGATAATCCTTTTTTCCTTCATTGTGTTTTATTACTTTACACATCAGTGAGAATACACTTACGGCTGAAAGCAATGTTTGCAAACAAACAGACTTAGCTTTTAAGAGTCAAAGTATTAGTCAGAAAAGAGATGGACAGTCAGGAAAACATAATGATGTCTTTTCTGTGACAGCAGTTTTTACAAATGCAAGATTGGATCACAATTATCTGGTTTTATCACAACAAAAAATTACTTTAACTATCACTTTTTCCTTCACAGTTGATGTTTTGACATTCAAAAACCCATGTTTTGAAGATGCATGGTATCATAACATGTATTTCTCAGTTTGGCTTGCAGTCATTCTTACCTTCCTCCTGATGTCTGTGAATTGGGAAAAGAGTAAGGACAGGTAGAAAGACAGCTCCAGTATGTAGTAATAATGGATGTCCACAGTCAGCGGCTGCGTAAACACAAAAATGAACAATGTTTAATAAACATTTGATCAAATATTACAATGCCCTATCTCAACGGCTGAAGATCACTTAACATGCTGCATTTAGAGACTTTTACCTGGTATGGATAGTTGTACCAGCACTCTTTCGTGTTCCAAAGCCATGGAGTCTGTAGAAATGGAAATATTTTTTAAACAAGAACACCTTTTAACCTATATGTAACAACTAAAACTACATTCAAAAATGCATCATCAACTGATATCACGAGACAGTAACTGAGGTTGAGACAGCAATGTGTTTTAATTTAATATAAAAAACTCCAGACAACAATGAAATGAGTCAAGGACTTTGTTGTTCTACCCCTGACATTCTCTTAAATGTTGTGTTTTATAAATAGACCTACATGTTGTCAATTAACCAAAACAAAACAAAAAAAAGCCTTTAAGCCCTTAAGAGAAACCTAGAGAGAGCAGGCTCCATTAAATACAACATTAATGCAGCATTATGCTGATCCCACACATGCAGACGGAGTAAAATTCATTATTTTCCTGTCATTTTAAATCCAACACATGAATTTCAATGTGACCACTGGAATATGAATAATTCCCGTGATGGATTCTGAATGAAATCACAGTGGTTTAGAAAATACTGAATACACGTCATAAGAGATTCTGTTATATTACATACTCTGACAGAAAAGGACGCTGGAGTACCAAAGAACCAAGTAATGGCATAACAACAACAGGACGACAAGAGAAATGGTAACTGTGATACTTAAGAATGTGTTATAAGCAAACAGTGACCCATCACCGTGACTTAGTTTATGTCTCCTGCACTCTTCTCCAGACCTGCTCTATTATTAAATCCCACAGAGACTCCAGCCTGCAGCAGGGATTGCCAGGGAATGAACTATATTCACAAATTGCTTCGTCATGCAACTTGTGTTTTCCAGAGATTTTTCCTACCCTGCCGTCTCAACTATAACTCTGTTAATTATATACATTCATGTGTTTTTATTGGCACATGTTTAAAACACACAAATCTATCTAGGCTACATGTATCAGCACTGTTGAAATGTTACTAATGGCATTTATTCAGGTGCTGTATTCAAGTACAAGTACATCAGCTCTGTATATTCATACAACTCACACTACATTTAGAGGCAATCATTGTAAAGAGGAAGTTTTAGGATTGAAAGGGATAAAGTGCTTAGTTAGCTGAAGCTAATGTTAGCCACTTAAACTAATGTTCATCTTGTAAATGCTTCACATTTAGTTGCCAAGTCTGGCATTACCAATGATAATGTTACTTACTGACAGCACTGTACTTGATCTGTTGGCATTATGGAAAAATTATTTGTGAAAAATCTGCCAAAAAATATTACAGTTCAGTTCATTTTTATTACTGTGTCATGTCATTTCTAACCCATCCCATATGGGATTACAAGATACCATCATCTTACACAAATAATATACAGCTTAGGGTAACATATGCAGGACAAAAAAAAAGGAGAAAAAGGGGGTTTCCACATTTTAAATAATATCCATAATCCTCCATGCATTTGTGAAACACATTTTAAATACAAATGTGTGATGCTGCTATTCTGTCTCTTCTCGATGGTCGTTTATCTGTGTGTTATAAAATGTTGCCTGATATTAGATAGAATTGTCACTGCAATACAATCTGTTTCTTCTTAAGAAGAATCAGTCAACTGAACTTGATGGAGTTTGTGAATTCAAAAGTGTGACTCTCGACCCATGGCAATATGAAACGCATACAGCAAACAGAATGTCAATTGTAAAGCAGGCTAACTTATTATCAAAGTGCTAATTTAAGCAGCATTGAGTGTAACCAGATTTTGACATCAATAGCCCAATCTGAGCACTGAACCAGGCAAATTGTAACATTAAAGTAATATGTTTCATAAAGAAGTCACATTTTACTGTTAATACTTAGAATCCTAAAGTTACTCTGAAGCAGAGGAGTCACTGCAGAGTTACATCAGCAGGGAGAGGCATTAAGAGAACCACTTTATATAACAATAGCCACTTCATTCAGCAATAGCTGTAATTTCAAGTCTAACTATAGTCATCTAAACTGTCATCATTTTGCAAGCAGGCAGGATGTGCCATTTTAAGCAACCATTGACATAGCATAGATGGGATAACACGACACCCAGTAACAGCATGTATGAACACTGACTTCCAGCAGTTGACATTTACTGTCAAAAGAAAGATCATCACTGAGTGTCACACACTTCGTGGAAAAATGGACTGTATGTTTAAAGGATGACATTATTTAGCAGTGGGAGTATTATTTATTTGTCAGCTGCTCCTACTTTTCCTAAACTCAGTCATATTCATTATCAGTCAACACTTTTTGTATTAGACCTTATAACAAATTTTCATAAAAAGAGGCCACAGGATTTTCATGCTAGCCATGTGCCTCCATTTGTGCTGTAGAGAATGGTTTCAAACCTTAGTGACTCATACTAACTTTAACAGTCATAACACGAGGCTGGTGCTTATTTGTCTTTATGCAAAACTTACCTTTTTGAGGAAACGTACTCCATAGGTAAATATGTATAGATAGAATGTAAATCTCCACCTGAAAGGAAAAAAAGAAGAAGCCCAGAATGAATTAGTACTCAACATTTGACTAGTTTAAATTAGCTTCAGCAAGAAACCTTCCATTAATTTTTCAGTCTTTTTGTTTCTGGGCATAACCTTGAAAACTCTGGGGGTAGTGACTTTAGTAGGCCAGGGGCTAAATGAATAGGACCGTAGCCTTACGCTAAGCAGTGTATTTGCAGTTACTTTCAGTTTGCCTTGCTTTGTATTTAAACCTTATTCTTTAAAAAGTTTTTACAAATAATTTGGGATTAAGTTAAATGATTAGTACAATCAAAATAGGAGCAAAGTGTTTTAATCTGGTAAACACAATTTGTAAAGGTTAAGCAATTTAAAAAAAATCTGAATTTATTAGCTCTACCAGGGCATTTGTAAATGAATAAAACTTGTTTTAACCATTATTCATGCAGTTCTGTCCCTCTGTGTAGAACACTGTGGCACACCATGTGGCTGTCATGCCTGTGCTGGGAAATTTAAAGTGGTGTGAAGTCCACTTATTCCCTTACTCCTGCAGACTGGGGCAAGTCACTGAAAATGGGACACCACTGACTTCACATTGGTGAGCTTCAGGGGGGAAGACAAGACAGTCACACTAATCAGTCTAAGCCCGTCTTCCTCTTGGCTTTAGAAAACACTGCACGTACTTTACAGTAGCTACATCTACACAATGGTAGGGAAAGTGATCATGAAGCCTGAGATTACAGGCAGAAAAGAAACTGCTTCGGCTGACACTTCAGTGATCAAAGCCTTGCTGAGCTGGGAGATGTGCATATATACCCAACTCATAACAGTCAGCAACTGGGAGGAAGGATTTAAGACTGGCCAACTAGCAAGCCCCCCTTTCAAGACGACTGTAGAAGTTGCATCAGATGAAAGCGAATGTTCTTCTGCGGGGAACAAGAGCAAATTTTTCTGCAGGGCTTGAATGAGAGACCCCCTGTAGTGCGTTATTGAGCTGTGACAGCATTTCACAAATTTGCACCTAATTAGATTAAATGTCTTTTCCCAAATGGAGCCCTCATTCTAAGATACAGAATGAAAGCTTTATGAAATAAAACAGAAAATAGGAACAAAATAAATCTCTTCTGTGACACAGAAGAAAACATCCACAGATGGCTCCCATGACTGTGACAGGAGCTGTATAGCCTGCCATGTGAGACAAGGTTTGCATACTTTAAAAGGTTGTGCCGAGTGGTTGTTCCAGCTGACCTCAAATCAAACACATTCTGACAGCCACGGCCCCAAAACACAACATGGCATGAACACAGAAAAAGAGCAGGGTGAGCCATATCAGTGTCTCAGCACTGGCACATCCAGCAGAGCCAGTCCTTTTGTGTGGGTGTTTGCTTAGGATATTAAATTGTGACCCTTCAATGAATACTAGAGACATTTTTATCAGGTTAACACATGGCCTGTAGAGGCCGTCATTAACTGCTTTTTGTGCTTGATCAATAGGATTGTGAAACCGAATTATGTGTACCTGGCGGTGGCACTGTAAGAACTGTTGCATGGCAACTGGTTTATCAAGCCTGCAAAAGTCTTTTCTAAGTGCTTTCAAATCACAGCTATACGTACATGTACATTCACCCATTACTCACAACTAATAATGTGAATATTTTTGGTTTTCCTAAATCAAAAAGAAATGGGTTTTTTGTCGTAATGAGTTGTGTTTTTTTTAAGTATATACAATTATTGTTGGTGGAAAAATGAAAAGATACTGTATGTATCCTCAAGCTGTTGTTTATGTTCTGCACATGATGTTGCAACAGCTGGCCAATTAAACTTAAAATATTAGGGATGGGTAGCAAAAGTGGTTGGTAGAATTAGAGATTCAATTCAAAAAGCATTGGAAAGCTGAGTAAAAAAAAAGAGAGAGATAGATGAACAAAACAGAAAATTAACAAAACTGCTAATCTTTTTGACAGATTCTAAACTGAAAAAAACTTTACAAAAAACTGGGAAAGTGTAAAATGCTCCGAAAACACCTGTTTGGATCATTTGAAGGCAAACAGATTCAGTAGTAACAGGTGATAGTACCATGATTGGGTATGAAAGGATTATCCTCGAAAGCCTCAGTCATTCACAGGCGAGGATAGAGGAAGTCTTTACACTTTGATCTTTGCTGTATGAAGGACATTAGCATGTGGAAGGGAGGCAATCTGTTTTCATTTATGTTTTACACAACATCCCAGCATTTTTTTAATCAGAGGTTTATGTTAATGTATTATGATTGACTGACATACTGTGATTTATATGACACAGCTTAAGTTGGCTTTTACAATGCATTCTGGTACACAGAGAACCACCATCCTTTCATAATAGCTTCAATAGAAATTAATGAATCATTCATGATATCAGACGAGTCTCTCAGTTTTAAACTGGAACCGATCCACTGAACACTATTTAACAAAATGTAGTTGTTTAGACAAAGCAATGCCTGAGGGAGGAAAAAACATAGAGGCACAACTTTGATTTGATCAAAAACTCAGTAATGAGGCTGGATTTGGTTTTGTTGGTTGTGTTTGGTGTTGGTTCCTAGCTTGAATAAAACAATGAAGAGCAGCTCATGTTGGCCTATTTTATTCCGCTTTGTCACTTCTCCAGGTGGGTAGTTTGAGCACCAGCTGGCTGCAACTGTTTGCATTTGGACGATTCAACATAACAATTAGTCATGAGCTCCAGCTCTGATCATTTCTGTGGAAGCCTTGATATATTCCTTCTCTGCTGTTAAATCAGGAGTAACACCTCTGTTACTCTTCAGGCAGGAAATAGCTGTTCTTTCCACTTTTGTGTGCTTGTCAAATTTGGTTTGATTACTAGGTGCGATTTCAAGATGCCCGCATTAAAAAGCTTGTTAACAGCCAATTATGTTAATATGGTGTTGGAAGGTTGCAACTATTTCATGGAAAAATGGGTGTGTCCATCCTTTCTAAGTAACACATGTGCATGGCTCATCTCACAGCTGTCTGATAAGCATCTGCTGAGCACAAAATGTGAGAATTGGTTGTTGACTTGGAGGAGAGTAATAATCGGGATATTGGTCATCTCAGCTGTTATCAATAGCATGTTTTTTGTAGAAGTTAAATGCCAAAGATGATTTTTTAAAAACCTTTGATTTTGTCTCTGATGAAAGTAAAGAGAAGGAATGCTAAGAACTCATAGTAATTTGGATTAAACTGTCGAGAAAATGCAAGTGGAAACTGTGAAGTTTGTGAAATAAGCTTATTTGCTGTCTTTCTCAGGGTTAAATTAGAAAGTTGATCACTCTTGACTGTATGGTACATATGAAGCTACTGCTTGCATATAGATAGCTTAGCCTTATTTACACACTACAAGCAGCTAGATAGCATAGGATAAAATAATCTACCAGCACCTTCAACACTCACTCATTAACATGTTATATTTTGCTCACTTAAACTGTACTAAAAATGGTGTAAATACAGAAAGTTGTGGTTGTGGGGGGGTTATGTACTGGACTATTTCTTGACTGAGTTTAGTGGCTTCCTGATGTCCCAGCTGGTTGCGTGGCAACCTCACAGTGATGACAACATCGCAGAGAGGGACTGCTCTAGTAGAAGAAATAACCCAGGATATAATGAGATATACTGTGTTATTTAGCTTTGATGGGACTGGCTGGGGATTTTTCTAAACATTACCAGAGGCAAGCTGCTTGTTTCTCTTGTCTCTAGTCTTTCTGCTAAGCTAAATTAACAGCATAAGCTTCATATCTAGCAATTAGATATTAAATTGATAATTTCATTTAACTCTCAGAAAGTGAATACATACATTTCCTGATAATACCTACAATTTATTTTTGTAATACATATAATATTTTAAATATGATTTTTAACTTCTTAAATACATGAACCAAAATGATTAGGAAACCAATTAAGCATACATCAAATATTAACTGAATCCAAAGATAGATTTAACAAAACGAAAATTGTAACTATATTTGGTAATATTAAAGTTGGCCACAGAAACACCCTGTCAGTGTAACTTTAAAAAAGCTGTGAATCGGAATATTTTGCTTATGATAATTTCTTTGTTCTCACCAAAGGTGGAGAAGAGAAAGTATGGGGGAAGATGACAACACACAGCAGAAAGTACTGAGGACATCAAAGCACACTCATTCCTCAGCCTGACTTAAACAAGGGCAACTGATGACAGGAAATTTTGGGGAAAGTTACAGTTTCTCTTGTAAAAAACAGAGGTCACTGCAGGTTTCCTTAAACCAAATCAATATTGTTGAAATAGCTTCTTTTTCGCTGTATATCTTGGAAAATGGGAGGCAGCAACAAAAGCTGCTGAAAAAACTCCATGCAGAGTCTTCATTATTTCCAGACCAAATGTGTCACGTACTCTCTGTTTGCATAATGAAAAGAATAGACAACAGATCAGCTATCCTGACGACTGAGAGACAAAGAACGCTATCAGTCTGCAACAGCTGTGCATGAGGGCCTAATTAGAGCACAATCACTGCTGGAAGGACCGAGGGCAGGCCCCGTTCGGAGAATTGCATCATAGACAACTGAGAAAGACAAACCTGGCCAAACTATTGCAAAGCCCAGTGTTGTCTGCAGTCAATTATGCTGTATGCAGATAACCACTTTGGTAGAGATGTTGCTTAAACAGAATGGATACTAGCTAAGACTGTTCATAAAGCTCAAATGTAGTCCAGTGAAGCACAAATCCAGCCTCTACTGTGCATAAAAAAGCCTGTTTGTTTTTTACAGATTCCTCTCTGAAGTTGTAATAGGCGTCCAGTGGTCTAATCGGCCAGCAGTGTTCTCCTGAGTGAGCAGCAGCCTCAGGCGGATCAGAGGATGTGAGGCTCCCCGTGTATCAAACTGCCAGATTGGCTCTGCTGGTGTCAGACATGACTGTGCTCTGACAGCCACACTCGCTTGTTGGCCTTTAACATCACACTGCTAAGTAACTACAATCTCCCTGATGGCAAACGCTCTACTGCAGATTAGCCACTTCTCTCTTACAGCCTGAGTGGGTTTGCTGGTTCGCACTGGGACACATTTGACTATTATCCCTCAGCAGCATCAGCAGCATTCATGTTGCTGTCTGACACCGCAACGGTTAACAAAAACTTAAGAATTCTCATTATGGCTGCTAAAGGACCATTCACATATTTTTCTTTTTGTTTGTATCAAGAGCTGAAAAGTAGATTAATTAATCAGTTAAGTAAGAAGAAAAGCAGTTGGCCACTAGTTTGGTATTCAACTGGTTGTTTTTTTATAGCATAAATTCAAAACTTTCACTTGCCCCAGTTTCTCAAATATAAGTATCTGCTGCTTTATTTATTTATTTAAACTTTTTAAACTGAGGATTTTAGAGCTTTTAACTGTTGATTACAAAAGAAAAAAGCAATATGAAGACATCATTTTGTATTCTAAGGAAGTGTAATGGGTGTTTTATCAACATTTTGTAGATTGAATAATTTGTCAGTTATCAAGGGAACAATAAGCCTGTTAATCCATGATGAAAATTTATTACTTAAGCCCTAAAATTTCCCTTTATCCTACCTATTTACTTAACTTAGACATTTTGTGTCGATGTTTGCTTTTAAGCAGCCACAGCCTTTTTCTTCTAAGTTCCCCACAATATGGAAATGAACTTGCAGAAACACGAAACCTGGTTATCAGTCTCAATGAACTTTGTCTGTGGTTTTTTTTTACACATCAAGGATGTGCTATTGATGAGTGCTAATGCAGTGCAGCCTATTTAAATGAGCCTTCACAAAATAAAGGAACAATACTATTGACAACAACATAGAGGATATGATGTTCACTGTGAAGACTTAGCTACCTATCAGATAAGTTTAAAGTTTGTGCAATTTCATTTTTACAGTGCTGTATGTTTTAGTATGCAGTGAAAATGGTTTGAGGCTATTTTAGGTGCACTGCTTGGTGTGGAGTTTGAAGTGGTTAGCCTTACATGCTTTCACAGAACCGGGCAAGAGTGCTGGGCTTCTCCTGGTTGCGGCGTTGTCTGAACCAGCGCTGGATGGTCCGCACATCCCAGTCGAGCTGCTTGGACAGGCCCTCCAACCTCTTCTCATCTGGATGCTGGCAAGACAGGCCAAACACTCCACATGTAAGATTCATCCCAGCACAAATGCTATGAGTTGAAACACAACGCTGACAATAACAAAGAAAGCACATGCAGCACCTTGGTTATAGCAGTGAAGACCTTCTCCAAGATGGCGTTGGGTTGTGCTTTTTGTGGCCCGTTGGCTTGAATCTTCAGGCCCATGGCACATGGTCTTGCAATAAACCTGCAATGAAAATATCATGACATCCTTCTGGATCTATACAGAGACAGTATTTTTGAGGTCAATTAAAGATGAACTCTTTATATTCAGGGATTGCAACACAAGTCTTTTGATCATCAGAAGGGGCCATGCATGGCCGTATATTCTTTGCAGACACTCACAGTTTCAGAACCTTCTCTCCTGCATCTACTTATTTCCAATAGTTATTTTATTCGACCAGAACATGATGATGTTTTAAGCACAAATGAACTTCCTTGGGTTATCTTGAGGGAGGCCATTTTTGACAAAATGTTGACATCTCTGTATAGAATTTAAGAGAAAGCGGGAACAACAGCAAAATGTGAAGATAACTGCTTTTGTCCTTTTGACATGAGACACTTGAGTAGTTATGTAAAGTCAACAAATTTATGACTGCTTTTGGGAAAATCACAAAGAGTGATGGGGGAAATGCAAATAGCTACTCGGGTTACTAAGTAACTTTAAGTATTCAATAAACTGTGGAATGAGGACACTGATGCAATATCCAGTATCTTGTTGATTTGACATCTTAGGGTTGTATGCTGAGGCTACTGCATTCTCTCTTTCAGATGATCTTCACTTTATCTTTCAATACACTGTATTCAAGGAATAAATTCTAAACACATGTGAAGATGGGGAAATTACTCCCTGAAGAGATTCCTGACCCACATGCGATGGTCAAGAGTAGCTCTGACCATCATGGATCTGTGCCTTACTGATAATTGTATCATAATAGTAATACATAAGATGATGCAACATGCACCATACTATAACTGGAGCAATCGAGTAGGAACAAAAGAAAAACAACCCAAAACCCGGATTATGAAAGGAGCCAGTTTCCAGTATGATGCTCTTCTTATAATTAGGTTTAAGCTGAGTGGACAGTGGCTGGATTGGGGCAGGTAGGCTAAGGTAACTTGGCTGCACTGTGTGTGCAGTGCACTGACAGATGCATCAAATGCAGACAGCGCGTAATGCTGCAGGCCTGCAGAAAGAAGGATGATCAACCCTGGTTATTTGTGGGCTAACAAAATAAGATGCCATTGTTTAGGCAACAGCCTGACAAACATGGACAGCGGAGTGCGCTGCATCATTCATCTGAATATTTCATCGACAAAAACAAAACGTGTTACGACCACCTGGATTATCGCATGTGCTCAGACCCACCTTTCGAAAACCAGCCGTATCATAAAGATGCAGAATGCTAAAGGACACGCCAGATAGAGATCCTCGGCTTGCGGGAACGTTGCCTCATCTGTGTTTTTTAAGTCAGCCCAGGTTACATTATGGGGCAGCCAAAACCTCTCGTTCCAAAACCACGCCAAAATACCGGCCATCTCCCTGCAGCAGACACTGTGACCGGGTCGAAAGACGAATCGATGGCCCGCTGTAGCTCGGAGGTCCCTCGCAGGCGATGTGGCCGTGCAGACTCGGCTGATGATGAGATATCCGTGCGAGATCGCCGTCCGTCCGTTTCCCCTCAGCTATTCCTGTGTAGGGAAGTAGACTCAATCAGCGTCTCCGCAAGTGATTGGTTCGTTGAAATGTCATGTAATACGGTCCGTGTACGATATGCCGGCTACAAAACGTAATCAAGGTGAACCACTTCTTGTATTGCACCTTTAGAGTAAAACTCAACAGTTTCGGTCATTTTCCTAGAAAACTGACTGAAGTGGATTGAATGGCGTTTCGTGTGGTTTATCTAGTTTGTTTTGCATATTTCTTGCTAATATATTGCGGTAGAAATTTCACAATCACCTGCTTACCACGCAAGTTGTCCCTTTGATGTTCTGTAATTATCAAATTCATATTGATCGTTCATCTTTTTTTTTTTTGGAAAACAGTGAAATTTGAGCCCAAATGACAGGCAGCATTTAGGCACCGGGCTTGAGGAGTAGCCTGGCCATGACTGGTAAACCCCGCCATCTACTGACAGTTTTGATGAAGTCATCAGTCGACTGGATGTGAAGCTGACCTTGTAAATAGCATATTTTTTAAAACTAGGCCTAATCGTCATGTGACATTATACTGTTATATTTTTAAGTGGTGGAACACAACTTTCATTTTGAAATTTGAATTAAAAAAACTTGTAGTACCGAGAATGATTAATAATTATTGAGTAAATCTTGGAGCATGTCAGTTGATATCAAAGATGGACGGCTTTTATAGCCAATGAAACTGCATTGGTTTAGGCTCGGTGTAAATTGACAAATTGGTGGATGCTATATAATAGACATACTCTCGGACACAATGCAAAAAAATTGTTAAATTTTTTTGTGTTGAATAATACAAAATTAGAAATGAATGTTTTTTACAATAAATACGGATCAAAATATCTGTCTGTCGGAGGGATATTTAATGATTTTGTGGTAGGCCTGTAATAGCAGAGACACATTTTAGGCTATATAAAATAAAGTAAATAGGGCAGCAACCAATATTTGTCAGTACATGTTAATGGACATTACTCTCTCGATGTATGAATTGGTCAATGAGAAAAAAAGTTCCAACCACAAAATAATAGAGCTGGAGCTGTCATCTTTAGATTACTTTTTTGTTTAACATAGGATATTAGGATAGGATATTATTTACGTTCACTTAAAAATAAATCGAACAGAAAATATTGACATTGTGAACTGATGAAGCAAAACGCAGCGTATTTGCGGCGTCACAAAGTACCGAGGTTTATGTCTCTTTTGTCTGATGTCCATTTCATATGCTTTCACTACGGGGCGATGGTGACTCGGTCCCAAAGCCATCATACAATATAAAGATGCCTTGGCGCCATCTACTGGTCAGTGTTAACAACGTCACGTGCAGTTTCGGCCGCATGTGACATATTAAATCGTCACACATACGCGTTACAGTCTCACCCGAAGCTGCTGGCCAAGTCATTTGTACCTGATGTTAATACATCAACGTCCAGACAGTGTTTTTATAGAGTTGCTTGATAAACTAGATGAAAAAACACAACTTATTAATGTAATGTGACTCTCCAAAACGGTCTGGCAGTTTTCTGGGATGAATATGAGCGAGTTTAACAAAAGTCTTCCTGTGTGTATTGAACCATTGTGTAGTCAACTGTCATGCCTCTGCCATGGAGTGCGCGCGTGTGCACATGTGCGCGCGCATGTGTGCGGTCCGTTATTTTCCGGGTTGTGCTCATCGCTAGCGGTAGTTGCTCTGCTTCAGCTGCCAGCTGACACTTGTACTGAGGAGGTGAGGTCAAATTTGACTGTCTCTCCCTCTCTCTCGGTGTCTGTCTGTCTGTCTGGGAGAGAGTGCCGCTAACTAGCGCAGAATCATCATCATCATGGCGGATCAAGGCGAATCTCCGGCTCCGGTCCACCATCCGCAAACGGCGCTGACAACCAGCTGGCCAATTACCAGGGAGTCGTACGAGCTGCAGGAAGTCATAGGTTAGTACCCGAGGATGTGATGAAGGCTACATATAATCATGGAAAGGCACGCCGCGGCGGGTTATCAGCTGTGAATGACGACGAGGGCCTACCGGCTTTTTCATATGCAGCAGCCTCCTGCGATGCTTTGCAATGCGGATGTTAACAAGCACATTTGGAGACTACCGGTCTACGGCGACTGTGTTCGTGACTCCGACGGACCCGAATCGGCTAAACGACAGGTTACTGCGCGGGGCTGAAAATGTCACATTCCCTAAGTGCGTTTTTAGTGGCTCGCATACTGGGGACCTACTCCAGCTATGCTAGTGTATGGCACGTGTCCAGTTTATTAGCCATTACTAAAATCACAGATGCTGTGGCTGTAAAACACACAATGTGTCATTTCAGTCGTCTTATCTGTAGTGGCTTGTAAACACATTTTATAAGCCTCTTGCATCATCTCAAGTTGGCAGTGTTACTGATGTAACATATAGGCAGTGTAATGATAACATTTATTAATATTTATGATAATAAGGATATTACTACTACTACTAGTACTAATACTACTGACAAACCTAGGCGTTGTATCAGTGCTCATTGTAACATCACTAAAACTTTGAGTTGCTCGAGACTCTATTTCTAGCAGGATTGCGACTACACGTTTGTGGTTTAATACGTTTATTTTTCTCATAAAGCATTCAAGAGACTTTATTTACTTTACTTAAGAGACCAAAATACGCTCACCATATTATTTCAGTCTTAATGTGTCTCGATTAATTACAAAATTAATGTAAAAACTCAGACACTCAATTTCTAATCACATAAAACCCAGGAAAACAGAAAATTCTCACATTGGAGAAGCTGTAACTCACACACTTGATATCTTGCCCATAAATCAAAAGATTTCCCTAATTGTTTTAGCACTTTCTTAAAATATCGCTGAAAAGCAGTACATTTATGTATATATAAAACAAAAACAATTGACACTAGTGCATATTGTAATTATGAGTATCTCTGTGTGTTTTCTGGCATCATTACTTGTAGTTCTGTTTTGATACCAGTATCAGAAATACCTCCAGTACTGCCTGAAATACTGGATTGGGTATGAGCAAGTACACGAGTCTGTGCACCAATCTGATACCTTGTGATTTTTTTATTAGAAACTTGACCCTGCTACTTCTAAGCGGTGTCCTGTACGCTGATGTGTAACTTAACATAGTTTTTACTGCAAAAGCAGTTATTTTTCAATGGCAAGTGACTGTTCAGTTTCAGACATTTGGGGTTACTTTTATAAAGGTCCTGAGAAAAATGAAAGTATAATGTATAAATGTGTTTTATAACTATCAAACAGAGTTTAAGTATCAGACTCAGTTTGGAAAAAAAATCATCAGATCATCCCTGGGAATCTTAAATATACTTAAAAGCAGAAAAGGAAGTTCCCTGAATATTCTTGCCATATGCATGCACTGTACAGATGAGCTGACAAGACATATCATAGCTGATAAGAAAGAGGACCACAGCTGTTAGCTTCTGACTGTGATGAGTTAGTGGGACCCCCCCCCCCATTCTCTTAATCAACTTGTAAACAGCCAGATCTCATGTGTTCTCCACGTCTCCTTATCTGCCGCTAACAGTTGGCAGCCAATATGTTGTGTGTCACAGCTTCTTGGTGTGAACAACTTCACTACTCCAGCATGACAGGATTTGTAATGAGCCAAGTAAACAAGCCATCACTTTGGGTAAAAAAAAAAAACTCGAAAAACAAAAAAACTGTACTTAAAGTCAGTTTATGTCATTGTCTTGGTCTAAAGTTTCAGATAGTCCACATTTGAGAAAAATATCCTAACATAAAGGCAAAAATTAAGGAGCAGAGGGCCAAACAGATGGGAGAACGCCACAGAGTGGTGCTTATTTTAAAGGCTGTCTTCCAGCTGTTTGTGCTGTGACTCCTCTTTTGCTCTAGTCCACTTTGTCATTGCTCTGTTGTGGCTGTGATTCCAGGCAGCGGGGCCACAGCTGTGGTGCAGGCAGCCCTCTGTACCCCCAGACAGGAGCGTGTCGCCATAAAGAGAATAAACCTGGAGAAATGCCAAACCAGCATGGATGAGCTATTGGTGAGTACAATAAATATGGGCTTATTTTTCTGAGTGTGTGAAAGCTTTTTTTGTGTCACTCTAATGCTGTACCACTATTTTACATGTGATCCACATTATTATTGTTCTGAGTAATGATATTCAGTACCTAAGAGGTAGCAATAATTGTCTTATAAGGTCTTATATACTGAGATTTATATTGTTTCAATTATTATGGTACTGTTGTTCCTTACAGATTGTTACAAAGAAAAAAAAAGTTGTTATTAAGAATCATTTCACATAATTTGACTTGGCACATCCTGTCATTTCTGTCTCACAACAGAAAGAAATTCAAGCAATGAGCCAGTGCAACCACCCCAATGTTGTCACCTACTACACTTCCTTTGTTGTCAAGGATGAACTTTGGTTAGTCATGAAACTTCTGAGTGGAGGTGAGATTCTGCTGCTGAAATACATGGAGCCGACCCTGAAGTACTTTTCAGCACATTATTTCAGGCTGTTTTTATTGTGGTGATGTAGAAGCAGTAATATTTAAAGCTGGAACATGTTTCTTTGCACATTCTTAAGGCTTTCTGTTACTCACTACAGTTTACTGCCTATAATGTTGTACTCTTTTGAGGACACCAAGCAATTAGCAGATACTACAGTTATTTGTACCTGGTTGTGGATATTGATTGTGTTGTGCAGCTGAATTGTGTTTCTAATTATAATGTAAAAAAATTAACCATGTGTTTGTGTCTCTATGTGGTGTCTTTTTAGGCTCTATGCTGGACATAATTAAGCACACAAGCAAAGAGGATGACAGAAATCGAGCGCTAGACGAGCCTATTATTGCTACTATTTTAAAAGAAGTTCTCGAAGGCCTAGATTACCTGCACAGAAATGGACAGATTCACCGGTAACATTTTTAACAATTTACAGTTTACAGCAATAATTCTCACTGAATACTCCTGTTTTGTTTTTAGTTTTTGATCAGTTTATTATAAGAATTAAGCTCATTGTAAAGCAATAACAATGTCAGTTAAAATATACCGTGTGAACTGTCTCTAAAAGAGAAAATGTTGTCTGTCCACCGTTAGATTGTCTGAATAGGACAGTTCAACAAATGGCAAAAGTTCTAAGAAAATGTGAAATTCAAACCAAAGTCCCTGCAGTTCAAGGTCACAGAGAGGCAGGCTTAAACCTCTATCAGCCCCTTAGGCAGAGTTCCAGACGGTTGTGAGCAGTGGGCTTGTTTACACAGACGGACAAATCAATGCTCCTCCTCATGACTTTGTTGTTTGACTGTATTTGTGTTTTGTCAACCTCAGGGATGTGAAAGCTGGAAACATACTACTGGGGGAAGATGGATCTGTTCAGATTGCAGGTGTGTTTATTGTTGTGCTACTGCTGAACTCTGTCACAATCAATAAAACTAAAAGCAGGATAAATAAATGGTAGAACTGAGTTCACAGATTGTGTTTGTTCATTAAAAGGTATGTATATTTAGATTATTTTTTGTCTAGCAATGGATCAAGACAAGTTTTGACAAACCAAGAAAGAACCTGTGTCTGTATTTTTATTTGTCTGTTTAGATCTTCTCATAGGTTGCTTCGAGTCATAAAAATTTTTCATGCTATAACAAACTCACATACTGGTGATAATATGATGGATCCCTCTACTTAATACCTATTGAAACACACAGCTTTTACAGACCCAATGTCTAATATGAATTAAATATAATAACAAAGACGCTATTAAACATATTAATGATAAATCTGTGTAAAGAAAATTTAAAATATTTTCCAGTCATAAAGCTTCAAGTCTTTTGAATAAATTTACAAGAAATAACCTCTGTTATATTGCTGAAAAACATGACAAGATAATATTTATATCAAATAAAACTTAATATACACCAAAGGTGGCTTCACAAATAATAACACTGACAAAATACTGTATAAAAGTCTTGTCTGTGGCTGTGTTCATTTACATGTTTACATTTTTCTTGGTTACGTCTGAATGGTACATTTTTTATGTATCTGTATTTTCAGATTTTGGAGTAAGTGCGTTCCTAGCCACAGGTGGGGATATGACTAGAAACAAAGTACGAAAGACCTTTGTTGGTACGCCATGCTGGATGGCGCCCGAGGTGATGGAACAGGTGAGTCTGTCCGGTTCCAGTTCATTCATATCTCATTCAAAATGTATTTGTCTGAGCTTGCTTCTGATGTGCTTAGTGCTAATCTGTTTGTTGATGTGATGCTTTTAGCAGATGTATCTTAAACAATTTGACCACTGAAATCATGACATCAAATCGTGACAGGCTTTTGATATTATTTGTTGTTGTATTGTTATACCCACAGGTTCGAGGCTATGATTTCAAAGCAGATATATGGAGTTTTGGAATTACAGCCATAGAGTTAGCAACAGGCTCTGCACCTTATCACCGCTACCCTCCCATGAAGGTAACAGTTGTGGATGTTAGTATTAGTTGTTATTTAGTCAGTGTGGTTTTCATGTCACAGTTACTCTCGCAGATTTTACCAGCACAAAAAGCTTTCTCTTACAACTCCTTGTTGCTGTTAAGTTTCAATATTAGCAAGAAATAAAATGTATCGAGAACACATTTAGACTTACTGCTTCTGCTGTAATCAGGAGACCATACAGTTTGCAAAAAAGCAACCATTTGTCTGGAGGAAGCTGTTGCTTTTACTTTCCACATCATTTTTTTTTCTGCAAAGTTTCCTGCTTTGAGTTTCTTTTCCTCATCTAAAATCTTCCTGCTAAAATGTATGGGCTTTTTTGACCATGTTTTTCCTGTCACTCTAGGTTTTAATGCTTACCCTACAGAATGATCCACCCACTCTAGAAACTGGCGTTGAGGACAAAGAAGTGCTAAAAAAATATGGCAAATCGTTTAGAAAGCTAATAACTATGTGCCTTCAGAAGGATCCTGCCAAAAGGTTAGCACCAAGTTGCATACATCAACTAAATGTTCCAGGGAAGAGAGCTGATGCAATATGTGATCAATATGAAGCTGAAGATTAACATTCACAGAGCGCTTTGTTGTATTTTTAACAATTGTACTTTTTTTTTCATCTGTAGGCCTACAGCTGCAGAGCTTTTGAAGTGTAAATTCTTTCAAAAGGCCAAGGTATTTTTTTCATCTTAATGTTTGACTTGCCATCTTTGTTTGATTTAGTTGTTAATGGTATTTTGAAGTATATTTTTTAGTACTTTATGGTGGTCATAGGCACTTTGATACACCAAACAACATCCAGTATAAAAAGTCCACAAGAACACTGAATTTATCACATTATACAATTGCAGTAATAATAACAACAGAAAAACTAATACATCACAAAACCTTCCATGGTTAAATTCTGTATCCCAGTCTTATCTGTAGATCTCTTTCTATTACAATGACTGAGTGATTATCTGGGCATTTCATAGTTAAATACTTTGTATTTTCAATATTTTAGCACACTGATAATTCACAAGTGTTTCCTGATTTTCCGGCTCAGAACTCAGAAAAAACTGTTAAGAAGCTGTTCTGAGTATCTACAATGAAAATCAGGAAGGAATTATTTGCATCACTAGTTAGCATAGTTTGTATAATATTGATTTTATAAATGTGCGTATGCAGGTACAGATAAAGTACAGAACTTTACTGTATCATTTCCATTTAAACTATTTCAGTCACTAGTTTAACTTTATACATTTTAAAAAAACTTACATGTTCTGTGCTTCAGCCAAACAACCAGGAAAGTTTCTGAAAGCTACTATTTATAGAGACTTGACTCAGTGTTAGGATTTGATTAATTCAATGTATCAGTTCTCTGTGTCTTATACTGATATTTTGCTTCATATTTTGTTTTTTTCTCTTGCAGAACAAAGAGTATCTGGTTGAAAAGCTTTTGTGTAGCGCACCAAAGATTTCCAAGAGAGCGAAGAAGGTATGCTTACACAAACATTCCCTGTAAAATAACTCAGTTATTGACTAAACATGAACAAATTATGACAGAGTGCTGGGATCGACTGAAGTATCCCTCTCCACCAGAGTGTTACATTTACAGTCAACAATCCTCGCACTCTGACTTTCTTCTGTGTCTCAAACAGTTCATGCACAAACTGTTGTGTAGATTATGGAAAAATATGGGCCACTGCTGCATTGGAGTCAAGCTGCGTTGATGCACTGACACCTTGTGTCATTGGCTCCCGGTGCAGCTCTCTGCATGTGGCACACCAGAGACAAACAGGATTAAATGAATTGTTAACATTAGAGAGGTGCACATTATTGTTGAGTTTGCTCACTCTGTTGTTCACCGGTCACAGTTTAGTGGGAGGAAGTGCAGCTTTCAGGCACAGCTGATATTGGCTTCAAATAACACTCCGCCTGGATGGACAGGACAGAAACGGGAACAGAGGGCCATTGCCCGAAGGCAGAGTGGCCGAGTGGAGGGGTGGAAATTCACTGACTGGTCAGGAGTAAATGGAGGGCAGAGGGATAGCAGGGTTGTTACCGTGTATGACGTTAACATTTACGCACAGACAAGGCAGGGTGTCAATAAAGAAGAAGGCGACTGTTGTGTGAGAGGGGCATAATGTTGTTGAGGTTTGTTGATGGTTAATATCCTAACCACAGGCATCTAGCGGTCATGGCAATGAGTGGAAAGGTGAGTAATGCCAAAAAGGTATGCAGATTTCCCTTATTCAGCTTTGCCAAAACAGTTTATTTACCCACAAGTCATCTCTGAATCTTATTATGTGAGACTTAATCTAAAACAATGGTACTTCAAATATGCACCTTCACACACTAAAACCTATATGCTGTGAAACCTACATATCCCATAATTTATATGCAAAAGTACTGAATGAATCTGTTTGGATTTATTTTGAAGGGACAATTGATCGCCGGAGGGATGACATATTTTTGAAGGCTGACCCGGACGTTAGTATGGCCAGTGGGGTTTTTCCATTGGATTTTGGATAATTGCAGAAAATGAGCTCTGTGACAGAAAAAGTTCAGTACATGTTTTGTTTAGAAAGATACTCTTCACAAATGGATACTGTTTATTTGGATTTTTGAAGTGTGAATGCTATCGCCAATTAAGTGAAAAATTTGAGTTGGATTAGCTTGTAAGAGTATATGTATCATAGTGAATATAAACACAACAAGGCTGTAAAGGCTGACTAGTAAGTAGATTAGTTCCTGTGTTCAGCATGATGACATTAAATGTACCAGACAACCTCTCTAGTCTTTTATAGCCACTTGTTAGTAACTGCCTTTTTTATCTGATGTATTTAATGTTGTGGAACAAACACAAGAGTCTCTTAATCTTGTGTAAACCACAGACCTTATTTTTGGCATTTGAAAAAAAAGCTTTTTCAGAAAACCCTATTGACTTTGAGATGAGGGAACCAAAATTTTAGCAATGCTCTGTCAAAGTTTAAGACTGATTCTTGTTAGCGCACAGTCTGCAATCAGTGAGGATGATGGCATAAAAAACATTAAAAGTGAACAAAAGCACATATAGTAAGAGACAAAAACCTGTAAGTTCAGAGAAAGTCATATAACAATGACATAAACATTTGACACATTAAAAACATTAAAAGAAACATTTAAAAGCACAGAAGCACAGAAAATTAGTAAGACAATCATAGAATCACTATGCTAGATTAAGATAGCATGTTACATTGTCTAGCACTCAGTTAAGAGATGTGATATTTCAATGGTCTGTGGCTGCATGCAGTGTTAAAGGCATGTGGTGTTTGATAGGAAAAAGCTGATTGCCCAGTCGTATTTACAGTCTCCTCTGGTTATAGCTCTGGTAGATGAGTTTTTATTTGTTTAAAGGATGCTTAGTATAATAGTAAATATTGGTATTATTGTATAATAATAATTAGATTCATTATTTGTAAGAGTAGGTTGTGTTAAGAGTATAGGACAGACAGTGTGCTGCATAGATACAGCCAGCTAAAGTCTGATCACTTGATAGCTTTGCTGGATGAAACATATGAGCCACACAGCCAGTGTCCTTGTTATTTTGTGCTGATTTGACCTACAGAGTCATCCATTTGATACATTCAGCTGTCGTTACCCAAAGCTTGCAGAGACCTGCAACACTGCAGAAACACTGTTATCTTAGAGTGCTGTGACCTCTTATATCAAGACCACAGTGGCCTCACTCTCCTGAGATCTTGTCTAGTTACACCCAAACCTCCTAGTTTAAGCTTCTCTGTATGCACAACCACCTTCAACCTCTTGAACTTTTTAATCTGTAGGAGTTTCACCTTTGCTGCAACTCTGTTCCTCTGTGTTTTTTTGTTTTTTTTTTTCCCTAGCTTTTATCCTATGTGGCATTCTGGACTCATGGTTAACACAAGGAAGTCAGTGTGGATTTAAGAGGCAAAACTGAAAGCCAGAGAGCTAGTATAAAATCTTGTTACTACTTAAATGGGCTTAAAATTGGATATAAGCTCTACTCGAACAGAGTATGTTGAAAGACAAGGAGATGACAGAGCCTCTGGTCAGCTGTCACCAGCTAAGTAATTTTAAATGAATTGCTTTATGTAATGAAAGAAGGAAGGAACTCAGAAATAATATCCTCAAAATAAAAGGAATAGTGAGGAGTGGAGGAAATTGCCTCGTACAGACAAACAGTCTGTCAAGACTCTGTCATATTTGAAATTTGAATGTTTTAAAAAAAAAAAACATCACATTCAGAGTCATACATTATAAACCAGGCACATGTGAGGTGAGTAACCAGCAGAGGGCACCCTGACTCTCTCTATTGAACTTCCCAATGAGAAAATTGAAGGCTTTATTGTTTAAAGGTTTGACATTAGTGGCTCACTACAGATGTGGGCTTGAATTATTGATTTCTTGCACATTAAAAGGTGGGAAAAATGAAAAAAGATTGTTATTGAGTTTAGTTGCATGGTTCAGGGCACAAATGATGATGGAATACAGATTGAGTTCTGCATGAATGCTTTCTGAGGCCTGATTTCAAAATAAAGGGCATTTTACCTGAGCTGCATCAGTTTTCTCCCCTGATATCAGTTATTTCCAGCACTTCCACATACTGATCTTAAAAGTCTCTCCTTGTGTATTTATAGTAGGGTGACTTTTTTAGCTGCATGTTTGGTGTGATAGTTACCGTATGTCACATGAGTGATTATGTTTGGCCATTGAGTGCATTGATCTGTGTCTGTTTTGCTCAAGGACCCCGAGCAGAACTGGGGGAGCCTTGATTCTCGGTCAGGTTTGGAAAAATACCCTGACATCACTGGAGGGGTAGTGCTTCTTTAACTCTGAGTGTGTGTGAAACTGGCCAAGTTTTTGTGACCCTGCTTGTGGCTTAGAGTTTCGTGTGCTGTCTGTTCTGTAACACTGTGGTCCTCTTCCATCTTACCTCACCATGGGCGACTAGTCATGTGCCGCTTGCCTTAGACTCTTCCTGATTATACCCTGCAACAAATTACAGGCTTTGCCAATGACTCTGCTGTACTTATTTGTTCTGTTATCCTGGTAACATTTACAGTTATAATACTTGCTTTAACCAAATTGAAGTCATGCTGGATACTTCTCTCATGTCTACTTTGATGAATTATAGTTTTCTTTGTGCTGTGCCATACTTTTTGTGCCGTATCCAAGCTGTAACCCCAGAACTTTTACAATAACTTTAAGAAGCTCCATGGTTCTTAATGAAGCACTGAGCAGTTCTATAAGTAAATGTATTGTAGATCACAATTACTGTGGCGACATTCATACCAGTAACCTTTAAAAATGAGCCAACAGCATACAGTATTTTACAGTCTATCTTAATGCACTAGAAGGCTATAAAAGGGTTTTAAATGAATATAAATGCTTGTATATTTTAGTGTTTGCTGACTTAAATCCAACATAGACTTGTAGTTTGTCTACAACTATTATCACTATTTGATTATAGGAAACATTTTAAGCACTAATTTTGTTCTAAATAAAATCCACCCATCCAATACATGATAGCTTATTAGTGAACAAAGTCTACAGTGAAAAAATGCTCTTTTTAAGTGCTGCCATTCTCTGTGGGAGCCATATCAAGCTGCCCTGATTAGTTTGCTGCCCTCATAACAAAAGAAGAAATTTTTTAATCCTCTTGAAACTGTGCTCTTTTATTTTTTGTTGAGAAGTGAGCATTTTCTTATTCAACTATACATTTTTGTTATTAGAATTTTTCATGTTATAGTGACATGTTTTCTTATTTTCAATGCATACCATATTATTATTATCATTATGAACATAAGAGCTATTCTTCTGTTGTACCAACTTATCAATTTGTCACTTTACAGTGATAAAAGTTTGCTTTAATCCCACATGTAGACTTGAAAAAACAAGAAAGTTTTGTGATGCAACTAAATGAAGTGATGTGCAAGAAGTTTCCTGTTAAAACAGACTAATTTAGTTTGTAGTGATAAAGAAAAAATATGGAGTAATATCATGAGCAGTGTTCAACTATAACATAAGATTTTGTTAAAAAAAGGGGGGATGGTGCTGATCATTTATTTATTTATTTATTTATTTTTGGCCGTAGTGGCAGCATAATTGTGCCATTCAAGACATATTTAACACGTTTAGTTTTTATGTCATTAATGTCATTAATATATAATGTAAAATCTAATGGAATCATGGGTGAACCTAAATGTACAATCATGTTAGATTAAGGAAACAATGAATGAGGTTAGCCGTAACTGTGTGGGCTTTGTGCATCCAGGTGAGGAGAGTCCCAGGCTCCAGTGGCCACCTGCACAAGACGGAGGATGGAGACTGGGAGTGGAGTGATGACGAGCTGGACGAGGGCAGTGAGGAGGGCAAGGCGGCAGTGAACCAGGGCAGGGTAGGTGAGACTGCACAGGTCAGCCTTTAGCCTATCAGTAATATATCATTCGGTATTAAGATTAGATTCAAGAAAACTTGATTTTGTTCATGGAAAATTAGAATTTGAGTTGTTGCACATCTTATCTAACCTGTAGATCAAACTTTCCCTCTGTGCTTGACCCTATAAATTCCTCCCACCCCCCTCCAATCAGTCAGTGTGTTTTTTGGATAGCAGATGGCTTATCTCTGAGAGAGCTGTCATGAGGTTGCTGTAATCAGCTGGAAGATAGCTGCAAGGATTTGAGGCAGGAGGAAGTAGACAGCTATGATCAAAGAGCCCTTTGATAAATTTACCCTGCTTTTATGTAAGATATGATGCAATAAATCATATGTTACTAAAAGAAAGTATCTAAGAAATAAGTTGTTGCTGATAGTGTTTTCACAAAGAAATGTTTTTTAGTTTTCTGTCATTGATGTCGAGATTGTTACTTGTCAGCAGCTGCACCGTTTTTTTTTTTCATCAAAGTGAAATTAAGGTTTGGACTGACAGACGGAGAGACAGATGGAGAAACAGAAGTTTTATGTGCTTTGAGACACTTAAAAAAAGAAAGGAAATCATTATTATTGCTGTGTACTTTTAAACATTAAAATGTAAATGTGTATTTGATTTTTTCCCTCCAGTCACGAAGGGTCAAAGACGAAGCCAAAGATGTGAGTTAGCTCTTCCTCTCACACACCAGTTTTAACACACATACATATTATTTATGTATTTTGGTGAAACAAATAAGCTTTATCCCTTCATGCTGCTGGATAATTTTTAACTTGGCAGCAGGGGCATATTTGGAAATGCAATAATATAGCTTGCTTGGAAAGAAGCTTTAGCAAGAATCATGAACTCAATTATGAATATGTTCATTTCACCACACGATTTTATGAAGTTTAAACAAAGCAGCCAAGCACTTGTTTAACTCTGACAAAGCCAGAAAATTGCTCCTCATTGATTGTTTTAAATCAGCTTTTCTGTGTTGTCTTTTAAGATTAGCTCTGATTTGATATTTTATCACGGATGTAATAGCATTTGCACAATTCTACCTCTCATTTCATTCCTCCCAGAATGAGGAGAATGCCAACAATGTCCCTATTGAAGGGTTGTCTATTCAGCATCCCCAGGTGAGGGACTCAGCGGCAGCACTAATTTTTCATGATTCAATGACCTTGATGCCACACTGCTTGTCTGTGTGTGTTTGTGCACATCTATGCTGTGCATTCTGTACATGGGTGTCTGTCTGTGCATGTGTGACAGTGCATGTGTGTGTGTGTGTGTATATATATGTGTGTCTCACATGTGTGAGTGTCTCCTGGAGCTCCTGGATGCTCTCAGCAGTAATAACTCAGAGTAAATGGCTGTCTGCCTGACAGTGCCAGCTCAGTGCCTGGGTGTATCTCATCTAAAGACTCACTGCCTTTGCAGCCCATTTTCAAAGGCTATTGTCATTTTGAAAATGAGCCAAAGCAGTTTGAGGTGTAGTCTTGTGCTCCAGTAAGGAATTAACTCTGACAGCTACTCAGCAGTCATTTCTTACCCCTAATGTCCATTCTTTGCCATACAAAGAGCCCATTTGTAAGATGGCAGAGATAACAGGGACAGATCCCTACACTGTACACCTTTATGTATTGTCCATTTTTTCTTTTCCCATAAGACTTTCCCTGCAGCTGCAATAAATGGAAGACATTTTTCAAGAAGAATAAACCAAAGGGACAGAGTGTGCGGTCACTGCTGCACACACTTGTGGTTTATGTTTTCTGGCTATATGTTCATCTCTCTCTCTGCGCTACAAGCTATATGCAAAATTTCTCTCTCTCTCTTACAGAAAACAAATTTTGTTTGTTTTTATCTCAAAGCCCATTAGTACACCTTTATCAGATGTTTTCTCATGCAGGTTGAGCCGTATGAGGATGCACCCTACATTCAAGGTGCTGTGAACATGGTACTACGGCTAAGGTAAGACATACTTTTGTTTTCAGATCATTTTTCAGCTCATCTCGTGGTACATAAGGGAAATCCCTTGTGGCAACAGAGTTGTAAAGAGCTGTTTAAAAAGCTGTTACGTTCCTGTGGAATAAAAGCAAAAATACACAGCAACACAAATTCCATTTGTGGATGCATCATCACTTCACTTTCTCCTAGACATGCAAGCTTTTAATACAACTAATGAATGGTCTTTGCTTGTGAAGGAGGCTCTGGCATTGCCACGGATCCCTTCACCTCCCTTTGTC
>JAPZDV010000005.1:11718066-11758453 GCA_029814665.1 Acanthurus lineatus
AACACATTTTAATGGCAAACTGGAGGCTTATGATTCGGCCTCAGTATGATCAGTGGAGATAAAAAAACAACTGAACCTAGTGTCCGTTCAATTTATGATGTGTAATAACAGAATGTAAGGCTTGTGTCCACATTACAAATACAATATCTGTCTCATATGAATCATATCTTCCCTCCCCTTTTCAGTATGCAAACACATTGAAAGAGGGCATTTTAAAGGATGCAGCAACACAATGGTGCATTTTTGGTCAGTTGTTAGTCTGCCTGTAGCTCCCTGATGAGCTGGTTGCAGAGCACTCTTGGTTGAACAGACATCTGAAGGTCTCTCCCCAGGCATCTTGCATAGCACAGAAAGCCATTTTATTATGTCCTTACTAACAAAACAGTGGTCTGGGTGCAACTGGAGATAGCTAACTGGTTGGTGGCTGGCAAAAAGTCATTATTCAAGCCTGGTGATTAAGATAAATTGGCAGGTTTGATGGTTCAGGCTTTTATTCGTTCCTTAGTTACAGAGGATTTATTGATGCTTGCTTGGTCTTTGAATTTTATGTCTCAAACACAAGAGGCAGATTAGATGTGGTTTAATAGAAAAATTCAACATAAACTTTCACTGCAGCTCTTATTAAATGTAAAAATCTCTGTGTTGTAACTTCAGAACGAGCTTGTAGAAATGTGTCAAAGCAGAGTCATGCAGCAAATGAATTAATTTCTAGGGAGAAATGTATTCACTGTGTTTAATGTGATCCAAGCATTAAGCTGTCAGGACGTCTCTCTGATTTGTCAGTTAGAATATTCAGCATTAGAGATGCAGACATGAGATGGATGCTTCCCTAGATGGAAGTTCATAAAGCTTAGTGCCATTTTCACTAAAAGGTTGAGGGTTTTAAATGATGGTAATGCTCTGGTAAATTGCAAAGACCTCTCACTCTCACACATACCCTCTTCCTGACATGCTCTCCAGTATGACATAGGGAATGTGTTGTAGTTGGGTGATTTCCATTATGCTTCATATGCCTTAGCTAGAAACGATACATTGACAGAAAATGACATTACAAGTGATGTAGCAGCAAGGTACTTGTAAGCTTTTGAAATGGTGTGAAATATCAACTGCCTTTGCGTACAAATTCTCTTTCAAATGCTGTTTTTGATGCTGTCAACAAAGTTTTCTCCATCTGAACAGCAGATCTAATGCTGCTCATTTTGAGATCATTTTCCTGTATTATGAAATAAATACTGGGGAACATTTTTAGTGTTATTTGCTTCTGTCTGAGAACGTGTGTCTTTAAAAAAAAAAGTCTTTTTATTATTATTGTTAAGAGGGATTTGGCTGGTATTTTTAAAAGTGAATCAGCACAGAAGGTCTTATAAGATGAGAGACCACATTCATATTTTTGGATTTTCTTTGGCTGTGTTCCTAATCTTTGGGAACAGAATAAGATACATTTAAAATGGCCTAAAGTGGTGTCAAGTTTCTTCAGAAACGGGGTGATTTGATGATAGATTTGTCTGGAATTTTAGTTTTGAGACGACAGGTTGTTTTGGCAAAGCCTCACTGCAAATTCTAAGGAAATAACATTTTTAAATATAGATCTTGTTATCAGTTGTCAGGTCAAATATTTAACTAACATATGGCAATTTTGGCGATAACACAACAAATATACCCAAACTGTAAGAAGATATGGTCCATAGGAATTTGTAAGATTAAAGTTAAATAGTGAATCCCTGAAAGTAATTGTATTTGAGAGAGCAAAATAAACAGTTAATTGGTCTCCTCTCCCATCTAATAAGGCAGTTTAGCTGATTAGCATGAGTTTATGATAATATGATCCCCTCAGAAGCAGAGACAGGGGAACAGCAGCAGCATGATTGGATTTTTGTCAACATTTTGCTTGGAACTCATTCATTCTTTTTTTTTTGTACAAAGGCATTGAGGTCTCCAGAGAATAGTATTGTCAGCAGTTTGAAGGGGAAGTTTAGACTTGCATAAAATGCTTGCTGTTGGTGGAAACTTAAAATAGCCCAGTTGCAAATTGATTTTACTGAGCTGCTCAGTCCAGAGGTGACATTTCCATGCTATTTTTCCTTAAGTTTTTCTTTGCCAAGGGTAACTGGAAGTTGACAAATATCAGGGTGGCTTCTGAGTATTTTCTTAATAGATTGTAAAGAAATTGCTCTGGCTGTGATGTCACCCTAAAGTTGGGTTCACAGCTTGCTGCCATCTTGGTATTTAATCTCAGTCCTATAGATCCCATCAGCCTCTGCAAAAGCATCTCACTAGGTGTCGCCAGTACAGTAACAAGGATATAATTCCCTCTTAGCTTATTGTTATTATACGGTACAATAGATTTAAATGTTTTTGCCTGTTAGTTGGAGAGATGTCACCCTTATCTCTGGGAAACTGTGACTGACATTTTACACAATATTCTAAAATTTATCTGGAATAATTGAAAAACCATTTAACTACAAAAGCACTGTTATGGTCACATTTAATTAATTGATAACAAAAATTATAAGGTTATGCTCTGTTTTAATGGTCCACTACTCCCTTACAGGGAAAAACTTAATTTAAGCCTGAGGAAATATTAATTCAGTGATCATACATCACTGGAAACTGTATTCCTCGCAGTTGTTAAATATTAAATATGCTGCCAGACAGATGTAACATTGGTTTCAGCTGACCTGCTGTCTCACTGACTAATAAACTCTTTACATTACAGAATGTCATTAGGTAGAATTAATTTATTGAAATGCTAGAGACTGAACACTGTCTTAATGTCCCTATAATTATTCAAAAAACATTTTGGTTCTTTCCAGGAAGGCTCTTGCAGATTATTAGCAAAAGAGTGGGAAATGATGGACCTGTAAAATAAAGAATTATCTCTCAGATTTAGTTGCTGCCCTTGTAACTTTTAATGAGTGCTACAAATTTTTATTTTCCCTGTGAAACCGGATCACACTTTTTTATAAGAAGATAAAATTAATTGCCCTTTTCTTTTTATGTGCATTTAACAAATAGATCTGCTGTTTAGATAGGAGCTTGGGGTGCTGTTTTCAGTCGTAACAGTGGATTCTCACCTTACATGTATTCACTGTGCTTGTCAGTTTAAAACATGACATTTAGAATAAATCTATGTAGTCTTAGCTGCATTATCTGTGACATGCCAACATTTTTCTCACCTAATATGAGTCTCCTCCACATCGGCTATAATTTGCTGTATTGATCAACATCATCAGGTTCGCATGTGAAAACATTTTTTTAAAGATTTCTCCATAGATTTCTCTACCAGTCCCCTTAAAGCTTGTCAGTAAAAAAAAGGCTTAAAATCACAGACATGTCTTCATCAGCAAAAAAAAACGTATGCCCACTTTTTATTACACTGTTCTTTTTTTTTCTTCAAAGTTATGTGTCATAAATCTGTTATTGTCAAGTGGGATTATACAGTCATCTCACATACGCAAGTTGTTTCACAATGTGTCAGAAATGTAAAGGCGGTTGGTGGGTGAAATGCTAATTGTACTGCTGTTGAACTGATGGAAACATTAAATCTCCAGAGTGCTGGAACCCACACACGTCATGGCAGCGTTCAGTCTACTATATCTGGCTAATCCCAGAGGTTCCTGACGTAGTATGACAGAATGCTTTCTAAACACTGATGGTTTTCTGTAGAGGAGGCAGAGTTTAGACAGGATCTTTTTAGGCAGGGTTATGGTCCTCTGACACACATGTTGCCTTGCCTTGGCAGTGTGCACCCTCTGCTTTCACTGCTGGGAATAGAGTTGTTGTTGATGTCCATCTGCTCCACCAGAGTTTTTACCCTGTTTTTTTTCCAACCCTGTCTCTCTAAAATTAGAAAAATCCCAGAAATCACTCCCACTATTTTGTGTAGACTTGCTTCCAACAAAATCATTGCAGAAATGTCTTAAGGTATGGCTTTAATTTTATTAAATATGAGGGTTGTGGGCAAGCTGAATGATTTATTTAACTGCACTCCAAACCAAATTAATCCTCTCCTACCGCACTTCTTTTAGGTGGTACTGACATGTCCTGCTTTTATCAGCAGTTGGATACTCCCCCTTATGCAAGTTATGCAAATGAATGCAGGTTGAGGCTTCACAGAGGCTGGGGGGCACATTTAACTCAAGCAATCAAACAGGCTTTTGTAGCATTTTGCTGCAGTATGTGGTTTGGGATACGCTGGACATCAAAGTTACAGGTACATTGCAACCCTGTGTAAACATTATCATCAGTCACATCACATCAGCTCTACAGAGAGTATAGAATGTAAACAGGTAGATGCACATAGATAAGCAGATATCACAGTGGATGCAGCAGGTGTGATGAATGCAAGAGAAGCAGTTGAACAGCTGTTATCATCATACTGCTCAGTATGTGGAAAACTACTGAGAGATGTCCTTTTATGGTGAACCACAATATATGACAAGTGAAGTTGTTTAAAGAATCTTTTTCAATCCTTTACTTCATCATTGTGTTAGTTACTTTGGGAATTTTGATGTTTTGTATATTAAACAACAGATCGAAATAAGTGTGTATGCAGCCTTCAACATCAGTGTTTTACTTCACTTTCACAGCTCTGTTTTTCTGTAGAAATGTCAAATAAAACAATGAACTGTACGTCACCTGTTTAGCACCAAACTGCGCACAAAGTTAATGATGAGCTTGTGTATGCAGGTAAGTATTTAGCACAAAAAAGCTGCATGTTATTGTCAAGAGTTGAAAATACAGATCAAAAATGAAAAAAAAAAGTTTTTAAGAAAAGTAAAAGTTGGACTAATAGATGTCTGGTGATTTTAAACATCATCAATGAATATTTCTGCGTAATTGGTAAATACACCACTGTTTTATCATCTACATAGGTGATAGTAGTCAAAGTAGACAAAAATAAAATCAAGTGATGCAACTTTAAGAACAACAATGTGGTTGTTTTCTTGTGCACACTTCTTTCTGCTTGTCTTGGGAGTGGTCGTCGCTCAGGAGGTAAACAGAATGTCAGGGGATTTGATCCCTGGCTCCTCCAGTCCACATGTCAAAGCGTCCTTTGGCAAAATACTGAATCCTAAATTTCTCCTGATGGCTGCTTAATATGAAAGTGTGTGTTTGAGTTCCTGATGGTCGACATGGTTGTGTGTGAATGGGTGTGCTGACTTGTGTTGTAAAGCGCTTTGAGTAGGCGAAAGATTAGAAAAGCCCTGTATAAATGCACTCTGTTTCACCTCCCGGGTTTGAATCACCAGATGTAGATTGTGGATTTAAGCCATCGGGTGACTCTCCTCCGCTGCCACTTTCACTGCATCCTGGGCCTAAGGAGGAGTGTGATTGGTTTAAAGAAATTTAAACAAGCCAGGCAGATTTTCCCTCTTTGACAGAAGGAAAATGGATGCCTCCACACCTTTCTTGGCACTGACACACCGACACCTGCTGTGTAACATTACTGCTTCCTTTAAATGTTGCTCCTTGTTTTTGCGGCCGGAGGAGACTCACAAAAACACAACTGTTAACAGAAAGGGCTGAAACAAATTTAAATGTGACATTTTAGGTACTACTTGTGCAATCATGCCCTCTTGTTTCTTCTTTCAGGAACTCCAGAAAGGAGCTTAATGACATCCGGTTTGAATTCACTCCAGGGCGAGGTAAGAGCTCTGCCTGTATGGATTTAAATGTGCTATTCCCATCCTGGTAACATCTTCAGGCACTGTAAACCGCTGTGTGTGCGTGTATGTGTATAAGTGAGTGTGTAATGGGTAATGGCAGTGTTTGTGCTCATGACAGCATCTAATTCAATAACTAACACAATTACCTGCTTAGTGAAATGTTGCAGGCTCAATATTTGTCATGTCATTTCTTCACAAGACACTGCAGATGGCGTTTCCCAGGAACTGTTCTCAGCCGGCCTGGTCAACGGGCACGACGTTGTTATTGGTAATGTTCCACCTCTTTGTTCTGGTAAAATGTGTTATTTGAATACATATTCATCTGAGCCTATTTACCATAAAACAGGCTTTTACTAGAAATGCTGTTATCAGAGATGAATATTTATGTCACTTGGCAAGTCCACACAGCCTGACATTATTGAAATTTATAGAAATTGCACTTTGCTTGACATTGCATCTAATTTTGAAGTGATAAAATAATCTAACCAAGTCTAAAAAACAATGTGGGAATTATTTTGCTTTTGTTGTGTTTAATGACACCAGTTTATTCATCTGTTGTTCTTCGTGTACTGAAATGTGAAACTTGTCTAATACAATGTGAACATGTTGTTTTTGTATGCCCTCTGTCTTTCAGTTGCTGCTAACCTTCAGAAGATTGTAGATGACCCAACTACCTACAAAGTATTGACCTTTAAGCTGGTGAGTTTCCAGATGATTGATGGTTGATGACACCCTCCCAGGTTTGTCCTGGCTGACACTGACCAGCCATAAACAGCTTGTTGTTGATAAAAGGCTCAGTTTGAAATACGAGCGCTTGAGTTATTGGAAAGGTCACATACAAAGCAAACGGCTTCAGCATGAAAAGATTTTCCTGTCTGTGGATGAGACTGGAAATCTTTCCAGATTCTTGCCCTCTGTGGTTATGAATCAATTAACAAATTACATTTTTAGATTTTAAAGCGATGGTCATAAAGTTATGTTTGTTAAAGATTGTAACTCACATATAGCACACACTGCGATGTAGTTTATCCTCAAAACACAGGATAACAGAGGCTTGCCCTGGTACAAACGCTGCTGCAGAGATGCTGTTCTTCATTACTTGTTATGTAAACAACAACAAAAGTTAAGTGCTTTGATTCTTCTTAAAACACAAACTGTTTGTCAGTAAATTACACATTCATTTTATGTTTCTCACGTAGACAGAAGATTGTCAGATGCTCTCAAATTAACTCACTTTACTAATTTTAATTAAAAAAAGCTACATACTCACAAGTTATTTATTTTTTTTCCTATTCTATTATAAAACGATCTTTATTGAAACTTCATTGATCTTCATTGAAGCTTAAGTGCTAATTGTGTTTTGTACTGCAATTCAGTGAAGTCTGAGCCTCAAAGCAGAGGGCACCGCTCTCAATCCGTTCAACTGGGAATCTCCTCTAAATGAAAATAACATTGTAAGATTGAAAAAAGGCTGACACGCACGTGCAAAACAGCTGTGATAGCAAGCTGATATAACTAAATAGATTTGTAAAAATATCAATCCAGAATTTTTTTCTTCATTTAAAGAAACCTTTTAATATGAACATAAAATGCATCTTTTGTTCTATTGTGGTTTTGGCCTTTAATCCATATTACATACAAAATGTACTGTGTATAGGAGTTTGATAAAACAGTGTCAACTCAAGGTTCAATTATATTTCTGACAATATCACACAGTCATAATCATCAGCAGTTTGGTCACTTTTAACTGAACTGTCAAAATTCAAACATGCATTTGTCCTGAGCACTTAAAAAACACCCCTCACACCTCTTTTCAACTATACATACATAACACTCTGTTCAGTGAAATATCTTATCAGGAACTACCTTACCAAAAATTGCCCCCCAAAAAAGAATAATACTATATTTAAAGTGGTAAGAATGTAAAAATATATAAAATTGAAATGGAGTTATTGTGTAGGTGGACATTTGATATGTATAAACTAGCGCTTTTTTTCTGGCAAGAGAAACAGACAAAAAGACTCCAATGGCATTTTTGCCTGAGGGTTTTTTTAAAAGGATTTTTTATATTGAATATCATCCAATACTGAGTACGATCCAGTATCTATTTTTGCTATGTTTGTTCCGTCTTGTGTAACACAGCTGCACAATGTATGTTTAGCCCACAGGAAGTTGACATTAAAATGATTAATGAAAATATATTTCATAACTGAACTGATGAGCTTTGCATTAGGGTAAATATACCCTCACAGCCTCACAGCCTCACAGCCTCGCAGCGTCACAGCCTCGCAGCGTCACAGCGTTCCTTTGATTATCTTCTATAACCTTGAGTATGATGTCTGTATGCGTTTCATGTTTAATCTGCGCCTGTGAGTGTGACAGCCTCTCTGTTTCATTCATATAAGCACAAAATAGTGAAGATAAAACACACTTTTCAAACCACTGCAGTGCTGTTTTCTCTCTGCTGGCCTTAATCATTGATGCAACTTATTCAAATTATAATTTGTAAAGCCTGGATGTATTTTAAACTCATCATATGTGCAGTAATGTTTATATGATGTTGGCATGTGATCCAGACTTATGACACACTTGGTGACTTCATGTATAAAAGGACAGATGAAGACCAAGTGTTTGTCGCACATGTGACACTCTAGTATGACTGTTAGACAACCAGGTATATTTGTGAAAAAAGCATTAATGTCAGTCCTTCTGCATTCTGGAAGAGTATGTAGCTTATGTTTCATTGGCCTTTCTATATTTGTGGGTAAACAACATCTGTGCTTCAGGTCACAGTGCTTTACAGAGTGACCTTTCTGCCATGTTTGCCTCATCAGCAGCTAGTGAGCGTTGCAGGTGGACCAGTCTCTGGAGAGTCAGAGTGAAGCCAGTGCTGGGCAAAACATCTAGATATATGGACATGCCTCCATTTCCATATGTTAACTCTGCTCCAGTGCGGACAGTGTAAAAACTGCCTTTCGGAGTGAAGAGTTACGAGTGCAGTCAATGTCACAAAACCCAGAGAGTGAGAATAATTACTCTCGCTATGGGAGCAGTTTGTAACACTTTATGCAGTCAGTTTATGGTGTGGGTGGCACTCGAGAAACTTTATGACTTAACTGAAAAAGAGGTCGCTCTAAAATCACTGTTTTCGCTACAGTCTCTTCATGTTAATCAGATAAAATATTACAAGATTTTGGTCAGCATGTTTGGTCTGTATCTGTGAACTAAGAGCAGAAATGCTCTCGTGCTAGCATGATTTTCTGCTTACTGATAAGTGTTCTGCGCTCTCTTATTGTGTTCATGTTTTTTATAAATGTGGGTTTTGGGGCTAAACAACATAATATTTATCAGTCTTGCTTTCAAAATAAGTTGCGTTTGTAAGAGAGCAAGTTATAGCTCCAAAATATGCAGCTCCAAAAACAGAAAATCAGTTTGTGACATTCATTATCAGTATTATAGTGGATGTATTGCACAAGTAATGGAGGTATGGGAAACAACGGCAACAAGTCCACGAGTACAAGTTAGAAAGTACTGCATATATGACTGATTTAATGAAAAGTAAGACAAATTCTAATTAAAAAGAAACAGCTGTCACTGATGTAGATGCCAGGGTTCAGTGAGGTTCTCCTGACTTAAGTTGGAAATCGAACTTTAGGGGGCTCTCCAGTTGGAATTTTCCAATTTGGAACTTGGACATTCTGATTAAAGTTCAAATGGAATGCACCAGTACTTCCTGGTTTTCATGGGACACAAATTGAAATGCTTGCTGCCTTTAATAAGACCTCCATGAATTGCATTTGAGCAGCTTCAACTGGCCTGACAACAGGGGCATGAAGGTTGAACTGTCAGTGAAATAAATTTTGTGCTTTATCACTGGTTGCCGTCGGGTTTGACGATAATGTATTACATGACCAAAAGTATGTAGACACTGAAAAAATGTATGATCTTGACCGAAGATGGCCCTCATGCATGATTGTTGAACATTTTATTCCAAAATTATGGGCAATAATATTCTGCCTCCTGTGCTCTGGGAAGGTTTTCTACCAGATTTTGGAAGCTGGCTGCAGGGCTTTGCTCCCATTCAGGCACAGGGGATGCAAGGTTGGGCACAGATGTTGGGTGATAAGACCTGGCTCACAGTCTGTGCTCCAAATTACCACAAAGGTGTTGGATTGAGGTCAAGGGCCCTTGCATGCCAGTCATAATTAGTTTCTTTATGGAGCTCAGTTTGTGCATGTGAGTACTGTCATGATAAAGCGCACTGTATACTTACACATTAAGATTTCCTCTTATTTGAACTAGGAAAGTAGTCAAAACCATGAAAATCAGTGCCTGACCAAAAGTTTACATATATGTACATAACACAATTTATTAATACAAATATCTGTCAATAAGTGCAAACTGAGAAAGAATCAAAATGCTGTTTTATTTTCACACTTCATATAACTGTGTATATATATGTATGACATGATATATTGCTGACAAATGGCACCATTACCGACCTTATTAAGCAGGTTATTGGGTACTGGGTGTACAGATGTGACTCCCCCAGATAAAAAATGCTGTGTCTTACTCACTGTTGGTATAATATTTCAAAAATAAGACTGGTAATGTTTTCTCACAGTCAACTTCTGTGATACGACCGTCAACAACCATGCATTAGTCCATCTCTCAGTTCATTCCAAAGTGGAAACCCACATCTCCACATTGCTGTGTCAGTGATGAAAAAGATCTGGCTGCACCCATTATCTTCCTGCTACGGGGGGAAAAAACGCTCTGGTATGCTAATAATTCTTTCAACAATCACAATAGTCACAATAGAGACACCTCTCGGAAATGACTTTTTGCAGGTTGGGATGTCTGCATACAGGTAGCACAAGGGTAGAAGAATGTGAACGAATTATTTGCCCAATGGCAAGCTTATACATACAGTCTACATCCAGTGAGTCAAACTATCTAAGTGCCTACCCTGTTTGTGCCACTTACCCCCTAAGCCCATTAGTTCCTGCTGAAGAGTGAAACACTCCAGCTGTCCCAGAGATTTTTTTCAGAATTAATTTTGTTGATGAAAATGAGAGTGTCATGATGCGAAGTGGCCCCGCCAACTTGATCATCTTCTCCTCATGCAGGCATCCGGCTGCGACGACACCGAGATCCCAGACGAGGTGAAACTGATCGGCTTTGCTCAGCTAAGTGTTAGCTGATGCCCTCTTCAGCAGGTGAGACAGGGGAGGACAGTTCAGGGCAGACAGACTGAGGAACACACCACCACCTCCTGCAACATCTTCCCCCAACACCGTCCCTACAAAACACCCTTTCCCTTCCCCTCCCTCACTCCTTTTCACTTTCCCCGAGGCCAAGCTCTGCCACCGCCCCACCTGCACATCTTTAGCGGCGACTTCCCTGCTCACTGTCCCCTGACCTTTAACCTTAATAGCATTCCACCGCTCCAGCGCACACACCGGGATCAGGATACAGCCCAGGAACCTAAAAATGTACTCAGGTGGTGACATAAGGTGATTAAGATGTAGCCTTGAATGTTTTATTTATTTTTTCTTTTTCTTTTTTGTTTTTTTTTGTTTTTCAACCCTTTTACCTTTGTTTTCAGCAAAACTCTCATTATTTATTGAAATGAGAAAGTATTTTTATTTTGTTTCTCACACTGTTTTGTTGCTATGATGAAAACAAAACTTGCTTTTAATTGCATCTCACAAAACCTGCTCATTTTGCTCGAGGTCTTTGTCAGAATGTAAAATTTCATTAATTTATTGGGGAAAAGCACAGTTTCGTAATAACATAATGAATGTCTAAAAAGAGAATGAATTGTATTTCTGTGTCAAGAGCTGTTTTACATTGACAAGAAAGGGAACCTTTAGCTTGAGTGTTCAGAAAACAAAATGAGACCTGGATGCTACTGTGTATAATTTGCTGCTCTCGACAGTGCTAATGCTTCAAAATGTTAGAGGTGCCTTGTTCATTTTTCTGTGCCTAAGATAGTCAACGAGTGAGACCACACAGAGCAGAACCCGCTGATTACCATTTCATAAATGTATTATTATTACAGCAATGACACAGTTCAAGTATCTTAACTAAATGAGACAAGCTACAATGCACTTTTGGGCTGAGTTTGTGCACCCAACAAGCAGATGCTTAGCCCCTGGAGACAAATTAACTTGTGTGCTTTTGTAATCAGACAAATAAAACATAACAGAAACTGTAGTTAATCAATCTGCTCTGGTTGTATTTAGATGCCAGGTAAAACCACAGCAGTTTCATTTTCTTCCTCTGTCCTGCTGCACTACAAAACCTTTTGTTCCCAAAAATATAGTAGTTTCTAAAATGTACTGTATGACAATGCATCTGAAGATGAAACCAAAAGGCAACTATTGAAAGGGTGAAGAGCCATTTGTTTGTCCAAACAAGTCCAGTAGTATGAAATTATTTTTAAGTATTGAGGTGGTAAATATTAACTTCTTCTAAATTCTTTATTAAGAAGTAATTTATTGTGTTTTTTTATGTACAGTATGTGTACCATTTCAGCATATTACCCCAGTTCCCTATCTGTAATCTGTAAAATTTCTGAGAAGCAACAATAAAGAATTGCTATTATTTAGAAATGGTGTAGAGTATTTATTCTTAGCCTACAGCATCACAACATACTTAATTCTAACTTAATAATTAGACAAATAATTAAAATATCAGACAAATAAAGGGAGTTAAATTTTGAAATGTTTGCTTTAGTAAATACACCATCTCCAAAAGGCTTACATCACCCTCCTTCCTTTAACCCTTTGACGGGAAAAAAAATAAAAGAAACCTGCAGAAGAGTGAAGAGGGGATGGATCAATGTGCAACATATGTTTCTGCAGAAAAAAATCAAAAGTCAGTAGCTGTTAAAAAATAAATATTGGACTAGATTCTGTTGTTTCTGTCCATAAAAAACATGATTTTTGAGAGGAGGAATTTTACATTTTTCTTTTTTACAAATGAAAAGTTTAATTCATGATCAATAAAATGCACTATTTCTCAGATCGATCCAGGGTTTTGTTGCAGTCTACAGTCTGGTGTGACCAACAGCTTGTGGGAGCTGATGTTATCCATCGTTGGCAAACTTTGAATCAATAATTCTGTGTAACTGACAACACGTGGGAGGTTTGCTCACTTTGACTCCCTACTTGTGAAACTATGTTTCAGAGTTAACTCTTGTTATTTCAGATATGTATTCAGATCTGTTGTTGTTCAGGGAGTAAGACAACCTGCACTTAAATCACAGATTCAAAAACATTAGGAACCATTAATAAACCTAAAGTAACCCTCTGAAAATGGGAACTTGAAACAAGAGTGACAGAGTTTCTTTGTTGATTTCACTGGCCAGTATCATTACCAATCACATTTATACTGTGAATTTGTTGGTTGGTGGGCTGTGAAATCAGAAGACTGTGACCACAGTAGGTTTATGGAGCACAGCATTAGTACTTTTCAAAAGCTTTTTGAAAACTTTTGAAAAAAAGTTAATATAATGACACAGTTATCATGATATCATGTTGGACTGGATGACAAACTATGTCGATCATATTTAACATACAAAATGAGCTTAATTGTATATATTTTAAAGTTTTGATAGCTAGCTTAATCAGCTACCATGATCAAAGGGTTGTCATGTTGGTTAACCAGGTACATTTCGTTTATATATTTATTTGCTGTTATTTATTAGTCAATTGTAGACGACTGGGCCCACCTATAGCAGTGCTTTCCAAATTTTTCTTGAATGTCAATAATGAAAGGCATGTGACTTATCAATGGGTTCCCATATTTGCTAACAAGGCAATAACAGTTCACACTAACATTTCAGCGATTGCCAGTCCTTGTCTTGCACAACGCAACAAAGACTGAAGAAGAGCTGCAATTGTTACACAAGGAACAAGTAAAAGAGTAATATTACTTTAATAATTCAAGTACTTGTTTTTTAATATAAAAAACATACATTATATGACAACAACCCCTTGCGGGATAGATGCTTTCACAGTAAATGTCACATTAGCTTATAATACTACAAAAATTTTGTAAAAGGAAATGAAACTTTGGCAATGAGAGCCACGTTTACTGTAAAACAAAATTTTTCCATGGTGTCGGTAGAGTGCTTCAGTAATCACTGATATGCAAGATACATATGATAATACATCCAGTCTGTGATGGTCTTAGCTACAGTTGAACTCATACTTGCGTCACATGACACTGTATTTGACTTGATGTGTGGAAGAGTTGATGAGCTGCTGATGTACAGCATACATAACCAAGAGATGCAGCTGGAGTAATGAGGCGCTGGTAGCTGAAAAACTCAATTATATAAAAATGTCAAAGAGGAGGAAAAAAAAAGCAAATGCATCTAAATAACCAAAATATACATCTGACATTTTCAGAGAGAAGAGGCAGTGAAATTAAAGCAATGAGTAAAAACAAACAAACAAACAAACAAACAAATAAACAAACAAAAATCAGTCAAGATCCTAAAAAAAAAGAACATCATAGTATCGAATTTGGCTTTCCTTATTACCAAATGCTAGTCAAAAAATATTGATTGAAAAATATTGAACTTTGTTTGGAGCTTGCAGCTGCAGCTCATTCTCAGCTTTGTATCTGTATTCATCATAAGACAAAAAAGGGAACAGCAGCATGAGTGCACATGTAGCTTTTCTTCTCAACAGACGACCTGGTATGCTGTTGGATAACATTAAAATCACATTCTCACTGTTCTGAGCTCTTTTACCAATTGCAAATTATACTTTAAAAATGCATCATATAATAGATGTACTATAGTAATTTAACATGATAGATTTCTGCACAGAAATTCTTTTTTGGCTTGCACTCCTGCAAAAAGATTAGGGTGCTAATTTCGTAACCATGCAGCTGGTAGAGATTTAGTGCTTAAAGATACTTTAACAGGGAAGAAATTGTCAGTATGAACACTTGAACCGAGGTCGTCTGAGTGAAACACCGCCTCTACTCAGTAACTTACACAACCTAATGCTTAACGCTGATTGACTTGATGCTCATAAAATAATAACTGCTTAAGTTGGACCTGAAATACATGATCAAAATCACTTGTAACAACACCACATTTTATTATGCATGAGGATACGCGCTTTACAAGCCTCATGCATTCGTTAACAATCGTCAGGTGTGATCAGCAGAAACAGACATTGATGGATGTTAATGAAAACATCTGTCATGAAATAGAGACTTTCAACAGCCCTCAATGTTTTTTACATTACTCAGTGTGATGAAATTTGAAAAGAAGAAGAAGAAGAAGGCAAAATAATAGTAAAAAAAAAAACATTTAAGTTGTTGTTCAGTGGTCCTTCGGTCCACTAACATCTCAGGTGCTTCTTGCTGGACATGTCATTCCAAATGCGGTGCATCTCCTCCGGGGAGATCTGGTGCACAGTGATAACCCGTCTGTACCTGCACAGACTGTAGGCCATTTTCCAGTGATTAAAACCACTGTTTTGATACGGGTGAATACCCAGCTTACGCAAACACAGTCCCACGTACACATCCTCCAGGTGCAACAGTCTTGTGTGTAATGAAGTCTTGTAGATTAGCTCAGCGACGTCTGCTGAAAACACGTAGCCGGTGCCCGAGCAGAAAGGTGGGTATTTACTCTCAGGATACAAGTCCCTGGACATGTACCACTTACTGCGCATGTCCCTTATGGGACCACCGTTTATAACATAGCCAGTGAAATATCTCCTCCTCGGTTTAGTGCTGGGCTTCAGGAGCTTGTAGATCAGATTGTCCATGTTGACAAAGATGTCGCTGTCAGTCTTCATGACATACTGCGCCTTGGGGCAATAGGTAGCCACCCAGCGCATGCCCATCAGGGTCTTGAGAGTGAGATTGTGGTAGGAATCAATAAAGTTCTCCACCACAATGTCATGAAAAATCTGGCTCTCCTGCTCCACCATCTGGTTCAGGACGGCGTCTGTGTTCCTGCCCAGCAGAAAGATGGTGAGGATGCGGACGTCAGCAAAAGTGCTCTCGTCTCCCCAGGTTTCCCTGATGGCCTGTCTCGCATCAAACTCCTTGTGCGTGGTGCTGATGAGGATGACCAGGAAGGGGCTGACACTTTCGCACTTCTTGGGCTCATTGATGACAAATTCAAAGGCATGTGGGTTAAGGGGGCGGGTGCGGATGTTGGTGAAGGTGATGTTTTTGTGGGGTTTCACAGTCTTACGTATAGGCACCGACATGTGGCCGACATAAGTGGACGTAGGGCGAGATATACTCAAGTACCACAGAGCGCTCGCCCAGCATACCACTGTCAACAGGTATAAACATGACACTTTTGAAGGCATTATGCTGCATTTAGGTGTATTTTGATGAGCTGGATCTTATAAGGCTTCCTTTCCATTAGCAATCTTTCCTCCAGCGAGGCAGCATGAAGCTGCTCCAGCATGCGGTTTGACATTAATTGTCAGAAATGGATTATTTTAGAGAGAAGTGATGCTGTTTCCATTTTAATGTAGAGCACTTTAAAATCGTATAGATGTGCAGTTTCTCTCGCTGAAACTTCTGCTTCTCCATTTACATCTGAAAGAGACAGAGAGAGAGAGAGAGAACAACGTCACATTTATATAAACACACACGGATATATCAGACAGGCTGAAAAATATGCTTTGAATAAATCATGAGAAGAACCATTTCAGTCTTTTTTAAGTCTAATAAACTCAGCAGTGGCCACTCAAATATGAATAAAATGCAAACCACAACAACAAATCAAACAAATGAGGAAATGCTGCATGAGCATCATGTTATATTTATGCAATAAATAACCTCAATTACTGTAGAAACACTGCGGAGATATATTAAACCCATCATTTTGGTGCTGGAGTCCAAAAATGATCACAGCATAATTCCAAAAATAAATGAGTTTTCTTGAAGTAAATCTAGTTGCAGAAAAAAAGAAAAGGACTCTGATTTAATCAATATCTAATAACGGGTATGTCCGAACAGTTCAAAGCTTCTAAGCTTTGTTCATAACGTTGACATTCAAGTTCCAAATCAACATCTGAATCTGGGCGGAGTGGAGGGACAAACACCGGCAACACGTGGAAAAGATTTCGGCGCTACGAGCTGTTATTATACACTGCTGATTTTAGTTATTATTCAGTGGCAGCACACATTATGATTTGTGGTTTTTTTCGACCCACTGTGTCAAAGCCTTGGTCTGCAATAGGCCAGATTCACCTGGTAAAAATATATAATTATGAATTTGATTATGAATGTGATTTTCAACTTATTTATGACTCCATTTAACTTGAAGCTTTGTTAATGGCTGTGATCACGTAATGATGAAGATGGTGGTAAAGGTTAAGGAAAGCACAGTCACAGCACAATGACCTCTGTTGTACTTAATCACTGTGATTGCCTCAAACTACAACATTTTTAATGACATTTTTTTTTGTTTAATGTTCCAAGACTTGCACTGAAAATGTTACTAAAAGCAAAGAAGTATTAGCAAAATGAATCAATGCAAAAGTTGTCGGTGCAGAGAACAGCCCCTGGGAGTACGAGGCTATCTATACAACTATGCCATCACAGCTGACACATTCATGTGCTATTTCAAGTTTTTTTTTTTTTAATATTTTTTTATAATCCTGTGCTAGTGGTTTGCTTAGTCTACATAAATGGCACTATGTTTAGCATGAAAAAAATCCCTTTGATTTGAAACGGAATCAGAAATCAGGAAATAAAAAATTTTTAAAAAACTCAAATTCTTAGAAATATGTGTTTTGTTTGCAATAAATGATGACATTTGTACAGAGTTCCAGCAGATGTTTGTGTTTACTAGTAAGTCCAACAGTTAATCTCTTCTAGCTCTTTTGTCCTTTCTTTTCTCTTGCTCTTTAGCTGCAAATACTTCACTATGATCATCAGTTTGCTTAGTCTGACTGCTGTTTGGGTCCAAGCAGGTAGAGTGCAGCAGGTTTTTAAGAGCCTCTTCACTTAAACAGCTGCATGCTGCAGCCAAAATTGATGTTGTAAGAGAGATGAGAGTGAACTAAAACAGCGAATTTCTGGGCCAGACAACTCAACAATGAGCTGAGCTCCCTATTAAAACTCCATAAAGCTGAGGGATTAAGGTCATAATTCTCTGTGGGTTTATTACAACATTGTTTTCACATTTTTATGTCATAAATTGTTAATGATATACAAATATTGATCATAGCTACTCGAAGCTCAATGATTGTTTTAAATGCACTTATTTACATTTCACCAGCACCTTTGTTTTACCTTTACAAGTTAAAGCCATCTCCACTCCTTTTTTTGTAATTTTACAACTATAAATTTAGTTAAATGTATTTATAACTGTCATATATATCATATTAGAACTTCACAAAAGATGAGACAACATTTTTCAACATTCAACAAATGATCCTCGTGCACAGACTGACATTTCACAAGTGCAGACAAATGCCCTTTTCAACTCCAACCAAAAGCAAAAAAAAAAAATTAAAAAGGTCTACAATCTCTGTTGTTGGTGGCTCAAAAGAGCTGTGGGGTTGGCAGCTTTCTGCATGACAGCGTGATATGATGGCACAAAGGGAACATGGTGCCATGATAAGCTTTTCCCCTGGGGTGATTTCTTTTCTCCCAGTTTGTTCGGGGCAGCTCTGCTATACTGTCTGCCTGTTACTGAGCTGACAGAAATTTGGCAAACCTATTTTTTTTTCTCAGCAGCCGTTTTGCAGCATTGACACTGAAGTGGCATTTTTTTGTTTTACTTTTGGGCAGGTGTCTGCACAGCTACAATATAGAGAAATGTTGATCATATATAATGGCTTGTGAAGCTCTCTTTGAATACGTATATTTTTTTCCATTCTGGAAAAGCAGACAATGGGCTTCACAGGAGAAAGACGATAATGTGATACAACTCTTTCTCTATTTCCATCTTCAGTACTTGAGAGTGGCAAAACCTGGTGTGAACATATAAATGCAGCCATCATTATATCCTCTGAATTCCATTTAAGGATGGACTGCAATTTTCTGCAGTGATACAAAAATTCTGCACAAGTGAAAAAAAAGGATACATGCTGCTTGTAGGAAGTAAGTCTGTCACATTAATTAGTGCCAGACTTTCTGCGTGTATTCTGTGAAAAACATACCATCTTATCTTGCACTGCGAATGGATCTATACCGTCTATTTGGTGTCGATTTGAGAATAGATTTTAGAGCAGCAGATAATCAGTCTGAGACCGTCTCACAAATGCTGTCCTTTCCAGTTTGTTTTGTGCTGAACTCTTTTCTCCAGAGTCTTTCAGAAAAAACTTCTATGTGGAGAGTATTTGCTCACAATATCAGATTTCTCCTCCTGTTGTGAAATTATTGTTAGATCTCATAGGACTTTGAAAAGCAAACAATCGTTCCCTTTTCCGTCAGTTTACTTAGATGCAAGAAAAAAAAAGAAAAGCCAATATTTTCTAATACCAGAGGAGGATGGAGGGTCAGGTAGAGTGAACACAGAATAACAGGGAGGGACAGAGCAATGGCTGTTTGCCCTTAGGTTAAAAATGAAATGAAAACAGAAACCCAAAATAAAATAATAAAAAGGCACACACTATATGTACACATTTACACGTCACAATAACAAGGACCAGCTTGTAGAAAAACAGTCAATGTGTCCCCAATTTTCATTCTGAAATCTCACTTTCCAGACTGAAACAAAATATTTATGAGACAGAACTGAGGCGATGTTTATGTGACAGGTCACCTTGCCATCAGTCTGTAAAACATAACCACCAGTGGCTTCTCAGAACAAACATTTCTAAACCGGTCTGTTTCTCTAATGTGCAAACACACTTCGAGATTAAATGGACTAATCAAATTGTCTTCGACTCCTACTGATGCAGAAGAAATGACATTTTACTACTGAATGTCTGCTATTGATTAGTTCATAATGAACTGGAGATACTCTGTGCATACGCAAAACTGAAGTTAGAGAAGTGACATATTACCATGTTTCTTCACTGTATATGAACAGCTGTGGATAGTGCACTGACATTGAGGAGCTTAAAGAAAAGGCTGAGTGATGGATCAGTATTGACATATATTTTTCATGTGACACAGTCAAACCAAGTGATAAATAACTAATCTGTTTGATTATAAGAGTCATTATAAGTGGGTATCATTCAGTGCATCCCTCAAGATTCAACATTAGACTTTTTGGGTGTGTGTTGGTTTTATCTCAGAGGCTAAAAACAGAGAGATATAAATGGGGTCTATTTACTAAGGAATCTGATGGCAGCATACATCAGTCTCTCACCAGCAAGATATAAGCTAGATATAAAGGGGAGACAGGATATAGGAGGTAGAAATGGACTGCAATTATCTGCAGTACAACAAATCATTGACCCCAGGATGAGTTTCAATTAGTTTGGTGATTTAGCTTTTCACATATTGTGATTATCGTTGGGTCAAATTTTCACCTTGCTCGGTAATTTTTGATTATAACTAAATATGTGCAACAAATGACATTTATATAAGCTGTACTTTGTGTTTATTGCTAATCAGAATATCACAGCATGCTAGCACGCTAATCCAAGATGATAAACCTGTTCAGCAACACACCTGCTTAGCATCAGAGCAATAGCATTGTGACTGTTATTATGTTAGCCCACTGATTTTAGCTTTTAGCTTGGAGCATGACTGTGCTGTATAATGTGCTGCATAGCTTCACAGAGCAGCTAGCATGGCTGCAGGCCCTTACGCTTGTTGGTTTAACAATATTCCACAAAGCTGTTTCAGTGCTAAAAGTGTAGCTCATAAGTTTATGAGAAGTTAATGGTACTTAAACATCCTCACAGTCAGTCAGTGAACTGAACTTCTAAAAGTATATTTTGATAGCAGGTGTGTCTAACAACATGAGAGACTTTAGCTTAAGAGTTTTCTGGTTTTCTCAGTCCCTTAACAAACTCTGAACTTATCATAGGCTGAAAAGCTCTCAAGAGGAAATTCTTAGCCATGAACTTTTGGCAGCATTTAATACCACTCTTAGTCGCAGGATAAGAGACTTTTTGAGCAAGGCCCCAGGTTGTTTTTTATCATAACTCCGTAATTTATTTTTTAAGAGAGACCTTCATGATTTGTCTGCATGAGTGGAAGCTAAGATGTGACTCAAGCTTGAGTTTAGATATCCATAACAGCGAGCACACAGGCAGCAAGACCTTTACAGAGCTATTATCCCAATCAGTCTCCATAATACTGGATATCACACAGAGTCAGTCATGATATCTTTTGCTCTCTGTGGCCAGATTGGACTGGTGACTGGCAGGAAGGACAGTTAAATATAAAACTGTCTATACGTGGAGGAATAAGGTTGCGTAAGCACCGGACCTTCAGGTTATAAAACATACGAAAGAAAAATGAAATGCAAGTGAAATGAAATGAGGAAATAATTAGCCTATGCTACCAACAGAGACCCAATTTATCATGATTTATTGTATAACAAGAGGTAAACTTGTATGGGGGGCACAGTGCAAAGACAGCCATTCATCAAGACATGACATTTCTTTCTCCAAGCCTCTGGGTTTACCTTTTGGTGGACTGGTTTCTAAAATGGGCTATTACGCTCTCGTCTCCTCATGACAAAAATGTTTTGATTCATAGCCCCCTGACCATCTATAGACAGGTCTCTAAAGTGTTTTTCCAATAACAACATCTCAGAGCTAATAGATTGCCGGATTGAATTAACTGTTTTGTTCAGAGCTGGAGTATTAAAGAGAGCCTGTGTCCAAAATTTAAATTGATAACCCTGACTCTCACTTGGCACAACACTGTCTAGCTGGTTTAACTTTTAATCCAACAGCAACTATTCACAAACTTTGGAGATAATAAGATTAATTTTAATCATACGTGCTTTGCATTTTAAGTATATCTACGCTGTGCTGTTTCAATACAAACACCCCCGCTGTTTTATATTTAGTGTTCAGTAATATGTGAGTGACATTATCAAAGTTGGATTCCTCCTCTCCTCAGAATTTTAATTTTAAATGTGCACTACCACCGTAGCAATATAGCAAGCCTATGTTTGTATTTTTCACAATAACAACTAGATGAATGATATATGAAATACTGATGACAGGACCTCCTGATGGAGCAGAGTTGCGTGAGAAATGATATTAAAATTGTGGCACAGCAAGCGGTAAAGTCTTAAATCTGTAGCCTGCCAGCATTGTGTAGCTGAAAGCCACATTTGTAAGCTCACAGCCGAGATTTCATTGACCTTGGAGAAGAAAGGAGGGCGGCCTTGTGCACAGTTTCAAAGCCATTAAAAGGTTTCTTTCACAACACTTACTTGAACCTCTTTTTAAGAGCAATATTTTCTGGTACTCTATTACAAACACAAATCAAATAAAAGTCAAGTTGAAAAGGCAATTTTTCAACTATAGCACTGGATCCTTTAAACAAGTGTTAGCTTGTAAAGCTTTTTCATCGCCCTGCTTCTATAAATCCTCATTTCAGAAAGATTGTTGTGTACTGTAAGATCTGTTGTTCCGGAAACACAGATGGCGTCAGTATATCAACTGAGAAAACACACTTCGTCTAAATACTGTGGCATCGCTTTAATCGACAGGCCTGGTAGATAATTCATGTATACGTTTACTGTGGTGACATTTATATCATTATTTATTTTCTGTGCTTCCCTTTTTTTTTCTTTGATGCTGTAAGTCTATTTCTCCATGTTGCTATGGTGACTTAAAGTGTTCGGTATTGAATAAATTATGTGAAGAAATCTCAGCTCATAATTATGAATGCACCATTTTTTAAGTCTGTCTTTATTCATTCATCAAATTTCCACTACAGTGGCATGTTGAAATAAAAACACTCTGGAAAACAGAGAAAGTACATTTTTCAGTAGGAACAACCTGAAAGAGATAAAAATGACCTGGACTGAACTTTTTAATTTTTTTATATATTTATTTTTATTTCAAAATGATGTTGGACTTTCTGATTTCATGTTTGGTGCATTTTTTGTGTTAACACATATTATTCCTTTCATAATGTCTCACTCTTTTTTTTAAGGTTGCCATGGACATGTTAGACCATACTAAAATGCTTTGCCTTGACTAATAATTTGTATCATATATGGTTTTTCACAAAAAGTTTAATGAAACATTTAAAATCCTTTAAAGCATATCTACGTATACATCACTGAAAAATCTTTCAGACTGCAAATATTATTCATTTAACAGATATTCTGCCAAAATCAAAATGTCTCCTTGTGCTGCTGCGACAGCTTATTTTCCTCACTAGGGATCAATAAAGGTGTATTTTACTTTTAACTGGACCATGATTGACTTGCGGTGTGACAAAATCCTGCTTGTACGTGCACATCTTAAACTCAAATTAGTGAGCTGCAGAAAAAAAATGTCCCTCCTTCAGCAAATGAATGTAAAAACTACTTTCTACCGTCAAGCACATACATCATGCCCCACAGTGAAGGTCAAACGTCCAAGTGAAGTGACAAAAAGCAAAACACATTTTCAAAAGAGATATGGCTTATATAAAAGGCCACTTTAGGCCTGTTGTATTCGTTTTTCTTGTTTTACATGTTATCGCATTTTGAGTCTTGAAATAACAACATCAGTGACAGTCTAATCACTGTCTCCATCTCTCTGCAGGAGAAGACGAGATTTGATTTGAAACCAACAGAACAACAAAACCAGATTCTCTATTTTTCACAGACTCCTTTCTTCTTTATTGCTCCCTGACCAAAACATTGGGGAAATATCGTCATTTACATATATTATGCTCAGGGCTTCACCAAAATAGTGTTCTTCAAGCTAAACGCTGAAGGAAAATCCATACAGGCAATTTAATGAGTGAAGCTAAATTAGACTGAATGAAAACTTTTGATTGAAAAACATAAAACTGGCATCAGAGTGATTTTATTCCTCTGTGAGCCCTGAAACCCCTCCAGTATCGTCACGTCACGAAGATAATTAACATCAGTAAATTAATGTTGATACTCAACCTGAATATATCTACAAGGCACAGGTTTACTTGGGTGGATTGAAGACTACCCTCTATGCTATGCACAAATAAAATGCAGGGTTGGCATTAAAATGGGCTGATTACAGCAAGAACAATTGTTTTTCATGCATATGTGCACTGAGGTGTGATGTGTAACTAAAAACAATTCTACTCAGAGATTGTTGTTAAGTGGTTGTTCAGGTTTTATAATCACATAAACACAATATAGACTACACACTAAATCAAAAGGTACAGTTAGCAGTTGGTATTCATAAACAGCAATGTAATAGCAGTGCATGGCTTATTTTTAATAATTAGTTAAGTTTTGTTACTTGGAGAATTGACCATGTGCTAAAGCGGCTAGATTAAAGTTTTGCAACTGCCAAAGCAATGAAAGATTCAAAGAGTTTGGAGGATGGTGTCTTGTGTTTTCTACACAAGAGTAGAAAAGTCTCTTATGTGTCAGTAAAGTTGTAAAATGAAAACTGAAAAACAAGCAACATTTTCTTTTAACGATGTTGCCACGGGTTGGAACACAGGCAGATTTTATGCTTCCCGAAAGAACATTGTGATAATCTCTAGAAATATTCTTTACCAAGTGTCACTGTGCTTGACAGGTTGACAGATAGTTATGCTATGTTTCAAATAAAATTAGAAATAAATTGAATTGTTCATACGTATAATACTGTTCTCAGAAAAATCCTCATTGCTGTACTTATTTACAAGCCAGAACAGGAGCATTTGTAGGGATCCCTGCCTTCAAACACTTGCTAATATAACTGTTGTTGCTAATTTTGAGCCTGTGCAAGGTAGAAGCGATAAATCAATTATCTGTTACCTGTATCTTAAATGATAAAGATTAGTTTAAAGGTTTTATTGGGACATGACAGGCAGAAAGTCGGTGGGTGTCGGAGGAGGGAGGGAGAGTGGCGTTAAAGATCCTGACTCAGAGGTTACCTTGGGGACGGCTTGCACCTTTCTGCATCAGGTATTGCCAGAAAATATTAGCAGAGGCAGCGTGAGGTGGGGGTTTTCAAAGCAGAGCTGCATGCAAACAGGAAGCTGGCATCCTGCTGGGATGATGCCAGCATTCTTTCTCCCTGAACAGACGCTACCAGTGTCCACTACCCTTTGTTCCCATCCCCACACAGAATGCTCACAGAATAAAAATGCTCACCTTGATGCCTGTAAGGACATAACAAAGTAGAAAAACAACAGCTTCTTGCCAGATTTTAATTATCAACCAGCTCAAGTGTTGATGAGCTGCTGTAGTTAAAACAGTAAACAGTGACTTGGAGGGAGCTTCCTCTACATTTTGCTCTAAAGGAAGCATGCAAAGTATCTCAGTGATTTGTCTTTGTTACACAGCTGGCTCAGATGGATACTTAACACTCCAGTGCTGGATAACAACGCTTAGAAAATGTCGAGAGATGTGAGAGCTGAGATTCAACTTTCTTCTTCATCAGCATCATTGCATTGGCAACTGTCTGCCAGTGATGGAATGGAGCTGAGTTCATTTACACAAGCACATTTCTTATGAACATTATGACGTACTTGTACTTCGCTAGAGTGTCCCATTTTGTGCACTTTTAGCCAAAATTCCTAAATAAATAATATACTTATATCAACTCACCAGTGTCTAAAGGAACAGTAATTAGTTCCACTATTATAAGCTGAAACATTGGTGATTCTTAAATATTAATGTATCAATAATCATTAATCAAGTGATATTACATACATTTTTAATTCTGAAATCAGCAATTCTGCATAAGTTCTCTTGCCTCTGATACTTACATGTATTTTAATATGAGTGGTTTTGTACTTCTACTTAAGTTCAATATTGAAATGCTGTACTTTTACTTGGAACAGAGTATTTCTACACTGTTAAAATACATCTTTCACTGAAGAAAAGATCTGAGTACTTCTTTCACTGCTGGCAAAATTAATGTAAAAGTAATAATCATTTTTCAAATTTGTGACAGCTTGAAGAGCATGAAAATGGAAAAACACACGTTATTACACTTTGCTGGTTCGATAGAAATACATATATAATGACACAGTTAATTAACATGCTTCAGTTTATTTTAATGGAAGCCTCATGAAATCAGACACCAGTGGGGTTCACTGCCCTGCATCAATCAGATCAGCTGCACTGTGAACTAATGTGTTTTAGCCTGTTTCTTCAAATGACAAGAGCAAGTGCATAATGTGTCTGCTAACAGGCTGCTAATTTAACACTGTGATGGCCAATAACCTCAAATTAATTTGTAGAAACATAACAAAAACACTATGATGAGCAATAAATAAGCCCGATGAATGTGAAACAGTGAACAAAATTGATTCAGTCAGTGATGTTTGTAAAATAGTTAAGGCTCTGAATAACTCTATTTGTAGCCCTAGAGCTGCTTTTTAATATGAAACTAAATAAAAAATTAAAAAGTCAGATCAGCTTCAAACTTAATACTATTTTGATATTTCTAGGTTTATAATAAAGAGAACTTTTCTCTTCAAGCATGTTGAAAACAGCTGCTGTTTATTAAAAATGAAGGTCAGATTAATAATAAATAAACTACAAATTATTGTAGTTTTTATGTAATTATTTTCATGTAGTTTAGTACATTTGTGTTGTGTTGCTCCAGATGCCATGTAATGCTACCTTCTGTTTATTAAGAGGTATCACAGACAGACAAAGATGGTTCATTCCCTCTGGACCAGATGTCAATCAGTGAGACACCTGCTGTTTCATTTGTCAAAGCTTGTTTCATAAAACTGAAATATGCATCAATTTGGGTTGAATTTTGCCCTCCCACCTCCCATTCAGTGCTGTGCCTGAAACTTTTTGATGCTCCGCCTCTCATGACTGTCCTTGAACTCACGAGGTTTTCTCACAGAGGAGAGTATTCTCTTTTTGAACAGAGATGGATTTTCTTCCATTGGATCTGCTGTTTGAACAAATAAAATGCAGGGTTGGCATTAAAATGGGCTGATTACAGCAAGAAAAAGTGTTTTTCATGCATATGTGCACTGAGGTGTGATGTATAACTAAAAACAATTCTACTCAGAGATTGTTGTTAAGTGGCTGTTCAGGTTTTATAATCAAATAAACACAACATAAACACAAAGACTCAGCTCTAAATCAAAAGGTACAGTTAGTAGTTTATATTCATAAACAGCAGTGTAACAGCAGTGCATGGCTAATTTCTCTTAATAAGTTGAGTTTTGTTACTTAAAGAATTGACCATGTGCTAAAGCAGCTAGTTTATAGTTTTGCAACTGCAGCAGCAGTGAAAGTGTAATGGATGGGCTTGGCATTGATGATTACATAAAAGGTAGTAAAGTCAAAAAACATTGTTTGGTCTTTTCATGGTACAAGTTGACATTAAGAAAAAATAAATCTACAACATACAGCAGAACAGAGAGCAAGGCTCAAAATGAAGATGTTTTTTAAATCATGAAATATATCCCAAACATAACTGGCATCCTTCGATTAAGATAAAGTATTTACTTCATGAGCTAAACCATGAAAATAATAAAAGGGACGAGGATTTTCAGAGCTCCCAGCTAAACATTATTATGCAGAAGATTATCTTACACAAAATGCCAGCTGCAAAAATGTCAAGCAAGCACAACTTTGAGTGATGTGTTCAATGTTACAGAGAGTGCCCTCCATTTTTGGCATTAACACCATAGCCAGGGGATAAATTGGATCGGGGCAACTCGGACATCAGCCCTGGCACACAGACTCAGACAACATTAAGCTCAGCTAAGCTCTGACATATCTTCTGTCAACAGCAAAATTATTCACTCATACTTTTCTGCTGTGGAAACAGAAAAGTATTGTTTATGTCAAGGGTGGGGAATCCAGCCTCTGAGCCACAGACAGCTGAGAAACAGTTTAATCAGGCCCACGAGAGAAATTTCGACATACAAGAAAGCCCAAACCAAACATCTAATAGCAAACTGAGGGTCAAATTAGAAACAGCACTGTTTTTGCAGTGAGATGCAACTCCAGATGTTTTGGAAAGCATTTTGCAGCTCAACTTTTAGATGCATGGAGCATCTTGCAAATGCAGGTCTTTTTTAAATGTTATAAATAAAAAAAACTTGCAAAAAGCACCTGACATCATTTGAACATCTATAATCCTAAAGTACTAAGCCTAGAACCAATGAACATGCAGACAAATCTTCTGAACCAGCTGGTAGCAACATTACTCCCAGTGTTTCCCCCTTTTTCTGATGGTCTCCATCCCTCTGTGTCCAATGTGCTGCTTCAGAGCCGGAACAAAGAAGTGCCCTCTGCTATCTATTTACAAATGTACATTTAAATGAAATTAAAAAAAATATTTAAACCTATTAAATATATAGAACTGTGAGTATAATTTGTAGCAAAATAACGCCTGAGGAAATAAGCCTAGAACCAATTAAGATAATTTCAGATGATTTAAAGAGATGAATAGAAAAACCTGCTGTGGAGCTCAATAATAAAGAAATGGCAGCCTGATTTGGACGTCATGGTGAATAATAGCGCACACCTCTCAAAGGTGAACCTGAAGCTCCCAGCTAGCTTCTCTGCTCTGCTTTCAATGTAAAATCGTTTAAAGTAGAATTAAAGCTGTGTTGAGTGCAACTGAAAAAGGGGCAGCTCTGTGCTTTGTCCTGCTCTGTAAGAACTAAAAGCTACGACATCTGGTGAGAGTGCAAAACTCTTTCAGTTATTTGGAGTTTGCAGACATGGAAAGTAAACAAAAGGAACTGAACGTGCTGCATTTGCTACACTGTTTGATTCAGAGCCAAAAGATGTAGCTAACTACCTACAACACAAAACCGCTGAGCTGCAAGGCAACATCGAGCTCAAAGATGGGTACAAAAACCTCTCTGTGCAGGAGTTCCACAAACTGTTTGCACATCTTGAGGATTTTTCTAGTTTGTCTACAAATGCAATAAAATTTGCATCATTTGGAAAACCTACAACTGTGAGCTGATTCATTTCCTGACTGGCCCAAACAAAGGCTCAGTTACACTGAAGACTGCCTGAGACAAACCTGGAAAATCAGCTGCTACAGCATCACCACGGTTACCATCTGATGTCAGACACCTCACTGAGGAGAAACAGCTCCAGCCATTGCGTCAGAGGTTAGTGTAATATACAGTATGTGTTCAATAATTTAGTGTGGCCTTGATAGGAAAAAGGTCCCTCACCCCTGCTTTACATGCTGGTCATTAAAATGAAATAAGATTGGTTTTAGTGGACTGTCAGTCACTACTAACCGCCCACTGCCTACTGTGTCAGCACTGACATGATTTAATGCGCTTGGACGAGCAACACCAGCAGACCCTGTCCAGCACACGCTGTCAGTCATTCACATGAGGTGGAACTCTGTGTGTGGATAAGGCAGTTTACTTTGTTAACAAATAAACTTAAAATTTCCCTGTTTCTGTGAACTGTAATGACTCCGTGTCCAACAAAGTTTCCTTTACATCCCTTGTAGATGATGAATGGTTATTGGTTTGTTGTCTGCTGGCAATCCTGGAAAAGTGTCTGCATCCTTGATTTCAAGACGTTTCATTAGTGCAGCACCAGGATCTGCATCTCTGGGACTGACTGGATACACAAAATTAAGATATAAAAGAAAGACTGAGAGCAGCAGCCTCAGAACCCAAAATAAATTTACCATGGAAATCACTCTGCGCTTTACTTTGAAAGTTAGATACCGAGTTGATCTGCTTGTGTTGTGAGTCACTCACAGGATTATAAAAATCCTGAAGCAGATCATTACTGTTCTTCTGCAAATTTCTTCAGATGAGGGTTATGGGACTTCAGTGCAGGGATGGAGTCCAATTTTAACAGGCGCACTGAGAACAAAGGCAGATTGTTTACTGTATAAATACTACAATAAAATTGTCCCTTCCTTACATTTTTGTGTGTTTGGACAAGAAAGGCTTGATTATGTGTCATTAGCAGTGCAGAGTTCAGTGGAAATGCAAAGGCTTAATGAGAGGATGTATTCTACAGAGCCTCTTCAGCCGCCCGTGTCACATCACGGAGCAACCAGGTAGTCATTAGAGGGACAGATGGTGCTGCAGCTGATTGGTCTCTCTGCTGACCTATTTGAAGGTGTTTTTCCTCCTCATCGGGCTTCTCCACAGAAGTGGTGAGCAATGTAGGAAATAGCAAGACTCAAGTATACACTTCAGTAATCTGCAGGAGGTCTATGATGTGTGGGAGACTGTAAGGGGTAAAATGGGTTGAGAATTACTCATGAGTAATTTAAAAGCCCACTAAACACGTCTCCTTGTTACACGAAGCTGTACAATCAGAGGCTGTTCATATGGCCCATGCTTCCTGAGGAAAGGAATAAAAACACAGAACTATGGAGCTTGCATCCTTGCAAGACCAACCTGAAGAATGCCTCTCAAAACATCTGTGAAGGCCACTTTCCACTTGTATGTTGGAATGCAAATCAAGTGATTTTGTAATCTAATGCTAGAAGAAGTGTGGAAGTAGAAGATTTCTTAGTGATTCTAACATGTTCTGTGTCCGTTAGCTAAACTAAGCAGCTAAGGCTTCTTCTTTCTGCATCAGTGACAGGCTTTTTGAGAGAGACTCTTCAGGTTGGTCGTGTTGTACTGCATGTTCTGTCAAACTGTCATTTTTTCATCTTCAAATGCTCAGATGCACAAAAACCATCTGCAGCCAAGTCAAATGAAGCTGGATCATATAAAAGACAAAGTATGTCTTTATATAAGTCTGTGCTTTATGAAGTATGAGATGCAAAAAGCAGTTTCACTATCTGAGCAGCCAGAAATCCTTATCATCTTCTTAACAACTAATTTCATGTAGAGAAAGATCGAACCGCCTGGCCGGTAATCTCTCTTTTTGACAGCTGTGGTGTTCTGAATTTACAATTGAAACCTGCACTAGAAATAACACAGCAACCAGAAGACGAACAGACAGGACTCTTACAATGAGTCCATTCTGCAACATTTCAGAGCAGGATGAAACAGGGCAGCAGCAGGAATAATCAAGGCAAGATGGAGAAATCATGAATTATGGGTCACTTCAATGATGGCTGTCGCTGCGGCGATGGCATCAAAAGACAGTGCGATGGGTGTGGAGGAGCCCTCCTGTCAAAGTCATGATATTAACAAATGGTGAATAAAGTGGACGAAGGAATTTATAATTTTCACTGTCTGCCACAAAATCATACACACAAAAAAACCAGCATCTTGTGAGAGCAAAAACAAGGCCTCGCAGTGCTTGACAAATGAGCCAAATTAGTCATGGAAGCTGTTTACAACAGGATGCCTTGTCTGCAAAGGATTTTATCCAGGGATTTCACTAAAAATATACTCAATTTTGTTGAAATTATGTAAAAATCAACAAGACCAGTTATAAGAGAAGTTACTCAGCGAGGTCTGAGTCTGCCAGTGTAACACAGAGAACAACTTTAAGATGTCTATGCAAAGTGTAAGGCTTTTAATTATTGTGTCAAACGGCTAATGAAAGGAGAATTTCAGGTAAAATGTTACCTTGAGGCTCTTGAATGTTCCTAATGAATTAAGCAAATTTAAAGCAGTTCTCTGTAGCGGAGGAAAGAGGCTTGGCTGCAATAGGCAGGCAGCATAAGGCAGAGAAAAAAATATTTGCCTCTGTCTCAAGGATTCATCCCATAACCACTTAAAGGCATAATATGCTTTCCTAAAAATACAATGTATTTACTCACGCAAAACGAATGCCTCTCAATCATCGTGTTGGACCGAATAGAAGTGTGAATTCTTATACACTGTGTTTGTGTTTGAGACGTTTCTGGGCATCAGCCTTTGGGCAGCAGTGTGAAGCGCCAAGCCAACAACGGTAAGAGGGTTAGATGTCTGTAAAAACACAGAAACCAGGTTTCACTGTCTCATATCTCTTCTCTAGTCTGCTTCGTGATCTGCGGGTCTGTGTACACACACACAGAGCAAAGAAGCAAACACCAGACAGAAGAAATAAGTGACTTCATGCAAAATTTGGCATCTTGCAGGTTTGTGGGAAGGCATGTTTACTGGTGCTTTAGAACATGACTGCTGTGAAACAAAAAAATAACCTTTTATTTCTCCACTTTACTGCTTTGTTCTTGGCAACATCACTCCCTCTCTTCATTCACTCTTTAGCTCATTCCACTGATCTGGTTGGGGGGGGGCAAGTTGGATTGTTGTGTTTGCAAACAGTAACAGACAATTTCTGCATACTGTGTCTTCAAGAATGGATTGATGTGTTGAAAGAGAAGGGAGCAAAACAAATCCCTAATACTGGAAACTGCTTGGTTCAAGAAGATGGTGACAATTCAAACAAAAGCACCAATTATGAGAAAAACAAATGTGTGAATAGAAATCACAAACAAAACAACATGGTTCATAATGTCAACAGGTTACATATCAAGGTTCTCTATTTGTGCTGTTCCACAATAACAATAATGACAAACGATTGTGTGAGAGATCAAAACAAAGCAAAATCAATGCACCATCTTTCAAATAAACCTTTTGCTGTATAAATGCAGTAAAGCCTTGAAGCTACTGGAGGCGAACAGCCTGAGGGAGCCTGTAGCACTCACAGATGAAACACTTGTAGCAGTATGGCTGTGTATTTAAGCTCACTGACCTGCCTGTATCATCTCAGCTCAGGAGGCAAAATGGACCATGTGTTTCTCCTGTGTGTGTGTGTATGAAATGGATGCCTCTCCACCTCATGTGGGAGAATCTGCTACAGATCATCAGCTCTGGAGCTGGCAGTGATTTCTCCAAACACACTTTCTCAAGGCAGATGCTTACTGACTGTAAGGGTGGACCCAAGCTGTTTCACTGATACTAAACTGATTCACAAATATATGCAAAGATTCAGTGCTTTTAATGAAACAATATCATAAAATCTGATCTTAAAGCAGCACTATAACACACCTGATAATGAGGTTTACCAACACTACAGATATTGCACAGTTTTATATGCTGATTGCTAGAAATGGTAAAAGCAAAAGCTAATTCATTTAGTTGCCTCTACAAACTGGCGTATCAAGCATTCTCCTAATGAGTTTCTCATTTCCAGGTTAAAGGGGTCTGTAAATGCGTTGTTTATGAAGCCAGGCATTGATGTATTGATAGGGTAAAAGCAGCTGTGGGATCTGCACATGTGACAGGAAGTAATTAAGCTTCCATTACACAGAGCCGCTCATCTCTGCAAACCGTTAATGCACTCCAAAGATCTTTCTCATGCACCCTCCAAATGCAAGCTCCCAGTTAAAGTAAAAAGCCATGCATGACCCTCCTGTCTGCACAGCCTTTACTTTCTCTAATAACATTGGCATTAATGATGAATCATTATGCAGGGGATTCTGGCATTTAGCCTCATTATCTGACAGGCTGCAGCTCCCCTGTCAACCCCAAAGACACCTCTGTCCAAATCCTATTATTCCTCCACTCCTTCGGCCCTGTGGCGGCGTAAAGAGGATCGCCAAACCTTCTTAAGTATAAAGCACTTCACCGTGACACATGTTGTTGACCACAGCTACACCCGTGATGTGCTGCACTTGAGTCAGACAACTGAATCAAGACCTGCATTGTGAATACAGAATTTTGATGTCATACTGTACACCCACACAGACCACACAGATAGGTTTTCATTGTCATATGCACCCACACACACAATCACACAAGAGAGCAACATGCAAGACACACTTTTCTTTTGTGACAACACTGTTGTGTCTCTGTGTTACCTCTAAAAAAGCACAGGTACTCTTCAATTCACCACCGCTCTTCCCTCTCCCTCGCTCCCAAAGCTCCGTCATGAAATATGCATTCACATTCAATATGTTGGGATCCAGAGTCAACACACACAGAACCAAAGGAAAAGCCCTGTTTCCGTTGCCAATTGCAACAGCAAAATCTGCTTCTTTTAGCTTCCAGCTCCTTTTTTCACTGGTACAGTGCTGTGGATAATTTATGATACAAGTTAAAGCTGTGAGGCAAACGCAATTACAGCCGGCCACCGTGAGTCACTCCGTCACAGACTCAGACCTTTTGTCTCCATTGATCGTCAAGTGAAGAATGAAAAAGGTCCCCATCTTTCCATGTTGCTTATTCAATCAGGATTTTGTCAACAATGAATGCATAGTTTTCATACAAATAACACAGTGAATGTACATGAATGTTATGCATTTTTGAAATGCTTTGTCATGCAACTTGACTCTGTGTTTGTGCATGATGCAGAGAGCCAGCAGAGTCGTTTCAGAGACTCCGCAGTACAGAAAGCAGGGCATGGGGAAGGATGATGGGAAACAGCTCCAGGGCTCCTATTACAGGTGCAGGATATAGAAAGATAACAGAGGACACGTGTCTCAGGAGAAACTCTGTCCGGAAAACTTAAGCCTGCACTAAAACTGCATTTTTGGTGCCATGCAAGGTGAAAGAGACTATTACAAAACCCCTTAAAATTTAGAAAGAGTGCAGTGTTGGAACTCTTGTCACTTTGCATTACAAAGAAATAATTGTCTGAAGGAGAACTCTACAAAACAAAATCCACCACTTATAAATGTAACTGATTGCAGGAACCTTGTTAATAATGCTGCTCAGGAGTTCTTTACCAGTATATCTCTTCTTTACAAGCAGATGGCTGTAGTCACTGTGAGAGATATGCTAATTTAAGCCTTGCCCTAGAAATACATGCACTTCAAGCAGTTGGCAATGTGTCCACGGAGCACCCCTGCAGAGACAAGAATACAATGGACAACCAACATTTATTTAATTCAGACAGCCAATCTGACAAATGACCTGTTCACTGTCATAAAACAGATATGTTTTAAGATTTCTAGGTACCGATGAAATGCAGCACGTCTCCTCCATCATGAAAAAAGAAACACAGCAAGCTACACAATTTAAAATAAAATCAATACTATCTTCATTCTCTCTGATGCAACGACAAAGTGATTCATGTCCACATCATCAGAGAAAAAGCTTGCTCCATCTGAAGTGTTGTTCAAGGCGCTGTATTCAGTTCAATAGGCACAGTTGCCTCAGATGATGAATGAAAAGAAAAGTGGAGGAAGACATGGTAAATGTTGCACCAAATCCATGTGTTCTGTTCTATTTTCTCTCACCTGAAATATCAAGGCAGGATTGTGCAATTCTTCAACTCAAATTGAAAGTGACAGAAGGCAGGAATAGATCTCTGGGATTCTTGTGTGTTTTGCTTGTATTTTAGGTCTAGTTTATATACATAAACCTGCCGCTGCTGTTCTTTGCCACTGTTTTTGGGATTGCAGTTATTGCGCTTTAAGTCAAAAGTGCATACACAGTAATAATATACGCTTCCACAGAGCCATTTTGGCCGGGAGCCTCGGTCTGCTAAGTGGTGTGCAAAAAGAGAAAGTAAATTACCATAATACCATGTTTTCAGATGTGGTAAAAAGCACCAAAGACCCCAGACATGCTCAAATGCTGAGCCAACAGCTGTTCCCAAATGCAATTCACATTAAATTGTATGAAAGGCCTCCAGGATGTGACCTCTGGATGCCCTTTATAATGACTGAATGCTTTGATCAACAGCCACATAAAGAGGCAAAATGCAGTTAGTGTGTGGTCACAACTGTTGTACTATGACTGAGATGAAGCTGATTCAGTACATCTATTACACATTGCTAGCCCATTAAAGTATAAATATAAGCAAGAAAACAACAAAAAAGATTTTTTGGCCACTTGGGGGCAGCAGACACACAAGCTATAAACACAGCACTGATATATATTCACCTTTTAAACTAATTTGGTGACATTTTTAGCAATGAAATTTCTATTTACACGTTCAGGAGACCCATAGTGACCTTTGCATTTATTGAGAGTCATGTTTCTTACTACCTAATGAATATAAGTCCAACATTCATGTTCCTTTTAGCTTTTTTTTGGTCACCATCTAACCATTAGTTGATATTTGTCTGTCTGTTGTTTGGTGCTGACGGAGTGGACACAGGAAATAATTTCTCAAGAGCATTTTGCCTAACAGCTGCCTCCTGCTTCCAATAATGATGCTGAAGAGAAACATAATGAGAAATGAGCTGATTTCAGTTTGATGAGCGGATCAGTAACACTCAAATATGTGAAGGTAAGCTTTGTTTAAAGACTGGTGACGGGGAAAAGCTAGTCTGGCTCTATCTAAAAGTAAGAAACAAAAAAAGTTCATGTGATGTCTTTGCTTTTTATTCTTTGGACAGAGTCAGGCTTTTGGTTTTCTCTGCATCAGATCTTTAATCTTCTCCTGGCTGCAGCTTCAAATTTAACAGATGGACATTTGAGCGGTAACGATCTCACCTGACTCTGGGAGAAGGTGAGTCCAAGCATCTTTCTAAAAATGTCAACTCTTCCTTTAAAATCACACACCTTGCTCAATATTTCTGAGATTTTCTATATGTCAGAGGTTCAGCAATTGTGGGGTGATGGGCGTCTGACACGACAGGGAAAAATCTATATCCATCACAGCGGGGAAAAGAAAGTCTCCTACTTTTCAAAAGGGAGAGGCTACAGAACTACTGCCAAGAGGAATAACATGCAGAGCACAACAACAGCCTGCCATTCATCAAATGCCAATACCTCAGTTCAGGTACAGAGAATTGTGGTTTTATGTCAGAAACGAAAGGCAGTGCTGCTGGTTTGTGTGCAATGGCTTAAAGGAAGAATAAATAACAGGTGCACTGCTGTGTCCTTGTTCGTTGCAGAGAATCAAGTCCCAGAATCCTGCGAGAGGTAAGCATGTTTCCAAATGAATTTATTCACCTTGACATAACTTTCTTCTCCTTTTCAGCATGGTCACCCTTTCCCTTCTCCACATGGCTTTGTGTTGTTTGTCCGGTGGAATTGAAACATCCTTTGTACTTGAAAATAGACGCAGCTATTTGTTTTCATTCTGCAGTTTTGGCCGCATATCTGAGCTTACTGACAGGAGCAGCTAAAATTTATTCCTACTGAGCGCAGGGAATTTAAGGTCCGCCAGTGACACTCTGCCTCTGTGACCTGGCATATGCTGCATTATTAAGGGTATTTTCATCTGATAATTATGAAAAACTGCTGTGTTGGCTTTAAAATGCGGCCTCGAACTTGGCGACTCTGCAAAGAGTAATTTTGGAAAGATAGGATAAAATTACTCAGAATCCTTACCTAGAAAAAGAAACAGCAATAATGAATCTTAACCAGGATATTGATGAAGATATTTCTACATCACATATGTTTCCCAAAAAGCATGAAACTCACTCATTACTATTTTTGGCCAAGGCAGTTCATGCACACAAGTTATCAGTCCAAATTTAAAAAACAAACAAACTGTTCTTTCTTTAAAATGAGGAAACATACTCCTCTACATATCCTGATGAATATGATCTTGAGAATCTGCTTCCCAGGTCTCATTATTCCTCTGGGAGGAAACAGCTCGTGTCAAACTGTCAGTTAGATGTGTTTTATCTTGTCACAATCACAGGAGGAACAACTAATGATCCTCAGAGAACAGAGAGAACAGCAGGTTTCTATACCTCTTACAATTACTGGGTATGTTTATTTGGATCATGTGCCATGCAGAAGTGATGCTGCTGTGTCTCCAGCTTTTATTTAATCTAAATAGTCTGTCTGTCCCATTTAGTATAACTCCTCTGTTTTCTTGAAGTAGCATCACTTTCAATCTGCTCCTCTAAAAAGTATAGATTGATCAATAGCTAGTGTTAGAAACTTTATTGAGCAAGTCAAAAAAAGAAAGAAACAAAAGCAAAGAAATTTAAATTTGATCAATAATGAATCTTTCAACTGATCTCTAAACTTACAGGATTATGGGATTTTTATTTTTCTGTTTTTTAAGTCAGAACAGACAGGAGTTGAAAAAAAGCTTCCTGGGCAGGTTACGATAATATGATTCCTCCAAAGCACAGCCCTGCATGGTCCAAAAAAGTGCCTCATTATGCAGATAATAATTGGTGCTGACAGTCAATGATGAGTAAAATAGAACTGCAGAGTAATTACATGAGTATATTCATCATAGTTACTGTCTGTAATTATGTCTTGGCAGTTTTACTGTAATTCAGTGACGAGACAGACTGCACAGCGAAGGATGTGAAGGGAGCTGCAGAAAATCTAAAAAAATACATCTCGCAAAATCTGATCACACTTATATTTGCAGTATTTTCTTGCAAATATTTTTATAAGTGGTGCGCAAAACAGGGAGTATAGATAACCACAACATATTTTTCAAGGACTTTTCAACATCAAAATCAGACTAACGGCCATCAAATTTGCCTGAAGTCAGTTGCTCCAGTTTTCAATGGATTCTTTCACTATATATCCCTTTCATCTTCATAATGTCTTATTCCAAACTGCGTACAGACTGAAAAAACAAAAGTTGTAATAGAAAATATCTATAAAAGGCGAATACAAAATAGCAGGATATGCTTTCAGTGAATGTTTATTCACATGTTTCTTCAAGGCCAAATAGCTATTAAGACAAAGAGCTCACTGAAAAACCCACAAGCAAGATTATGAAAACCTTAAATCTCAGAGACACACAAACACATTATGCACTCTACAGTCTGGCTTTGTTTATCTCCATTCTCCCTGTGTTGAAGGAAGTCACGTTGGGTTGTTTTATTTTTATTTCTCTTAATCACAAGTTTTTCCTAAGGGACATTACTGGACATGTAACATTTAGTGAGGAAAATAAGGAAAAAAAACCTGCACAATGACAGTAATTAAGAAAAAAAAACATTTCCAGGTGAAAAAACAAAAATGTTCTGGAGCCAGTTCAAGTTCAACCACTCTAGTTTGACAAAGTTTCTGCAAAGTCAGTGGTGGCACAGCCTTGGGTGATTCATCTCAACCACACAGTCTGAGTGAGAGGCCTGATGCTGGCAGGTGGCACTGAGCTTTTTCACTCTCTACAATGAGGCATTGAGATACAGGCCAGTGGCAAATTGAGCAAAACTCCAAAAGAAAAAAAAAAGAGAGGAAAAAATGCAGGCAAACCTCAAAGACACTTTCTAAGCCCTGCAGAACTAGTGCTTTAATGTGAACTCTTTATACCAAAACTTAAGAAAAAGTACAAGATGGAGGCTTATTTCCATACCTCAGTACAGTGTTCAGTACATATGTGATTAAATTTTTATCGACACATCTTCAAACTGACCTGATTATACTGAATCACCACTGTCACTGGCTCAGTCAGCAGGTTTAAGCAGTGGAGCTCCTCTTTGGTGTTTGAGGATGACTTCATCTGCTCAGCTGTGATTTAAGGCGCGTCACTTCCTTGTTAAAAGCATATGAAAGACCACAAAAGTCTCAAAAACAATCATGGCTTTATAATTTAGTTGTGAAAAATAAGATGATGAGCTTCTAATCACATGTGCAGGGTTTGTATATGCAAGTTTTGCACTGAGCTGAAAGTGGCAGACTAAAGACAGTCGAATCAGAGCACAATATCAGGCGCCATAAACAGTGATACGTTCACTTACTGCTATATGTTCCAAAGTGCCTTGCAATGGAGTTGCGTTCACTAACTGACATACTTGTGTTGATCTGAACAGTGATGTGAACCATCTAAATAATCAGTGAGTATAAATCTTGGAAGTGAACTGAATACAGTGATTTAATCTACATAGATTTGTGATTTCCACCTCACCTTCAGTATGTGCTCTTTGTTTTCAAGTCAAATACATCTAAGAACCTCATCACAGACTTAAATGATAGTAATAAATCAGACAAAAGGATTATTGATTGTATCACGCAGAACTTAATGTGAGCCATAGAAACACATCTCATAAATGTTTGTGCCGTGTATATGATGGATTGTAGGCAGAGTACAGACACAATGAATGACCCCCCGCTCCCCTCAGACAACAGAGATACTCTGTTAAAGGATCAGTAATCTAATTTTTACTTCTCATGATACCTGAGATTGTCTTTGCTTGTAACATACTCTTGAGAGATGTACAACAAATGAAACTGAAACTTAAATTAAAGCTGCAAGCAGCGTTGGTAGAGCCCTCGCACTCTGGCCCGTCGAGGTACGTATCCTTGGCATTAAAATGTAGACAATTAATCAATTTTTTCTATTTAATTAATTTTTTTCCATTTTTAACGGATTTTGGGTCAATTTTCAAAAATCACGAGCTTTTATTTTGAAAGAGTTTGGTGCTATTATTTTGAAAGGTAGAGGAAGTCCTTGCGATCAGGTCAAGGTGTGATGTACATGAGTACTGGCATTGATTTGTAGAAAATGAATTCATTTTTAAGGTATTTTGGGTCATTTTTGGAAAAAGTAAGAGCTTTTATTTTGAAAGCGGTCTGAGCTTTTATTTTGAAAGGCAGAGGAAGTCCTTGTGATCAGGTCAAGGAGTGATGGACTTGAGTACTGGCAGCTGTGTGGGTATGAGACAAAAATGCAAGCAGACAGAGAAATCCACATTCAAATCAATGGAGAAATCCATCAAACCCACACCTGTTTGAGCTAAGATGGGTCAAACATAGTTGGAGCTACAGCCTTCATTAAAATTTTAAATGGGTCACAAGACTTGGATCTATAAATCTTGTATTTACATGCTTTTGCTATCTTGTACTGTTTTTGAGTTATCACAGTTTTAGTTTTATACTTTTCTCTGCTCCCTCTCAGATTTTATAATGGGTGTGTATTG
>JAPZDV010000005.1:11766837-11819651 GCA_029814665.1 Acanthurus lineatus
TGGCTTCATTGACAGTAGGAGAAGTCAAAGAAGATATTTTTTCGGGACTTCGGTAATACATGCGATATGAAATTCATTTTATCTTAGACATGTTTTGTATGGAAACTGTAAGAGATATAAAATTTCCTCTTAAATCTGTTAACAGACCAAATATATTTGCCCAGTATAAATGAAGAAGCTCCATATGGGTACAAATGTGCCATTATTCTGCTCTGCAAAATGCGGCTAAACTAAACCCAGAGGGATTAGGACAAGCTCTAGAGAGCAGAGACGCTGCAATGAGTGAAAATGCTTAACTGACTGATTTGGACTACAGTGTGCCATATTGCATATTCAGGTGAGTGCTGCATGAATCCTGAGACTTTCCTCAGCACCAGGACTTCAGTGGGAGTTCAAATGAGGGGACTCGGCCCCTGAGGGACGAGTTCCTGCTGGCAGAGAGCTAATTTACCCCATGACTTGACAAATCACATAGTGGATGAAATTTTACCTTTAAAGTCTTTAAAACTAACAGGAACCTGCTGTAATTATAAACAAATTTCACACATAGAGCATATATAAGAAAACTGGAGCTACATCCTTTACAAATTTACTTAAATGAGTGGGACTGAAATGTCTCTGTGTGATTATAAACTCACACAAACATTACTGCGTCTCTGCAAGACTAATTGCAACTGAAGAAAATTAGATTAGATTACATTTAAACTGTGCTGTAATTACACTGTCGTGAGTACTGAGAAAATGAGACTTGATCTTACTAAAAATATCTAACTGAAAGTATAAGAAAAAGCAGTAAAGTGCTGAGTAATATACACCTACAAAGATGTTAGTAGTGAAAAATAATATGCTAATATATGTAGTAGGGATTCAGCTAGTTTATCTGAGATTTAGCACAGAGGAATTTTTTTCTCTTTTGTGAGAAAAATGTGACAACTACTTTCAGGTGTTAAACCCTAAGCACACATAATTCTCCACAGTAAGAGTTGACCATCCAAGTGAAATAAGTACATAAGTCCTTTTTAGTGGAACAGGACTTGAAGGTCAGGAGAAGTATGTGCTCAGGACAAATAAGCTATAGTTTTGACTGGACCACTTTTACAGAGGGATTGTGGGTTTTGTCAGTATGCAGGTGGATGTTAGTTGAGGGTCTGTGGCAGGACACAAACTCCAGGTTCTTGCAATAAAGTTAGACACTGACTTTAGACATAAGTCTTTCAAAATGAACATCATCCCAAGGGCTACAGGGACAAGATGTTTACAAATGACAGCATCAGAACACCTCTGTGAGAAAGGTGACGTGTCAAATTAGATTTATTCAAAGGGATCTAACAGTTCTAGATGACAGTCTTCATGCCTTCTATGGTCATTCTGGTTTGTGTCTAAGGGAGGTGGAGAAAAAGTTGTCTGTTCTTGCATACATGTTTTGAATCGGTCCATTTTTCCTCAGGAGAGCAATTTGTTTCCTATGAATGTATGAGTCAGTTTTTGAGACATTCAGAATCGTAGCAGCGTGAGCAAAATAAATCAGATCTGGGCTGAGCTCAGGGACTGTTAAAGACTATGAAGTTGCTCGGCTGACTGAGATGCACTGCCAGTCACGGAGCATATATGTTAAAGGATTACAACAAGGCTCAGTTATGGTAGAATAAAGAGCATCTCAGTGTACCAGCTCTCCTGGGAAAATACACGAGCAAATTATATGAGCCCAATATAGCAGCAGACTCAGAATAAAAAATCATTAGTGTTGATTGAATGACTACTCCCACAGGAGATATTATTTTTACAGCGGCAATGGTCCTAGAATGAGCATTAATATCATTGTGCATCCTATTATTTTCTGTCAAAGGCAGTAATCAAAAATATATTTTATTAGTTCTATAGGAATCTAATTGAACTCTGGCATATTTTGAATTCTGTTTATTAGCTTACCTGCTGCACTGTTTAAAGAAAACCATGAAATAATCCTCAACATCTTATATGTGGCTGCTATTAAGATTTAGATGATTTTGTCCTGTTAGCACTGTGTTTTAAGGACATCAAGATCAAAATATCTTTTCCTGAAAGAGTCAAAAATGTTCTGCTCTGCTTGTAGTACAAACAAAGCTAAATCAAAATGCTGTCTCAGGTCAGCAGCAGCACCAGTGTTAAAGCTGCATACGAGGGTCAGGACTCCTGCAGAACTTGTGCTGGGCCCTTTTTGTCGCAGCAGTGAAAGTGGTTTGGTCTGCTGGTCACTGGGGAAATCAAGTCAAACTTCAATAGGCCCCTGTTCAGACTCATTCTTCTAATAAGGTAGCTAGAAACCAGTCACGGGCTGGAATTGTTCCTCGGTGCCTCCAAGTACAATGCATTTATTGGGTCTCACTATTACTTCCCATGAAACAGATGGAATAAGATGAACCCTGCTCACCACAATATGTAATGGTGATATTTTTTTTCACATAAATTTCTCTAACAAAATGTCAATCACTGCAGTTTTCTTTACAGGGAAACGCAAATATACTGTATGTTCAACAAACTGATCGAATAAAATTGTCGAAAGAAAAACAAATATTTACCTCCTACTTCAAATTGCACCATAACTTCAGACTGTTGATATTCAGTTCTGAGCAGAAGAACAGAAGAATGTAATATCTATCTATTTAAAATGCAAAGCTGTTTATTTTGTGCGCAGAACTGCATTAAAAATCGTTTTGTTTCCAACCTAATTTATGTGATGTTTTAACCAGTTCCCACTATTAACTGAGAAGAATCCCATCAATGAAAAAAACGTTACAGCTGGGAGGCTGCAGTCTCTTTAAAACTTGAATCCAAAAAGTAATTACCAAACGTGTGTGGGAGGATCATTATGATTAAAGCTGAAAACATATTTGGATGCACACACACTAACAAGACAGTAAAAAGCAGGTGAATGCTTTATGTGATAAAGGGTCCCAGATTTAATTAAAAAGCAAATAAAATTGCAGCAGAGTCCAAAGGGCCATGAAAACATTTCAGTTTAATATTAGATATGACAGAGTTGGATTGCATTTCTTTTGGTATGTCTTAATTAGCAAATGGTTCTGATAAGTTTGGTACAAAAATATTCAAAATAGAAGCAATTTATCTATAATGATGTTGCTGTTGTCATGGACATAACTTCCTTATTTCCCTCATAAGTAAGACACTTGCAATGGTTTTCCTATAAAAATTTCACAAACAGGAAATCTTACAGGTCAAATGTGTAGGATTTAGTGGCATCTAGTGGTTGGGTTGCAGATTGTAATCAGCTGAGTGACGCTCCACTTCCAAGAAACATGGAGCTGTATGATGTCGGACATCTTAGGAGACTAAACTGACTCATTGGAGGTGTTAACCCAGTAGGCCTTGTGGCAGAACTGCCCCTACTCTGCCTCTGATTTTTGTAGCTTCCAGGAACTAACTATAATGCTAACAGATGTCATGAACTAGGAAAGACCCGAAAGTAGAGCAAATCAGCCATGGCAGCTTACATTTTTCGTTCCTGTTGAGAAGCTCCAAAAACTGGAGTGACAGAAAGCTACTGTAGCACCTGAGGACCACAAAGCAAAGGGAGCAGTGCTTTGGTCAGACAGCCAGGCCTTGCAGAGCACTGGTGGATGTCTTCAGCATGTCGGTTATGGCAGCCAGCAGTGAACACAGGTAGCTGGGCTGTAGTGAGATCTTCTGGACTTAGATAAGGCTAGAGAAGAAAGGAGAGCGCCCGCTGCTTCTCAGCTTGTGTTGTGGTGAAATTTTTTACACAAGTTCCCTTTGGTTCAGGAGCAGGGCTTCGTCTCAAACCACTTTTTATTGCCTGTCAGACCTATTTCACCCATCCTCTCTTACCTAAGTTTTGTCAATCCCCCTCCTCCCTGCACTTTCTTTCACCCTTGCACCTTCACTTTTCATCAATTCCTCTTCACACCCATCTAATCTTTTCATCCCCCCTTTCATCCACTCCATTATCCATTCCCTCTTCCCAACCCTGCGCACCTGAACTCTCCCTTGTACCCCGTGACAAAGTCTCCTTCTTCTCCCAAGATCAGTCTTACCCAAAAACCCTCTACTATCACCCACTTCTCTCATATTGATCCAACTTTAAGAAATCCTGATAAGAGTTTTTATACCATATCCTGACATTAAATTCATAAAGTGATTGAAAAATTAATAGAGATATCTGCAGACTAATCGCATATGAAAATGATTTTTGCAGTTGATGCAGCCCTAAAGTAGACAGATACCAATCGATCATATTGAAAATACAGCTGATCATGAAAAACTCAGTCTATAACTGAGCTCTCAAAGCACACAAGCACCAGAGCAATATGCAATTTGACAGGCTGCAAATCATCTACAACATAATGACTGCTGCGATCGAGAGCAAAATATAAAACTAAAAGGCAAAGAAGGAGGCCTGGAATGTATCGAGTTTTTAGATTTAAGGGTTTTATAGACAGCTGAGAAGAGAGTGTACCCAAGTGCAAATAGTGTGAACACAGTCAAACAATCAGAAACTGACAGAGGGCTGAAGTGCCAAAAATTAGAGTATTAAAAAACAAAAACAAAAACAAAACAGAATTGTGCATATCAGGAGGAAAACATGCTATAAAAAATGATGCCTGGGAATCAATATTTTATGACAAGACATCATATCCTGTTGTTGTATGTTCAAATAAGTGCCATTGCCAAAACAAACATCCTGTGTTTGCGTCATGTTTTCATAAAACAAGCCAGTTCATTAACAGTCATTGATCTTTAATATGCACAGAAAAGTTATGCTGACATTGATCCTCTAAGAATACATGAAATTTCAATACGCTCAACAAAAACTGTTCGATTTCTGAGGAGCACAGCAGCTAAGCATGAGCTGCATGCAAGAGCAGCTCATGTATAAATATCAGTGAGACGAAAGGCTACAGGTTCTGTGCACTCACAAATATTTTCATTTATTGACTTTCAGTTTAGACCTTTTATAAAGACAGTATGTTTGCAAGTTGACTGAACTTTTGTTGCATCTCCTTCACTCTCTTTTTTTTACTTTTTTACATGCTTTGGAGCACTATTTTGATTCTTCTGTGTTGATTTATTTTGCAGTTTTGCAATTGCTCCATTTATTGCCAACTTCTGAGGAGGTCTAAAACAAGCATTTCACACACAGTTTTAACTTAGTACACTGCATGTAGAACACACATTTACACGGAAATTTGAATGTGCTAATGTGGTTTTCCACCCTATAGTTCAGGAAATATACCCAAACTATACCCAAAAATTAAATTCACATATTAACAGCAACTTTGGCTTGTTTATGTTTGAGACATTTGGTCACATTTGACAGTCAACAAACAGGAGGGCTGGCTGCCTCCTTCTAGTCACTGTGGTCTTCACAGCCTTTACAACAAAACTGCTTCACACCAGTTTGACTCTAATTTAAAGGAAGAAGCTACAACATATTATTTTTATACATTGAAATATATAATTTCTGTTATTTCTAAAGGATTTCTGCTCTAACTATTAACTGTGAAGCTGTTGGGAAAGACTGCATAATGTGTGTGTGTGTGTGTGTGTTTGAGGGAGGAGAAGAGAAGTTCTCCCTAAGTTGTTGCCATTCCTACTGGCCGTGTGCCTGTTTCTCAAATAGGTCAGGAGATGTTACACATTTCTCAGTCAAGAATATGTCAAGCTGTGCTTTTAGAGGAGAGAACAAGCAGGCAGAAACATGGGAAGAAAAGAAGCTGCACACATTACAGCCTGTTAATAAAAGGTCTGTGTCCAGGCTGTTTTAGACAAGTCAATACTGTGCTTTTGTCTTGACTTAATATAATAAACTTCATGCATCACGTTATGCCAAGAATATTAATTTTAAACCACTAATGTTCAATTCTCTTATCCTTATAGATGAAATTATTACTTTTTCTCTCTTACTTGCTTCACGCACACTTCAAACAACAGCCATTTATCTAAAGCAAAAAAACTAAATACAAAACACAGTGACAGCATCTAAATAAATGCCGCCTGTGAGCTCAGTGTTAGAGGCAAAGCAACACTGACTAAGCAAAGATACAGCACGCTTAAACCGAGGATTAAGGCTTCAGACACGTTGGACTAATTACACCTTGCAGAAACGTGATTAGTGAGAGCCAGAGCACAGACACATGGAGTTATGGAGTATGAACACAAGCTCTGCAGCGGACACAATAAACAACGAAAAAAAAAGACGCTTGTACACATACGGGCAGTCTGGCGCACAGCGTTACGCACTGTACCAGCAGATGGACATGTAATGGAAACCATCATGCGGTTGAGTGAGAGCGAGCATTAGCATTTGATCCGGATAATGATCTAAAATGTCCCGGTAATGGCAGCATGAAGAAACGCAGCTCCACCACACAGCTCGCTCACTTCTTGACTTTGATCTTTTAGAGCAATTCCGATGATTTTATATCACATTTCCGGCCACAGAAGCGCTGGAGTTACATCCTACAAATTTCAGGGAAGAACGGCTGGAGTCAGACATTTATAATTAGTCAAAAAAAGTTGTAAATTTCAATTAAACTTAATAACACGATAAACTGGTGTTGTAAGTGCTTGTAGGTGACCTTTTTGTTCGATACAGTGCTGGTACCTATCATGACAAATAATAAGGATAAAAAAAACTGCGTCCTAAATACATAAAACTACATTGACCATTTGTAGAAAACGTTTGAGCTTCTTTATTTTTATTGTTTTAGTGGGCTAATGTTAAAACATCCTAGCCTTAAGGGTAAGATACGTTAATTATTTACTTGTAATTAATAATATTTGTTTAAAAAGAGTAATTAGCCATTTCAAACTGACAGGGAGGCAATCCAAGCAGCATTTTAATTTAGCCAGTACTGAATGACTCTCCTTTAAGTCAAAAGGCTTTAAATTGAATCATTTTCTAACACGAAGAAAAAAATACATACTTACACGTGTTTATACATTTGTCTAAAGTTTGAAAATCTACTCTACGTAAGTTGGCCACCTGCACCTCCCTCGCCCCGGACAACCGACGCATTTTGAAGTGCAGAGGTGACGGCCCTTGTCAAACAGGTCTGAGATCAGTGTGTGCGTAAAGGGGGATTGAGCCAAAGTGGCTGCATCATTGAAGACCCAGACGGGTATTTGAACTGCAGCGGACTGAGGCAGAAATCAAAGCCGCACAATACCCGGGACACCCGAAAAACTGCGGACAGGCGCACGGAAATCAGGAAGGACAGATTTTTATCTGCGCATAAGCGAATCTACAAACATCACAGAAATTACCAAAAAAGTAAAAGCATCACATCGCACTGCATCTCTGCAAAGAAAAGAGAAGCTCATCATGCAGAACCCACACCTACTCGGACAGAAAAGCCATCCTTGCCTACCTCACTCAGTAGCTTCATCACTCGCAGACTTGTGGTCCTGATGATACGCTGCTGCTTTGCTCGAGCATCCTAAAGCACTGTTATTACCCCAAGGAGGGGGAAACATGATGGCAGTGCAACTGGGCTGACGTACCGCCTGACGAGCCCGAGCCGGCCAATCACAGTGTAATCCGATAGACTCCTTACCAATCCGCTCAAAGTGAGAAAATGATGACTGCACGCAGACAGTAGTAGCAAGGTAGATTGACGCTGTGGGAGAATTTTCAGTCAACTCCTGCAACGTGTTTTCATATAGTTTCAGACAAACACATTTAGTTCTAATCCTGGGAAAAGAAAAGCATCTACACACAAATCTGTATCGTGACGGTTTGTTGTTAAATTTGTATTACAGTTGCTCCTTATGAGTGTAGAGTCTGATAAAGCTTGTATGCACATATCTACTATAAACTGATTAAAGATTTAAGAGTCGAGGCTGTGTTACAAATGTTACTTTCTATAAAAAGGTCCAAGAATGACAGTTACAGTAAGAATGAAACAATATAAAGGATGTGACTTAAATATTTCAAAAATAGATATAAAAGTAATATTTTAAAACGAATTATAAAGTCTACAGTTTTGAACTATAGTGTGGGTCAATGGTCAACAGGCTGTGCACTTTTTCTGCAGGCCTTTATAAAAAAAGAGTACATTTTTTGCAGTTATGTAAGTAGCTGCACACTGTACAATAACATATTAGCTTTCTCAAAGCCTAAGTTTACTTTAAGTATACTTCTTCACATGTTAAGACACCGAACCTTTTATATAAAATAAATATATATTAATAGTCTGGCAGTTTTTTAAAAGCCAGCAAACAGTATGCTAAGCTTGTGAAAGTCCATACTGAGGGCCAGTAAGAGGATGAGTAACCACGTTTGGTCATAAGCCTATTTTAGACTGGCTGTAAAATTCATCTATTACATGTGCTGTATTGCACTGCATGTGTTCAAGCGATCCCTCGTCCGCTCTTTCAATATTTCACTTCCAATTTTTCCCCCAACACTGAAATAGTTTTCTGGTCTTCCATAGGCACACCTGCTCATGGAGCTTCAAAATCCCCTGCTGGGTGAGGATAGCCTCTAAAGGAGATTATACTGACGGGGTGAAAGGGATCTGCAGACTTGCCCCTTTCACATGTAGGCTGCTTGAATCAGACCTGACTAACTCTGTGACGGTACTTCCTCTTTGTGTTTGATATGATGTAATAGGTTCCCCTTTTTTACACAGACGTTCAAAGAGACAAGTGAAACAATTAAATCCAATGTTTTATTGCTCTTAGATCAGCAATAAAGTAAGTGAACCTGCATGACAGCATAACAGAATTAGGAAATTTTCTTGTACAAAGCAAGTTATAGGCTAATTGTCTAATCTAAAAAATAAAATTCTTCATTCAAAAATATTTGTTGTTCAAAATAGGATACAAATGTCCAAAACAAACATGATAATCACCAGTTCATCTGTTTATATTATATACTTTCAATATTATAAATAAAAGAATTTCAAGATGCTTTATGAAATAGTCTGCACACCAGGTGCTAAAAAAGGCAAATGCAAAAATGTTGATATGTTGAAAGAAAAGCCTTGAAAAAAATAATACAACAGCAGAGTCTATGGACTGAAACATGAACTTTCATACAGAAGCTGAGGGCAGGGTGAATTGTAAAATAATCCAATTAATTTTAGAGCAGAAGAAAAAGGAGGCTTAATCATAACTGAAAATGCCACATTTTTATGGTACTATTTCCAAGGGCAGTAAGGTTAAAAGTAAAATCCTGACTAAACTAGTGACTTTATTTTTACCCAGAAGTGCAGATTTAAACTAATTTTAAAGTATTTAATCTGTTATTATTTAATCCTTAGTTCTTAATTTGTCATGATGCTATTTCTAAACACAATTGTTTTAAGGTCCAGTGTGTAGGTTATAGTGGCATCCAGTGGTAGAGTTGCAGATTGCACACGACTGAATATCCCAGCATTTACCCTCCTCTTCCAAGCTTGAAGAGAAACCTGTGGCCTTAAAAACCTTACAAAAATGCAAAATGCCTCTTTACTGTTTTAATGTTTGGTTTGTCCATTCTGGGCTACTGTAGAAAGATGGCAGTGCAACATGGTGGACTCTTTGAAATAGGACCTGCCCCCTCTATAAATATAAAAGTGTCTTTCTAAAACAATGAAAATACAATCATACTAAGTTTCAGGTGATTATACACTAATAAAACTATACTATGAATATTATATTCTATTTCTGCCATTTTTTTCTCCAAACAGGTCCCCCTAAATCCTACACACTGGACCTTTAATATGTCAAACTATAAGGCACATCAATGTTATTGAAATTATTAATAAAATTATAATATATAATTATAATTACATTATTAAATTATCATTATTAAAACTTATCATTGTTTTTTTCAAAATTTAGTCTTATGTTAAATTTTAAATGGTACATCAGTGTGACTCCTGAGCATCAGAAAAAATTCTAATAAAATGCAGTGAATAAAAAATTACACGTGAAAGCTACCTTTTAGTTTATGACACACCGCTTCATGTCTACATTCACTTTCCACACTCTGTCAACATCTACCTTTCTAGTACCTACTTACCTACTTTAAGTTAATTACAGGTACAACCTACCTTCTCACTCCTGCACCATTTACATGTATGTACACACACCAAGTTTCCTTTTACATTCTTACTTTTCATGAGTCCTTTTAAATCACTTTACTGCATGACCTTCAACCAAACACAACCTTAACTGCACCAACAGGACACTTCTTTCTCATTATACCATTCATTCCTTTGTGTGTCTTTGCTTTTATTTGACTGAACTGAGTAGTTGGGTGACTTTAATTCAAAGGACACTTGTGGGAACAGCCTTTCTGTGTTGGTGGTAGGGTGACTTGGGGGAGCTGTCTGGAGGGGGCCACTGTGGTTTAGTTAGCTGAATATCTTCCTCTATTTTAAAGGCTTTCTTTGGGGGATCGGCCTGCGGGGGCCAGACTATAGATATTTTACTGCCGTGTGGTTTGCTTTCATCACATGTTTTTGTCATTTCACCACTGTGTGATTTTTCTACTGAACTTATGCTGCTCATGGAATATCTATATTCAAGTTTCTCATCTGAGGGGATCGGTCCACCACTTCCTGCGGGAGGTTTCTGCCCAAGTCCATTATCGTAGCTCCCTTTGGACTTGAGGAGTTGTTTGTAATGGTGAAGACAGTAGAAATGTCCATGGAGAGAGACGTAATTTCCTAGGCTGAAAGAGTGAAAGATTATTTTTTCTTTTAGAGGTGCACTGCATTACAAATCATAAAATAGTTACCTCTATGCTTTGAACAGCGGTGCTCTCATTAAAGCACTGCATAGTTCAGTAGTGTCCAAGGTGACACTTCTTTGAAAAAAACCTAATTTTTACCTTAATTTATTTCTGCAGTGCTCACAGCAGAAACAGGATTTATGGTACTTTTTTTTGTCCACTATCAGAGCATCCATCGGATAAGCCCTCCTCCGACACACCGTGCAGAGCTCCGACTTCGGAACTCGAACCTGTTTAAAGAGATAAAATGTAATTTTTTTCTTTTTTTCTAATGTGAAAAGCATTTTCATTTGGGCTGCTTTAAAATACGACAACTGTTTTTCTCTCATTTTTGTATCATGGTTAAACTTAGTTAGTTACAGTATATTGGAACTGTATTTATAAATGAATGCTACATGCTTGTTCCTTTGTTTTAAATTAAACAACTACAATGTTCATGACAGTGGATGATTCAGATTTAGTTTTCTGATCTATCTGCAAAGGCATGCACAGATATCCATGCATTTTTAACTGCACCTGCAGTGTTTGGCAGCACTACAAATGAGCTGTCATGCATGTTTGTGCAAACCCTCGGACAGCAAATAATGTGATTTTGCTGTTGGAAAAGTACATTGCATGCTGTCTTTATTCTGGTCAGCTAAAAATATATTATGATCTCAGTGTTATTATGACCAATTAAACTAATTATGCTTAGAATTAAATCATCTGTATCACAAGCAAAGCGCAAAAACATCAAGAAATAGTGTCAGAAAGGCCCCCTTTTTCTTTTGGTCTTTCCATTAAATGACATGGTCTTTGTTAATGAATAAAGTTGGCTGAGTTGTTATCACATAATTAGTGATCATAAAAGAAGGGAAGTTCAGATGAGGAGCTAGTAACTAATAAATTATCAAGAGATAAGATCATTTTGTCAGACTGCTGTTCCCAAGTGTCAGCTAAATGAACTGTCAAATTTAATACCATTAAGACTTTTAAGAAAATAGAGTTAGCTGAAAACTTAATTTTACTTTCTTCTAAGCCAATCTGTCACTGCTGTGATTTCAACACTTTAGTCTAGACTGAAATATATCTCAAAAAACATTGGATGGATTGCAATGAAGTTTAGCACAGATGGTCAAATACCTTTTGTGGGCCCTTTACCCTTCATCTTGACAGATCAGATTTTTTCTTGCAATGCTTTTTTTTATAACCAAACACCTGCAAAACTAACCAAAAATGCCATAACCCTTTGAGTTAAGTGCTAATTAGTAAGTATTAGCATGCTAACACACAAAACTAAGGAAAATAACCTGCTTCACATCAGCACGATCATTGCTATTAAAAGCATGTTAGCATGCTAACGTTCAGCCCAAAGCACTGCTGTGCCTGTAATAAGTAAAGCTCCGCAAAGCTGCTGGTGCTGTTGCTTGTTAACGTCACCTTTTGCATACAAAGTTTTTAAAAAAATGCAGTGTTTAAAAAATGCTGCATCCATCCTTAGTCCATGCCGTTATTTTGCATTGTATCATGCTCTTTATGTCTTTACCAGATGAGACAATCTTCGTCTGATGTGACACAAACTGGGATGTTGTCTCTTCCGAAACGGTGTAGCCCAGGCTCTCAAAAACCGACTCACTCTCTGACCACATTTCATGGAAATTCCTTAGCAGCTTCTCAGTAGCATCCTCATCGTAGGTCTCTGTTCGCCTCGCTGCTTTTTTTTTCACTGCATCGGCGTAGGAAAAAGGAGCCTGTTGGGTCGACACACTCTCAGAGTGCGCCGTAACAGCTGTCCTTGTTCCAGTGACCTTGTTACCAAACTCATCAACATTTGAGAAATGTTCTGTGACTGATTTGGTTTCAGAGAAAGTTGGTGGTAGCTCTGCTGGCACAGTTTCTTCCTCATTTTTTTGCAGAGGGAGGGGGGTGCTCTTCCGTGAGCTTTCCTTTGTCTCTTGAGGAGTTCCCCGCTTTGAAGTGTCTGCTGTTGTTTCAGTCAGGCTTGACACAAGCTCCTCCTGATTCTTTTTCTCCTCTCTGAATGAGGAACTTTGCTCACCCAGTTCAAAAACATTTTTAATAGCCTGAATGTCAAAAGTTGGCATCTCCTGTACCAGGATGTCTGCTTTCTCTTTGTCACAATCTGTGCTTTCAGCGTCATTGTGAAGCAGCTCTGTGAGTGGGATAAGCTCCTTTCTGAAATGTAATTTCTCGTCTGGTGATTCAAATTTGTTTACAAGACTAGACAAGTCCGCCTTGGGAATCTCATCCTTTTCTTTGTTTTTATTTTCTGCCTCACACTCCTCCACGTCTGGCCCCAGTCGTTCGGGGATAGCGATGGGCTCCTTTCGCGTATAGGTTTTATTAATTTCAGTTTTTTGAGCCTCTTCAAAAAACTCTCTCTTTTCTCTGACAGATACAGATGATGGCTCTGAAATATCTGCAGCTTCAACAAGATCTGGGACATTTTGACACAAAGGCACATTTGACTCAGACTTACTTTGTATTTCATTTGCATTCAAACCCTCTGAAATATTGGTTTGATCTTTTCCTACATGTGCAGAATTTACATCAGCCTGTTGAGTATCCTCAGATAAGCTCTTTTTGGGCTTTCCTGTAACAAGTGATGCCCCCGAGGCCTCCACAAGTTGGGAATCGATTTTGATTTGCCGATGGAATGATGCTGGCGATTCCACAATCTCAGACTTCCTCTCTGAGATTTGTTGGGAGAGTAGTGGTGGTGGGGTGACGCCACGTGAGAGCTTGGCTGTCGTGTCTTTAAGTCTGGCCAAGTTTTCTGCTCGGTCAAAAGTTGGAGATGGTGTGATCCTGGTGAGGCGAGATGTCGGGGTGTCACACCTGCGCGGTGGTGGTGTGGGAGGCGTGGCTGGCCTGTGCAGCAGAGTAGGTGAAGGGGTAACTCTCTGGGGTGAGTCAGTCCTTCGTGTGGATTCGATGGTGATAAAGGTCGGTGAGGGTGAACGCATCCTCAGTGACGGTGAGGGAGCCCGAAGGTCGACAGACTTGGAATGACTCCCTTCTTCCTTTTTCCTCTCAGTGGATGTCTTTTTCCTCATTTGGTTCTCAACTTTGGCAGAACCTATACTGATCTTTGATATCCTTGGTGTTGCACCACCAGAAGTAGATTTCTCAGAAACTGTCTCACATTCATGCTTCTCCATTGTCTCATTATCCTCCAGAGACATCAGTTTAGCGTCATTTCCCCCTGCAGATCCCTCCAGTTCACATTTTCTCTCCGGACTCATGAGTGAATCTGAAACTGTATTGAGCAAAGTCTTTGTAGATTTAGATTCAGCCTTTTCTGAAACTGTTTGTATCTCAGTGACGTGAGAAATTAATACTTTGTGCCTCTGAGATTCCTCTTTTCTCCCTGTTGTGGACTTTACTGGATCATTTTGCTGTGCCTTGCCTGTCACAGTAATTGGGACATTCCTTCTTTCTTCTGGTGGATCCTCTGGGCTCTGCTGAAGAGCTGTCACTCCTGTCTTCTTTTGAGATCCCTTCACTTGCTTTTGAACCGCTTCTTGTTGCTGGGAATTTTTGCTTTCAGACGTAATGACTTCACTCCTGACTTGAATATGCTCTTCTTTTGCACTTTTGAGAATTTGGGTAACTGCCATTGTTTCCTGAGGTCGGAGGGAATTTTCAGATGTTGCTGTCTTGGTTTCTACAATGATTGTTTTTGATTCTGTGGAAATTTCTTTACCTTTACCTGTCTGTGCACCCCCTTTGGACTTCTTGGATCTCTTTTTCTTCTTTGCTGGAGTTGGAGTTTCTGGTTGGCTGTCAGTTATGCTAACAGTAACAGCAGGAGCCGTGGCAGCAGCAGGAGAGGGAGTAACACTCTTAATCTCCTGCTTTAACTCTGACTTCACTTCTTTAGGTTCACTGATCACTTTCACCTCAGTAACTTCTTTCACTTCCACTTTGAAATCTTTTGAAACACTCTGTTTCTCACTCTCATTGGATGTTTTTGTCTCTACTTGCCTCTCCTGCTTACTGCCCTTTTTCACTTTTTGGTTTGATTTGCTTGTTTTTCCATTTATATTGGCAGCTTCTTTTTCTGTTTGCATTGACTGGTCAGGAACTTTCTCTTGGCTCTTGGTTGGAGAATGATCAGATTTCTTCTTGTTGCCATGCTGTGGGGATTTGGGCTCTTTTATAATTTTGTCTGACGAGAAATTTTCAGTTTTGGAGGACTGATTAGAAGCATCAGTTGGTAATTCTGGTGCTTTATCTTTTGTCTTTGTGCTTTCGCAGACAGGTTCAGGTTTTACCATTTTAATTGGTATTTTATCAGAACTTATTTCATTTTCCTTTTTAATTTCAGATTTGCTAGAGGCCTTTGCTTTCTGAGTTTTTGAATCTTTCTTCCTATCAGCCTTCATGTTTTCTGTTTTTGGAACATCAGTGATTGAGGTCTGGACTTTGTTTGCCGTGACAGACTGGGCCGATTGCTCAGAGGAAACAGACACTGTTTTCTGTGTAGTCATATGCATCTGCTGTCTAACAGCTGACACAGATGAGGTTTTTTGAACAGAGATGACCTTAGAGCTCTCGTTAGAGACAATTTGCTGTTTAGCAGAAGATGTAATAGTTGTGTCTGGGAGGATTTTCTCATGACTAGTGCTGAAATTGCCCTGGGTGATATTTGAGACAACAACATGCTTGGATGAATCGCATGATTTGGAGTCCGAGTGAACGCTCAATGCTGTCTTTTCAGCTCTCATTGATTCTGATGTGTTGTTGTTTGACTGCTCAGTATTGTCGGTGGAAAGCATCTCAAGGGCCGCAGTTACTGATTCATGTATGTGAGGAGGTGTTGGAGTGGTTGGGGGTGTGTTGCCCTCTCTCAGCTTCCGGTATTTTTCTTCCGCTTTTATTAACGGGGTGTTAAATTTACTCATTGGCCCTCTCATGGAAGGTGGAGGGGAGGGTGGAGGAGTGAATCTCACAGGAGAGATGTAAACTTTCTTTAACGGTTGTGGTGACTCTGGTGGGGGAGGGATTTCATATGAAAGAGTTTTTGTTGTTTGTGTTTTTGTTTGTGATTGGCTTTGGCTCTTTTCCACCACTGCCTGTGATGAGACCTCCACCTGCTGTGTTTTACTGACTTCAACTTTGGCCTCAAGCTTCGGGACTGGGTGTAAATCTGGACCTTTCACTTTTTTAACCGTCATCTTTTTTGCTTTTGCTGGTGGTGAAGGATGAATTGTCTGCGCTGGCATGCTCTCCAGTTCCTGCTGAGATGGAGGAGGTGGGAGGAAGTCCTGCTCACTGGTGAGAGGTGGTGGTGGAGGAGGAAGGTGATCAATGTCAGAGTCAACAGAAGGAGGAGGAGTAGGAGGGGGAGGAGGAAGGTCTGTGTCTACTACTGGTGGAGGTGGGGGTGGAAGAGGCAGATCAGGCTCTAGCACTTGTTGTTTTAGGATGTAAGCGTCAGTTTTTACTTTGGTTTTATCTGCTGTGATCATCCCCTTTGGTTTTGATTTAAGGTTACGAAACTCTGTCTTAACTGTTTTGATGCCGTGGTTTTGGGTAATTGTTTTATGCTCCACCACAGTCGTTGTCTGCTGAGTCGACTGCTGCACAGAACTTGACATTGTTTTAACTATTTCAGTTTCATTGGAGATGGTGTGATTTTCTTTCGATATCTCTTCTGAATTAGCAGTTTTTATCTTTTGTATGTTCCTCTGTGCATCAACAGCTAAGTTTTTAACCGGAGGGCTCTGCTTGACTCTGACTCTTCTGTATGCTCCGAGTCTGACTTTGGGAGATTGGCGCTGAGCTGTTTGCAACAAAGATTTAATAGTGCCTTTAACATCACCCTTTATCACCTCTTCTTTCTCGAGCTGAGTTTGCTCCTGAGTCTCATATAACGACTTAATTGACATCTTGACATCACCTTTTACATCACCCTCAAGACTTGGGCTCCTTTGCATCCTTGGCGAAGGTGGAGGCTCCATTAAGAGCTGAATTGTTCCTTTGACATCTCCCTGAACATCTGTTTCCTGATGACACTTTTTCCTCTCACTGGAGGCATCTTGGAGACTTTGCATTGCTATGCGAATATCACCCCTCACAATTTCTTCCTTTTCAACCTCCCTGATGGCTTGCTTTGCCAGCTCCAGAGATTTCAGTGTTGCCTTCACATCTCCAGGAACTAAATCCTCGACAACAACTTCAGCTCTGGATGTTGCTGACTTCTCAAGAGATCTCAGAGCCCCTTTGATATTTCCTGGCACGATATCTGGCTTCTCCACCTCCTTGTTTCGCTTCTGAGCCTTCTCCAGGCACCTCAGGGCTTTGGGTATGTTGCCTTTCACCACCTCCTCTTTCTCCACAACAACTGTCTGATTTGCTGATTCAGACAATGAATTCAAAGCAGCTCGTAAATCTCCTTTGACTATCTCCTCCTTTTGGAGTCCGTCTGCTGAGAAGGCTGGCTCTGACATGAAAACTTTCACCGTGTTGTAAACATCACCAGGTACAACATCCTCCACTGTTCGCTCCACCTGTGTTTGATTACTACAAAGGATGAGTTTTGTGCCCTTGATGTCGCCTCCAATGATTTTCTCTTTTTCTACTGTTTCCTGTGGAGTCTCATCAGGTCCTAAATGAAGTTGTTTCAGATAGTCGAGAGACCCAGATTCAATGCATGTGGAGTAGAAGCTGACATTTCCCTTTTCAGTGGCATCTACCTGTATCTTCACAGCCTGATCGGACTTGTCTAAGCTGGACAGTCTTTGAAGAGCACTTTTTATATCCCCTCTGACAACGTTCTCCTTTTCAACATTAACATTCTCTTCTTTATTGAGAAGGGAATATATTGTCATCTGTACGTCTCCTTTCTCATCCTCCTGGATGAGTATTCCATGTTTTCCTGACTTGTCCTCACTGAAAAGGTTGTTGATAGCTTCCCGAATGTCACCTCGTAATATTTCCTCCCTTTCAACACTGCTTTCTCTCTCTTGATTGAACAGTTGCTGTACTGTTGAGCTGATGTTGCCCTTCTCTTCTGAATCAATGACAATCTGCCGCTCCTGTCTCTCCTGTCTGTTCAATAGGTTCATCATAATAGTCTGCAGATCTCCCCTGATGACTTCCTCTCGTTGAATCTCTGGAGCTTGCGTATTCATTAGCTGGTATTTTGCCATTCTAACATCGCCTATTTCATCAGCTTCAATGAGCACTCCCTGCGATTTCACCATTTTCTGACTATAAAGTTCTTCAAGCGTTCCCTTGATACTCTTCCCCAGGATTTCAGTCCTTTCTATTTTTGTCTCATTAAAGTTGTCAAACGGTGTTGTCTCAAAGAGCCAGGTTGTTGTCTTTACATCCGCTTTGGTAATCTCCTCTTGAGTCTTAGTTGGATGATCCTGGTCCTCATCTACCTCTTTGATGTGGTCAAGAGGATTTTTCTCAAAGAGCCAGACTGAATGTTTTACATCTCCTTTTGCCACCTCCTCCTTTTTGACCGTTTCAATCAGATTTTCAGAGCTCATACTTCTTATCTTGTCAATGGACTGGGTTTCAAATCTCCATTTTGCGGTCCTGACGTCACCTTTTTGAATTTCACTCACATTGACTGTTCTAACAGATTCCTGGGACAGGGCATCAGACTCAAAGCGGTCTTTGTTCATCCTAACATTGCCTCCTTGAATATCGTCTACAGTTTTTATCAAAGCCTTGTTTTCTTCAGCAATCCTGTCGAGGGGTTGTGTCTCAAATTTCCACTTGGCAGAGGTGACGTCTCCTTTCTGTACATCCTGTTGTGTGACAGATTTAATTATATAAACCTCATCTGTGTCTTTGATAGCATCGAGGGGCTTAGTTTCAAACAACCACCGTGTTCCAACAACATCGCCACGTGTTACTTCTTCACTTGTGACAGTGGTGACCTCGTGGTAAAGGCCTTCTTTGTCCTGGATGGCATAAAGGGGCTGATTTTCAAACATCATGGTGTAGTTTCTCACATCCCCCTTCTCATCTTGATCGCGGACAATTTTTTGCATTTTCTTCAGCTCTGTGTCCGTCTCGGAGGATGCTTCCTGAATTTGATCTAAGGAGTAGGTCTCAAAAATGAAACGACCCTTATCCACATTCCCTCCCTGGACATCATTCACTGTGCGGTTGATTAGACATTCCTCTTCATCATCATGTATTGTGTCTATTGATTGGTTTTCAAAGAGCCATTTGCAGTTAACAACGTTTCCTTTTTGTATGTCCTCAGTCTGGACTCTCCTGAGCTTTTGCATTGTTTCATCAGACGTTGAAGTCATGATATCACATGTTTGGTTTTCAAAGATGTATTTCATCCCTGACACATCTCCAGATGCAATATCTATCTCTGTGACACGTTTATAAGAGCCCGTCTCCTCCCCAGTGAGGTTCTCCAGATTTTCTGTCTCAAAGAGAAAGCAAGCCGTTCTTACATCTTTTCCTCTGATGTCCTCTTGATTCACAGTGCATGTCTTCAGAATGGTCTCCGTCTCATCGTGGATTGTATCAAGTGCTTGCGTCTCAAAAAGCCATGTGCATGTTTTCACATCTCCCTTTTGCACTTTTTCAGATTCATTCTCACCCTGTAGCTCCACTCTTTCATACAAAGTGTCCATTGGTTTTGTCTCAAATAGCCACTTGCAGGTTTTCACGTCACCTTTCATGACGTCAAGACTTTGTGTCTCCACCGACTCCTCATCTTCAATATTGCTGAAGTACTTAATACCATCGAGTGGCTGCGTTTCAAACAACCACTTTGCAGTTTTAACATCACCAGACTCTATTTCTTGTTTGGAAATTCCCTTGATAATTTGGTATTTCACAATGCTCTCATCAAACTGGTCAATTGGTCTTGTTTCAAACATCCACTTGCACGTCATCACATCTCCCTTAACAACCTCTTCCCGGCGCACAGTTTTCACCTCATGGAAATGCCCTGAGCTGTCTTGCATGGCATACAGTGGAGAAGATTCAAACAGGTTTTTATTTGATTTCACAGAGCCAGATGTTACACCCTCTATGAAAATCTTCTGAGATTCATCCTTTTTGCTCAAATCTGTGCTCTCAAAAATGTGTTTGTAGTTTGAGACGTCCACTTTATCAATTTCTTCCAGGTCGATCGTTCTGAGGATGTCTTTCTTTTCCTCTTGAATCTGCTCCAGGGGTTGGCTTTCAAATCGCCATTTCTGATGTCTAACATCCCCTCTCTCCTCATCAAGTGCTACTGTTTTTTTCAGTTTGCCCACCTCTGCAAGCTCTTTCAACTCCACAGCTGGAATCGTCTCAAAATAATTTCTGGCTGATCTTACGTTACCGGCAATAATTTCCTCTTTTGTCATGGGCAGAGAATTTGAATCATCTTTTAAAGTATCCATTGGCTGGGTCTCAAATACCCAGCAGTTCTTACGAACGTCTGCCCTGCAGCTTGTGCCGTCCTCCTGTGTGAGGTCGTCCTCAACATTCACAGTGCGAGTAACCTCTTTCCTCTCCTCTCTGATGTGCTCCAGAGGTTGACTCTCAAAACGCCACTTTTGGTGTCTCACGTCCCCTTTAATTTCTTCATTCACTGCTGCCTTTTTAAGTTTCCCGACCTCAGGGCCAGCCTTCCTCTGTAGTTGAGGGCTGCTTTCAAAAAAATGTCTTGCAGATCTGACATTTCCCCCAATAATTTCTTCAATAGTCTGGGGTCTCGCATTGGAGTCATCCTTCAGAGAATCCATTGGCTGGGTCTCAAACACCAAGCAATGTTTGCGCACGTCAGCTCCAATGATCCCTTGATTCACCATTACTGAGCTTTCCCACTCACTGAGAGAATTTAATGTCTTTATCTCAAACAGCCACCTGCCCCAGTCTCCCTTGTTGCTATCCTCCATGGAAAGACTACACACAAGTTTCAGAGATTCAGGCTCTCTGTTTGTCATGTCCAGTGGTTGGGTATCAAAAAGCCAACGTGAAGCGATGGAGTTCTCCAATTCAGTTTCAATTTTACGCACAGCCTTAATCTCCAGCATTTGGCTAGACTGTCCCATAATGATGCATTTAAACTGAGTGTCAAAAGTGGTTGTAATAGTTTTTACTTCATCATTAATTTCCTCTAGCACTGACCTCAAACTCAACAGATGGCTCTCGTCAATAGTCTCTGTGTGCCCAAGGCTTTCCATGTACTTATTATCAATCATGTAAATGGTAGCATTTCCGTCCTCCTCTGTGAACACAATCTCTTTTGTTAAATCCTCCTCTTTATGCATTTTATTCAGAGTGTCCATTGTTTGAGTTTCGAACAACCACGCTGCCGCACGGACATCTCCTTTATCAAATTTGTTGAATTTGTTTTTATATTCTGTTGAGTTGATGTTGTGTGAACTCAGCTCATCCATCGGCTTGGTCTCAAACATCCAAGCTGTACGTCTCACATCCTTTCCAAGAATCATTTCCTTTTGAGTTATTTTCTTTGTGTCGTCCTCCTCTTCAGGGGCTTCATCTTTGATGGTGTCCAATGGCTTATTTTCAAACATCCAACGCATGTTCTGCACCTCTCCAGGCAGAATCTCTTCCCATTCCACATATTCTTCATCACTGATATCATCTGGGCTTTCACCATCTTCCTCATAAATGTACTCTTGGCTTTCTAACTGTCTGTTCTCAGTTTCACTGTAATCGCTGTAGTACTCCTTCTCAATATTCTTACGAACCTCAGGATGAATATGCTTGTAAAGGCGTTTCAGCTCATTCATTCTCCTCTGCTTTAAGTAAGCCTGTTTGTTGAGTGGGTATTTGGAGGGGTTTGCTGGTTCTGGGGGCTCAGGTGAGTAATGGCATTCTGGAATATTTTGACTGTCTGATGACATTTGTAGTAAGTCTGGGGGCGGCGGAGGAAGATAGTCAGAATCCTCAGCCGGTGGGGGCGGAAAGTCCTCATAATCCATCACATCAGCCATTTGGACTTCTGTTGCTTCAGTAGAAGATGCGTGCACCTCACTAGTCACTGTGCTGTTTTGTGTCACATTTGAGGACCACTTTGATCGATTGATGTCACGTTCAATCTTTTCAAGGAACAAAAATGTAGGTAAATAACTATAAATTCTTCACATTGCTCCACAGAAATATGTGCATTATATTCACCTTGCTGTAACACTTTCAGATAAAGTGTAAAACTGAGATCATAAAACATGAATATTATTTCTTAGGAGCCTTCAGAGGGTTTATAGTACTCTCTATGCAGCAACAAATCGATAAATCATCTGGGGAATTAGAGTTATAATCCTTAAGATTTTCATGAAATCAAACCCTGCTGTGAATACCATTCACAGCAGGCATTTTTAAGCTATACTATTAAATGCATTTACATTCTATTACCCCACTTCTGTAGAGAACTGTTATTGTTAGCCATTTCCATGCTGGATTAAATTACTTTTACACACCTTTTCCTGTTTATTCTCCTGCTGCTGCATCAGAACTGTGTTAAGTAAATGCAAATATGAACCAAAAATTTCCTGAGGCTGACATTTTAAGTATACAACTTGCAATACATGAAGTGAACTTTATTGTAAAATAGCCATAATGAACACTATATATGTCAATGTGGTTAGTGCTGACAGAACAATGCTATTTTTCTGTGTTTTCAGGATCAATAGTTTTTCAGATGATTTCTGAGTGCCTTTTTATTTTTTGATAAAACGGTGTTTGTTTGTTTGACAACACTGTAACCAGATATTCCACTTACTCTACAGTTGTAGAAGAAAGTGAATGTCACAATTTCTCTGTCCCATTTAACCCCCAACCTTGTTACCATGAGTAACCAGAGATAAATCAACCAAGATTGAAAATCTTAAGGATTGCAACTTTGATAAATATATTGTAGTTACCATATTAAATCACACTAAACACAGTTTTAAATTTCCTGTAGTAAATAGTTTTGCTTGATGTAAGTGGAAGTGAATGCTTACCTTAACTGGCTTGTGTGGAGCAGCCTCTTCAATTGTTCTTTCAAAGTGATCCCTCAGCTCTTTTGTAGTGTACCTGGGAAACTCCTCTTCTAAGAGTCAGCACAAACATTAAGTATAAAAGCATTTAGGTTTTCAGGCAGTGACAATTTTTATAGCAGAGAAAAGTGTGCAAAAAACCACTTTACCTGTTTCGTTTTGATGGTTTTCATAATTTCCATCTATGTTGTTGTTGTTGTATGACATCTTTGAAATAAATGAGAAAAGGTAAAAGGGTAAATATGTTAAAAAATGACACACCTATAAATGGGATTATCTTTTGCATTGAATATGAAATGTCAGAGACTACTACACAAATATTAATTACAGACATTGAATGAATTTTAAATCAGTTAGTTGTTTTCTTAAACGTAATCAATGTGTTTAGCTCATCGGCGAAGCCTCATACTGCTGCCTGCAGGGACACAAGGACAGAAAATGTTCAGTACCATGGTTTCATGGTTGAAGTGTAGCTGCTGACTGCCTGGGACGACCTGCCTGCTGCTGCTCGACACTGTCACCTCTGAGTTCGACATTTCCTGTAATGATGGACACGGTGAAGACAAGGAGAAAAGTTGTGCATGCAACACGAACACACATGCACTCAAAATAACTGTCTAACTCTGTTTCACTTCTCAGCATTGCCCCCCTCCTCATATGCACAGATGTGAACCTATTCCAGTCTAATTTACTTCACCAGCCAAAGCTTAATAGCACACAGCTGAATACCATGCAGGAGAGATGTGAGACCAGATTGCTCACTGCCATTTGAGATGACTAATCACAGATGGAGGCAAGATGACAAAGAGTCTGTCAAGCTGTCCATTCACACTGTACCATAGTAAAATAAAAATGAGACATTCTTTTCCACTGCTTTGCTAAGTTTCTACGCACCGAATAGAGCAGCATTGTAAGTGTGTTGAAAGCACCTCTGAGATTTTTGTGAAAGCTGTTAGAAATATCAAATTATGTCTGCAACCCAAACCCTCATTTTTTTTTCTGGTATTGGTGCAATAAGATGTAATAAGACCCTCAAGGTTAATATTAAGCCTCAGTGTGTGTAATTCTACCTGCAAAGCTCCCAATGCAGTGATGCATATGGAAAGCTTAATGTAAGGGTGCAAACAGAAACAAGCTCAACTCAAAAGAAACATTGCCATCACATGACCACAGTCACTGCTATCATGCTTCTAACCTGATGAATGCATAAACTGTGTATTACATGTGTACCTGCACAGTTCTGTGATGAAAATGGAACTGGGTTACATTGTGTGAGGTTGTAGTTTCCTGCGTCTCAAATTGTTTCCTCACACTGGCAAGTCCCCCAGGCAGGGAACAGACCTCCGAATCCTCCATGACCTAATGAAGCAGGAAATATCATTAGCTGCCTCCACTTCTACATGACCTGAAATCAAACTGATGCTTAATAGGGCTATTCTTTCTTGTATGCATGCGGTGCAGGCTGCTGTCAAGCGTGCGGCGGCTAATGCTACGTGTGGTTTGCTTTGTCTCTCTACAAACACGCAAACAAGCTAAAACGGTATTTTGTATCTGTAATATTTTAAATATGGGGATTTTAAAGGGATTGTGAGAGCTGTTTTCAAGTAAAGAATACAAAAACAATATTTTATCTTTTCTGCAACCTTCCTCTCTATTCTGCCCTGTGCAGAGTCTCATATTTCCCTCTATTTATACATGAACTATGTAAGCAAGACTGCTGACCCCTTTCTCTTCACCTTCACTAATGCTGCATGGCAACACCAACAATAATGGTGACAATACCATCTCAGTGTAACTCAGCTACTGTGCAACCCTGGATGCTCTGCAGCAGCTAAAGACTAGTTTATACAGAAAACAACAGGAAAGCTAGCAAACTGATATAACTGACCATTGAAAGTTGACTGCTAATTGCACATATGCTTTTTTCAGTGCAGTGCAGCTCTGGCAGGTACATGTTGCAGCTGAAAACAATACACGTCCATGCACAACTTTAAGTACCCCGCTGGGGATGGTGTTGTCTGCTCGCTTGGAGACAGCTGCCTGGTACATGGCCTCACAGTTGGTCAGTGGGATGACCTCTGAGTCCACAGAGTGAATCCGGTTCCTCTGGTTTAAAACACTTTCAGGAAGTCCTGCCCTGGTTCAAAGCTGTGCTGCCAGCAGCTACGGCAAAAATAGCCAATAAAACATAACTGTGAGAATGCTAGTTACTGTTTTTGTGTTGTTAGGTGTCTCATTCAATTATTAGGAGGTAGCATTTAATATATGGTGGGATAAAAACATGCAATTAAAGTTCTGAAGGTGTTGAATTCATTAATGTTCGTGCAGTGATTTTGTTTTTAAAAACTGTACAGAGAAGAAGCATTAAGTTTGGTTTAATATGTTTCAGTATATTACAAATAACATGCTCATTTGTTTATCATTTAATATTTGTGCATTGTGCCTAAGTTATTCAGTCTAAACACACACAAAACCACTGACTTGTTGCTAAAAACATTTGGATTTTTTACACAAATTTTGAAATACTCTTTCAGGTTGTCAATATATTTCTGAGATAAACAAAATATGAGCCAAATGCAAAACAATGCTTTCATGGAGCTGCTGCCATGGTGCAGGATTTCGCCTCCTGAGTAGAGACATTTAGAGCCAACTGAACATTTGGTTTTGTCCAATTTTTTTTTCTAATCTTTGGATTTACCACACCAGGGGTTCAATTGCTCCTTGAAATGGTCTATTTAGATAACACTAAGTTATTTTAAGGGTCATTACATAACCGTGCCTTTAATTTATTGTGTTGTCTCTTTATATCTAATTAATAAAGGCGCTGCTTGTAGACTATACTTTCAATCAACATAGAGATGTGTCAGGAGGGTTAAGTAATCATTAGGATTTGTTCTTTTCATTTTAAGCATAATTAGTCTTTATCAGTGTTCAGTCCAGTGTTGCATCATCCAACAGTCCAAAGCACAGGGGGCATTATTGTTACAATTTGCTTAAAAGAAAGTTAATGAGATTATTAACTCTTCAAACTGTCAACATTGACAGACTCCACATCCAGCCAGCTGCTGACACGCCATTTCTGTCTGTTTGTGAATTCAAAGCATTCACACCTCGGTTCTTGTGGGTATAAATGTGCTCATGCAAATAAGAGGAATGAAATATGAATACAGACTATTTTGATGTTTGAATATAAGTACAGCATGATAAGACCATCCATTACTCTGAAGACTAACAGCATATTGAGAATCTCAGCTCTGCTCTGCTCTGTGGTGAATTGGCACCACTTGGAGCCATGTGTGTATCCAGCTCAGAGTAATATCAAGAAAAATGTCAGGAAAAGCTGCCAGACTGGCGACATGAGATTATATTTCACATCTGTAATTTTACTTCTGACTGCTCAGGACAGCACCCATCAATTCACATCATTTCTCAAAGTGTTGAAAACTCAGCAAAGTACAGAGTCAACGAAACAAGTAAAACAAAAATTAATTTGTAATTTTAATCAGTTTCTTTAGCTCAAATATGAGATGAATTGTGGGCTCATGAACCTAAAATTGTAACCCATTAACTCTGCTCTCTAAATTTCATGTCTTAGTACATTGCACCTTTCTTAGCAGCCTTCCACTGGCATACTTATTTTGCAATTTGTAATTTGTAGTTTAGCTGTCACATAAAACACTCTAATTAGCCTTGGAAAATTGGTGGCTAGGTTTAAAGCATTAAGTCCATTAAAACAGATAAGGAACATGAATTATACAACTCTTAAAATTGGAGTAAATTTAGTTATATATTTTGGTTCAAAACTTGTTTTCGTCAGTGGAAATTTTAGCACTGTCCCACATTTCAGATAAGGTCTTTAGGGCATTTATTCATAGATGGTAAATAATTATGGCAAGAAATAAATTTTATGGTGTAAAAAATCTATCAACTGTCTGAGGCTATCTCATGACACATATGTTTGGGCTGAGAGCTCAAATAACAAGAAAGTGAGGTAATCTAGGCGCCATGTACTTGCAAAAATAAATCAAGCCTATTTTAAACGTAACCATGAAGGGTCGTGTTTCTCAGTGAAATATAGAAGAAAGCTGCTAGGTCAAGGCTTTCCTTTCCAAAAGCTTTTAGATAGTCTTCACTGATAACTGTTTGTGCTTTTCATTCTCCTCCTCCTTTCACAGACGGGGATGAGGAAGTAAAGAGAAATAACACCTGGGGACATAAGCCTTGAAACAAACAATTCAAAATTCCATATATTTGGAATTTGTTAACATAAAAAATCTAATCTCTCCTAAAGAAAAAAAAATCCTGAGATAATTTAGTATTTCAGTCACAGTTTATTTACCAGCCGGTCTGAAATAAGATTCATATTTTTGCTCAAAATTCAGTATTTTTGGTGGAAGTGCACTGGGCATGAGAGCAGTGTTGATAAATTTTAGAGTATATTCAAGAATTTAGCACCTGCCTTTCATGTGTTTTCTGTAGATATCAAAAAGACATTTTATAATGTATTACATTTTTTCCAAGTCATTACCATAAACATGTATTTTAGAAAATCTTGAAATATTCACACATTTCAACAAAAACCCAATCAACACATAGACAAACATGATTCTCAGAGAGCTCATCACCTACCAGGTTAGGATGATGATGAGTTATAAATAAATGAACTCAGCAGGTAGAAATCCCACACGAAGACCACTGCACCCCCGGCCTGCAGGGTCCGTCCAAGCCAAAAGCAAATCCCAGTCAGTGTTGGAGACCAGCTCCAGTACTTTGTGTTCACCTCTGTCCAACGAGCAGACTGTGACAGCTGATTTTATTTTAGACACCCCGCCCACTTGCAAAAGATGGGCCTGGGGTGTTTTTTTTAGAGAGCGAGGCCTCCGTGCCTCCCATGTCAAGTCCCCAGAAAATCCATGGAAGAACTTCCTGTGACTCTTCTGCAGAAGCTTGTGTACTAATAAATCATGTCACCCTGGTTTCATCATCACGGCTTCCATCAGAGTGCGCCGCGTACTGCAGCAGCTGTTACTGCCCGTCCTGATGTGCCAAAGTATGCACGCACATATCCACAGCAAAATATTCTGAGAATCTCTCATATTTACTGCCCCTGTTAATCCCTGAGCAGCGCAAAGTGGTTATCCAGACAGGTGCGAATTCTGGTGACAGTAAAAGGTGGTGAAATGTGTTGGCCATGAGCTGAGCCTTGCAGTTGGTCTGAAATGGGGTCAGTGATGTAATGCTATTTGTTGAGGAGAGGAAGGTTAAGGGGGCCGTAAATACGACAGGAGACACCTCTGAGTGTGTAGGAGCGAGCCAGCTCATCTTGTTTGGCTCAGCTGGAGACACCGGCGCCAGCCTGACTCTGGTATCTCATGGAAGCAGGGCCAGTGTTCAGAGACCAGACATGTCTGCCAGACATCTGCACCTCACCGTTCATCCCCTGCATGTGAAACTCATACCTGCATGTCCGCAGGCCAGAGCACGCCAGACTGAAAATGCGAAAGATTCTGCGCACCTGTTTCCCCGATCATTTAAAATGTAAGATAATGTGATGCTGTAGAAGCGGTGTAAGGGTTTCTGGCACAACTTCACCTACTTAAAGGTGCATGAAGAGGGGAAAAACATGGAAGGGGTTGTTCTAGATACTACAAGTGTTGCTGGAGCTCTGACCTCTTTAGTTAATGTGATTCTGGCATTACTCAGGAGAGCATAATGTTTGTTGCTCATGCTCTTAATGAAAGCCACTGTGATTTTGCTGCCAAAACTTAACAAGCACAAGAAAGAAAGAAATAAGTGAACATTTGTGTCAGTGTTTCGAGGTCTCATGTTCTTTTCATGATGACCCTGCTTTCTTCAGCTTGAAGCCAGTCCTCTCTGATCCAGAGCAGAGTTAAGTCAAGCAGTGAGGGCGAGAGGAAAGATATTTAATTCTCCCTCTCTCTTACACACACACACACACACACACACACACACACACACAGAAAGACAAAAAAAGCACAGAAGTGATTTCCATATGATACATAGACTTTTACATATGAGCAGACACTTACACAGAAGAAAACTATAGACTAGGGAATATTAAGCTAAATATTCCAGTGATAGCATCTTGTACCGTTTCTTGGCTGTGGTCGAGTCGAAGTCTATTCAGAAAGAAATTCAGCATCCCTACAGTTTTGCTTGCTGTAATAAGTCCTTCACTTTAGAAACTTTAAAAAATATAAGGAAATACAGAATGAGATAATGAGGCTTGTATTCAGAATGACATGTCACAGGATGGTGTTGGTCTATATTTTTCTTTTTTTCCCTTGTTTTTTAGCAAATCCCAACAACAAAACCTACAATAAAAATTGAAGCAGGAAAATACCAAGGCAACAAGCTCTGCTCACCCAGCACAACACACTCAAATTTTAAAGTACCATAGCCTCATTAGTTTTATTTAATTTTCTACTCCAGTGCTGGAGTACAGAGTCACTGTCCAAGTATCTGACCACTGCAAAGCCATTACTGCAAATTACATTCAATACTGGTCAATATTGGCATTAATTATTCTGAATGTCTCCTACATGGGGAACAAAAAAATAGGTATGATATTGATTACATCTATACAAAGCTCAAGGATGTTGCCCATATGAAGCAAAATATTTACAAAGGATAACAAAACAACAATTAACAAATCATTTACAAAATAACAAGAAGAGCATGATTTGCCATAAATAAAGACAGGCTGTTTGAGTGAAATTCTCTTTGTTTTCCTCGACTCGCCCTTAAGCAAAGCTCCAAACCCCTGGCTGCTCTCACACGAGAAACGGCTCATTGCCAGCCAACACAAGTGTTTTGTGAAGAGTCTTATACTCTGAATTTGTAAACCTCACTCCTCTTGCAACTACTCATCCAGACTGTTGCTGTAAATATCTGTGAGCTCTTTGTCACAGTGCCTGATTAAATAGAGTGAAGCCCAGAGGAGAAGCCTCTGAGCTATTTACATTACCACATTTCATTAGACTTCTAAGAAAACTAAGGAAATGCCACTCACGCAGAGGATGACAGACATTCTGCCTGCGAAAACAACTGTGGTTTTGATGTCAGAAAAAAACAGGAGATTAAAATAAAGTAGTGTCACACCATAATGATAGCTCTGTATATCCACTGACGCATTATAAAAATGGAATTTCAGCACAAATTCATATTAATTCCTGCTGAATTCTGCACTCAAAAATATCTTAATCAAGTATTTTCCAGTGTGATACTGTTATTATGAATTGCAATTGCAATTTTTCAATACAAGTTGAACAACCATAGTTTCAGATTTAATGCTCATGTTCAAATAGCATTCACTGCAATGCAAACGATACAGTTCTATAAAGCACACTAGTCATCTGAGGGAGGCTAGTTCCTAAGATGTTAATTAATAGCTTTGTCATCTACATTACAAATTTACAACAACAACAATCTCATTAAATCTGCAATAAGAAGTGAATCATGACAGTCACTGGACATCTCTTCCTTTTTTATCACCTCTCAGCTTCATTACTGCTGGTACATAAAGGGATTTATGCACATTGCATCTGAACTGTATGGTTTCATCCATAACTTGGGGAGCTTGGACAGCAGATATTTCAGCATTTTTGTAGATTCTGTTGAAATACTGCCAACAGCGTTTTCATTTTGATCCTCTCCCCAGTAGAGGTTTGGTGGAGCACACATAAGTGAGCACTGCATGCGGACCACAGGCAGATAGTACCATGGGGTGCATGACAATGAGCCACATATCTGCCAGATGCCATTGGAAGTGAGGCGTTGAATCACAAGGATTCTTGAAATCACACACTTGTAAAAAATTGCTTTTTTATTTTGGGGCTTTAAAAAAAACAATCTTGTTCTCTTTTATTCTTTAACTGAATAAATGATAGAGTGATGAATAGGGATGCCTCAACAGCAACAGGATCAGAAATTATTGACAGACTTTGCTGTAGGTGACTAAATAAAAAATCATTCCTCTTTTCTCATGATTTCTCTCTCTTTGACGATCATAAAATAATTTCTTATTGCTCTGGCTTTTGATGATCTAAAGTGCAGGAGTGTTATGTATGAAAATCTCCCGTAGAGCCCAACAAGTCTAACAGATGATGTCAGGTGTCAGAGGCCAGTGATATGCTGTATTTTAAGAAGTGGTATGAGGCAGCTCCAAAGTGTCTGTACACTGTGGCGTCACATAGAGTAGCAGCAGCTCCTTTGAGCTCCACATAGTCGCTGCTCTGTGTGTGTCGGCCCCTGCTACACACAGAGAGTATCACTTTGTGCCTTTGACCACAGGCCACCTGGTAGTCCTGAAGGGAGCCACACACACACACACACACACACACACACACAAACCATCAGTGGCATGTGTGTTTACTTGCTAGCAAAAATGAAATGTGTAGTTTGTATAGAGAGGTTTATGAAATGAAATGAAGGAGGTGACATGATATCTGTCCTTTCAATCAGCAAATTCTAGTGTTGAACAAATTGAATGAAAAAAGTGCAATTTTCGAGTACAGCAAGGGGGAAATAATGTAATGGTGTATGAGGCTGATTATAAACTCTATTACTGTGGAGAGAGAAAGCCAAATATGAGAGGGAGCTATTTGTTCATTATCAGTGAGGCCATTATCTTTGACAAGCTAGGTCTCCTGTGGTCCACAGAAAACACTAAAACACCTCATTTATACCCGGCATCAGTACACTCACAAACTTCCAGCCTGAAGGTGACAGTCCCCTGTGTTTGTCCTCAGAGATACAAGGAAACACACCACTGGACAACTAAAAACAACTCGTGTGAATTTAAATTTAAGCTTCTATAACTTGTGTCCTTTCTGCTTTCTAATCTCATGAGTCTGCAACAATGCTAGCAGCTCTGTGAGACTGTTTTTACCTTAAAGGGTCAGTGTTTGCGATTTAGGGGGAAATTTGTAGAATATAGAAGAAATGGAATAAAATAATAACTTTATTTATACAGCACCTGTCAAAATAACCATTACAAAGGGCTTTACGCCAAAAATCAGATTAAAATCAGTCAATAATCCCCCAATGAAAGGACAGTTTAAAAGTTTCAATAAAATAAAGGATAAAATAAAGGATAAAAAAATTATCCAAAAAAATTATAATATAAGTATGTTTCATCAATGTACCAGAAAATAAAAATCCTCCAGTTCTTTTATATACTTAGAAGGGGAGTGTGGACAAAGGGATATTCAGTTTGGTGCAATCTGCAATTTCACTGCTAGATGCCTCTAAGTCCTAGAAGCTCAATGTTTTAGACACATTCAAAAAACATATGAAGTCACTGTTCAACCTGGCTGAACTTTGAGCGCGGTGCTCGACTGCCTGGAGCTGTTGTGGTGTGTAGGCTGTCTGACATGATTGGCTTCAGAGTGAAGTGATGCTGTTGTTGTATTGTGTCTGAAAGAGGCTATAAACATGGCACTGCTTTAAGCTAAATAGCATTAACAAGCTAACATTTAGCAGGTATAACCTTTACAATGTTCCCCATCTTAGTTTGGTGTATTGGCATGCTGATATTAAAATGTATTGCTAACATGAAGTGCAGCTGTGGCTCATTGGAATTATATTAGTTTTGCATCATCAAAAAAGGCATTCAAAAATGTATATGTTGACCTTATAATGCTGCAAAAGCACCAGTTATATCATTAAACATCCTGCCCTCATGAAAGATCCAACAGTGGTTGACAACTTTCACTCACAGCCGCAAATGTCAGCCTCATGGTGGCGCTAAAGAAATGTCATAGGATCACTAGAGTCACTGAGAGTTTTCCTCTGGGAAGCAGGAATGTTCACAGGAAATTTCTGTTTAAATGCATCCATAGATCTTGAGACAGTTAATGAGATTAAGTTAAATCTTTGACCTGCTGGTGGCGCCAAAGAAAGAGTTACGGTCTGCACAACTGGGGTTAAATCAGAGGATTACCAGTGTCACCATGATCCTCTGGACACCAAAAATCTTGAAGGTATCTGAGATATTTCAGTTTGACTGAAGTGGAGCATTTACTGTGACCTAAATAAGATCAGGTTATTTACATATCTTGAAGAGTCTTGCATGTGTATCAAATTAAAAGACTAAGTTATGTTAGTTTGCATTATACAACTGTAGTTTACAAAGCTACTCCTACCACTGCTGTTTTTTTCACTCTATTATTGGTTTTAGTCTGTGATGTTTCGCACTGCACTGAGGCTGCCATGCAGTCCTTCAATGAAAAATGGTTTTAAAGACATAAATTGGAATCATTTGTTTTAAAGCTCATTCTTAGTGATATTACATTTCTAGTAGAGACATTAATGAGCAGCAACAAATGAAAGGCTCATTAGAAGAGATGAGTCAGAATCAAACCTTCGTCTATTAAAAAAATCATATTTTCAACATTTCTCATCTTAGAGATTTATTACATTCATACCTGCAGTTTTGTCTTGAACAATAACAGAGAGAAGCATACAGTGTATAAAAGATATGATGTGTTTTATCATCTGCATTTTCATAACAAAGCTCTTCCAAAACAAACAAACAGATAAAAAACATCCCTGCCAAGACCAGAGCATCCTAACTGCCATGCACACAGTACTGTTATAGTCTCATAGATAATAATATGCATACTTTATCCGTAAATGCTCTCAGGGGGCATCATACAGACAGCGCTGAGGATATAGAACTTAGCTGCTAATCTGCACCACAGGGCTCATAAATTAGCCCCTGAAGGTGCTTCTCCTGCTGCTTCTTTGGAAAATTAGGTACAAAAAGTCTGAAAACTGAGGCAGTGCCACCCTTCTGCTTAAAACCCGCAAAAGGGAAACCTTCTCACACAAAGCTCGGCCTCGCATCAAAACACTGCATGGGCTGAAATCAAATTCTTGTAAGAGAGAAAAATGCTAAACAGGCATCTGAGAGAGGAAAAACAAAACTGAAAACAGATATCCTCTGGAGGCTTTTTCCACTGGATCAAAATATGTCTTTCCCAACTGTCTTCAAAATATCTATGCTTGCTTTTAAATTGACACTGTGATCTCATGTCTCTCCCACTATCACTCACACAAAATAATGCAGGTGTTGTTGCTTGGGGCATGAATATAAAAAATCTCTGCAAACTGTCACGCCAATGTATCTATTTTTGACATTTTAGTGCTGCTGCGCACAGATTAGATGATCTTTTTAGACCTGAAGTAAGTTACAGTATTTAGAAGGCAGTTTAAGCTTCCCAACTCTATGTTTGTCCCTGATATATTTAGTGTGGTGTTGGGTCACTGGTTGCTGCAGAAAGATGGTTTCCAACATGATCACTGCATCACTGACTATGAATAAACACCTAAACACACAGAAAAAAAATCCCCAAACAAAAAGCAAGTATTTAAATTTCAATATCCACTATGCACCGTATTTATTCACACAATCACAGTAATACAATAAGATTGTAATACAAAAATACAATCATGTCAGGTCAAATGAATCAGAATCAGCGTTGTAATATCAATAATGTGTTGCAAAGACTGTAAGCTTTTGCTTTTAACTTCTCAAAATAAAGCAATACCTAATCACAGCCCTCAGTCACAGGCAGAGGAGACCACAAGGGTAAAGGATATTTAATATTTCACAAGAATACAAAGGAAAAACTAGAGATAAATCTAAAAAACAGACCAGATAATTCATTTTTAAAGACAGCGAAATTATTTTCCAATAACACAAATCAACTTGTGATCCCTCTGAATGAATTCACAACAGTAGGGTAAGAAGCAATCATGTATTTCAAATGAATAATTCAACATTATGGTAAACATGCTTATTCACTTACTCGTTTGTTTGTTTTCTTTCTGATTTTTAAAAAGAGGCTGAATAAACTCCAATATCTGTGCATCATAAATGTAGTCTAAGCAAGGGGATGATTAGTTTAGCTTAGCATAAAGCCTGGAAGCAGAGGGAAACAGCTAGCCTGTCTCTGTCAAAAGGTTATAGGAACTGTCAAACAAAACTGCTTAAGTTTGATAATATACACATTTCTTGTTCTTCAAACTTGAACAGAAACGTAAAAGCAACTACTGAAGGGAAACAGATGCTTTGGATGAGTTTTCAAGACCCAAATAAACCCATTATTGCTTTTTTTTTGTTAGAATTACAGCATGAAAAAACATATATCAATTTTTTTTTGTTTTTTTCATGACACATTTTTCACAATTTCCCTCAAACCAATTTTGAAAACACTTTAAACATGTTAATACAAAAATATACTGGTAATCTTTTGATATAAAACACACACACAAATTTACACACACTGCTTGGGTGTGGTGGGGGGGACATCGGGTTGTAGTAAAATCATAGCTCAAGTTTCTAATCACCTTCTGGTTCCAGCTCTGTAAAGTTCTTAATGTGCAGACATGAGAGTGGAACAGATTTTGTCATTTGCGTCTTGGAAAGAAAGCAAGTAAATATTTTCATACAAAAAAAAAAAAAAGCTGCAGTTTTAACCTACATTTTTATATCATAAACCAACAATCATTCCAATAGCGTTATCACACTGCAGCCTTGTTGTTTTATTGAAAACAACATAATGCTGCTTGAGTCCACAGATTTGTCCCTACAGACTTGCAGTTGTTATTGCTTACTGTGCATTACAGCACCAGACTGAGCCATGAGTGTTTATGCCTCATAAGAGTCTGAAGACAGAGGGATTTCTGTGAAAGCTCCAATCTCTCACTCCCAGCTGTCCAAAGATGGCTCACTGGAGAATGATGATGGACAGCAGGAAAGCGGCTCATGTGTATCTGATTTATATTGCAGTTCTCTCTCCGCCTTCATGTTCTCATCAGTTCATGCATAATTGGCTCTTTATGTATTCTTTGTGCACTTAGCTCTCTGTTTTTCTTTTGGGTGTGCTTCTGACTGCCTGAAACATATGAAATTTCTTTTTAGATATCAAATATTACTCTTTTTACTGATTATAACAGTGTTCAAACTCATCAAATAAATGGCTGTCAGGTTATTGAGCATAATGAGTATCCATCTGTGCTGTAAAAGGAGATAGAAACAATTCAGCATGGCACTTTTTCAACATAAGACTATAATCCAAATTGCCAATTAAGGAGGTGTGTAGGAAATGCATCGCTGCACTTTACCTTAGGTGGCTGCTGGAGTAAAAAAAAAAAAAAAAACACATTTAACTAACCATCAGGCTGATTTCACACACTCTGAATGCTGCTAAGTCAGTCAGTCCAAATCTCTGTTTCTCACATGATGACACAATGAGAAATGAACTAATTCGTTTAAAAAAAACACTGTGAGAACAGTGGAATGTCAGATGCTTAAGCTAAGGTCTTTAGTACACAGAGAACAAGGTTCTTCCAGAGTAAATATTCAGTTTCTCCTGGCTATGCCTACCTCCACACACACACATGCATGCAGACACACACCCACGCACACACACAGGTACTTTGTTTCTTTAATCCTCCAGCCAGCCGTCAGAGCTCCCATGACGGAGAACAAAAAGCAGGCAGCACTTCGTTTTAGATGCTCAGTGGGGAGGGATGGACTTCTACTCACCACACACAATTTTGTGTTTGTGTGTGTGTGTGCGCCCTTGTGTTTTTCCATCCATATGTGTTTTGAGTGTGATGATAATTGGACGTGTGCTAACAAAGCTGTGTGGACGATCTTTCCTCATGACCAGAATGAGGAGCATGCAGCTTGGGAGAAGCTTTGAGTTGTTTGGCTACACTGTGACAAAAGTGCACATAAAACACATTGTAGTTTTGCAAATGTTGAAGATTTACTTTGGGGAGTCCCAGACCGACGCAGCAGGTTCAGTACTGGGTCCTCTGGGTGACTGCCAATCGATAGGACATCAACTTTGGAAAAAAATATCCATTAACAGAGTAGCACACCACTGAATACGGTAAAAAACAATCTGTCAGAGGGCAAAGTCCAATACAAACATCAGGAGGTCATCAGAGCTGCACAGAGGTGGTTCAAGTCTGTAGTTTTAAGATTAAAAGACCATTTTTCCAGAAGAGCAGGCAGCATGAAATGAATGCAGTCTCATCCTATTTTGCACTTATATTTCACTCAAATGTCACCTATTCATTTTCAGAAAAATGTTGTAATTCTTCTACCAAAAGAAAACTGACTTTTACAGACATTCCTTGAATTTACTTTAAATAAGTAGCCCTTATTAACCTTGTGAATAATTAACATATTCAGTCACGATTTACTTTGTTAAAGACTTCCTTTGGTGTCAGGCTTCTTCACATCTATTCATTTCCCACAGATTAACTCGTAATATTTGTGCTTTGCCATGGTAACCAAATATTACTGAATAGGACACTTCTTTGAAGTTTTTAAAACCTAAAACATATGTCAACCCTCCAATTAACATATGAGATTAAATAGAAGAGTGGAAGGCACACACAAATTTATTCAACCACTTGTTAGGAAATTACATGACTTACATTACTTGCCTGCAGACTCGCTGTAACCCAAACCTTTACCACACACTCCAAATCAGCTCTTTTCTATTTTAAGAAATGATTTTTATCCTCAATAAACTGGTCTTGAATCCTTAATTTGTCACCAAAGGTAAGCTAAGTCATACCACACATGCACACACACACACCCACACCTACACACACAGACAGACACACACACAATCAATATGTCAGCCCTGGTGAAAGTGCTGGCCCTCCCTCCCTGCTGAAGGTTAACATGTGAGTGGAATGCATTGAGGCATTTTAAATATTTCAACATGTTTGCTGAATCGGGGCAAATGGATCACAAAGCACTGACCTCCATTCATAAGCCCAAGAAAAGCTTAAGGACCCACCTGTCCTATTCATCACCCTCCATTCTCCTCGGAATTATAGTTACTTGCACTGATTTGAAAAAAATAAAAATCAGTGATACAAAGTAAAAATCTCAACCTTTCGCCCAGCAATTTAACATCACTTCACCCTTTCTGTCTGTCCATGACCGACACCACAGACAAACAAAAGATGGAGAACTAAGTGAAGAACAAACCTCACCTTAATCCTCACCTTAATTAGATCTGTGGCTTTCAAAGGAGGATTACAAAGTATTAAAAATGAAGTGCTCTGATTTCTTAGGAGGATTTCTCCTCAGAATGATTACAGTGACAATATTATAGAGTTTTTACAGAGGTATTTTTCTAATGTGTTGGTTGCTCCACACATCCAACCACAATATTATCGATGTAACTTCAATTGAGGAAAAAATGAGCAGAAACTATTATTGTAACTTCCTTGAATCTGGGTCATTCCTGCAGTGGAGAAACATCATTAAAAAGGAATGACAGGTATGTGTTTCCTATGATCATCGTGTGCAAGTGTGGAAAATACTGTACATGGCTCCTTGCTGCCTCCCACCCACTGCCGTCCATCAATTAGGGTGTCAGGTTTCTGTAAAATAATCACATAACACTTTTACCCTGATCTCGCTAGACAGTGTGTCAGAACCTGTGAGGCTCCGTAAAACAAACAAGCTGAAGGAAAGAATGAAAAGATCACAGCAACTTTAAGATCTTCACAGGCATTTCTGACAGATCCTGCCTGAGGAAGACCACCGTCAAGTCGTAAAAATGCTGTCACGGAGCTGAAAAGTGGTCATCTAATATCCTATTCTGATTGATTCTCTTGTAAATTTTTAGATGTCTTTCATGAACCGTGTGTGTGTGAAATAAGCTGATGAGACAATGACACAATCAATATGCAGAAAAACAAACAACGTCAGCAACATTCATAGCAACAGGGCATATATTTAGCCCCCGCCTGTCCTATGACATAGCCATGCCTGACACCCAATCTCGGCACCAAAAGACACGACGGAAATTCAAAAAGAACCTAAAAATAACTGTCTCAAGTGACAAAAGACTAAGCACCCCGACTCAAAGAAGGCTGACCTACATTACTGTCAATAAAACATTAAGTATCATCAAGTGCATCATAATGACAAATATGAAAGTATCTCTATCAGTCTGAGTAAAGATACATTACCGGGGTTAGTAATGTTAGACTGAAATGAGCTGAAAGGCACCAGAGAGAAGAGACTTTTTAACAAGAGGTTAGGTATTCAGACCCTTTATTAGGTAAAAGTACCAATACCAATAAGGTAAGATTTTTTTTAATCACCAACAAAGACAAATTAAAGCAAAGATTTGATATAATCAGTTTCAGATACAGATTACAGTCATTATCAGATGTTCTAATATGGAAATAACATATTATGCAATCAATGGGTCCCAATCTTCATTTTACAATTAAGCATTACTCTGCTGCACAATTAAAAAAACAATAACAAGATGATGCTTACCCAAAAACATATAAAAACTATGATGATTCATAGGGTTAAATGATTAAAAATTCATCTAAATATTAAAAAGCAGAAAATTCTCACATTTGTTTCTTTTATACATTGTTAGATATTTTATTTCATTAAAAAATGAATATATTTTAGAAGCTCTTTGTACATTATCTTAAATATTTACATAAGTACAGTTCTTGAGTACATTTATCTTTCATTTTCTAAACCGAGTCCATCTCTTTAATCCTTTTTTTAAACGAACCCCCTCCCCAAAAAATCCCACTTATCTTTGTATCTGTGTCAGCTCTGCTCTCTCCTCAGGATGTCTGGGTAAGAGATGACAGTGTTGGCTTTCTTTGTCAGTGTTGAGCTCTATTCATCTTCCCTCAGTCCTCTTCCTTTTGCACTCTGTCAACCTTTTCACACTCATCAGTCAAAAATCTATTTACACACCATTGTTCCATTTCATTCAGGTCACCTCCCTGCCTCAAGCTGCTGCAAGGCCAGGCGGCTCGACCCCCCTGTTTGGTTAGTATGTATATATTCAGCTGCACTTCGGCATCGAGGTGAAGTTGACTTAGTTAGTCATGCCCTGACTTAGTATGCTGACCCACACTCATGGTGAAGAAGCAGCAGTGATGGAAACTCTAACACCATATGTCTCCAAAGGTTGATGATAGAAGTGGCCCCATGTTTGGCATTAAGATTTCTACAGAGAGTAGTCAAGCTGTTCTTTCATTTATTTTAACTATTTATTTTAACTATTTATTTGTATATTTAATTTTACAAAGTTCATGAGTTTTATTACTTGGTATTTTTTTACTCTTTTAGTATTTTGTTGTTTTAGCTTTACTAGTTAGGGCCCGAGCCCATAATGCATGCCTTTCTTATTATTGTTTCTTATTATAACATCACTTTAAACTTAAATTTGACCGTTTTTACATGTTAAAAAACTCACCAAATTTAGGACACACATCATGTCTGGCAAAAAAGTTTAATAAAATGTATAAACTTAGCCCAAAATGTTCTCTCTAGCGACACCTATGAACACAAAAACATCCACCACAGCCCATAGGAATGTCATAGAGAGATACCTATAAGTCACACACTGATACCCCTGGGCTAAATACAACAGGAAATCCACAATTTGGATTTTAAAATAAAATTTCTGTCCCAAAATTGGCCTTTTACATTTGCTATCTCCTGATGAGAACTTATCAACTTCTACTGGCCATCACTTGTACACTATATTAACTTGTGTTGAACTTTAAGTCTGAAAGTATAAAGTTAATTTTAATAAATGCACTACATCTAATATGCAACACACTGACTCATAAATTAATAGGGTGGGCATGAAATGCTCAAATTTAATGTAGCATTATAGTGTGTTATGCAAGTGAGCAACAGCAACATAAAGGCATAAAGGTGGAGTAGTTGTACCCAGCAGACTGTGGAAAAGCTGTGGTTCGGCTCTGCAGTGGTCGGGGCAAAGTCAAAGATACACACAAGACAAGACTTTGCCCCATACATCAATTACCAGACTGTCAATATTTGGGTGATTTATGTTAACTGGAATTGTTTACTAAACACAAGTGCCCATTATGCAAAATGTATCATGCTTAATTAATCTTTGCTGCGCTGAGCGTCTTGCAGTGTAAGCACATTAAATCATAAGTCCCATCAGCTTGAACTGAAGTAGAAACATCTCACCACTGCAATGGTTTCAGCTAATGAGAGATTAAAAATAGAGTCAGAAGATTTGCACTTGAGTCACGATGAATTTTTAATTTGTGTTCTTTTCAAAACACAATATGTTTATATTAATTTGATACATTTCAGTTACATACATTACAGTTTTTAATGTTCAAGTATTAGAGTAAAATTCATTCTGCTTTGCCTGGAGTAACAATCCAGCTTCATAGGAGGAAATTCAAAAAGTCAGTCAACAACATATTCTGGTCAACAATGATTTTTGTGTGTACCTATCAGCCATCGTGTGGCAAAATACAGTTACTACAACATTTATTTTGTGTTCATGAAGGCAGGCAATGAAGTGAATGGAAATCATTAATTTTCTCAGGGAGTTTAACCCTTTGCAGGATCATGAGAGGTTGGATTATTTTCCTGCATGCTTTGTACTGAATGTAAAGAAACACCTGCATTATAGGTTTGTAATAAGAACAACAAAGAGACAGACAGTCTGGTCCTTTTGTTGTGAAGTGCTATTTACTGACGCAGTTCACCCAGTTAAGCACGCAACACCAACACCACACATTAAGTTGCAGGTTTTAGAATAACTGGAAATGTTTTCTTTTGTGGGGCTGGAAAAGTCTGTTCATGTAAAAACTGTAATATCTCATGCTTGTTGCTGCTACAATAGAGTCTGAATGCAGATGAGCCCCATGCATAAAGCCTGCCAGCTTTCTGAAACAATCATTCACGGCCTCTAAGCCGCACACAGTGTAACATTCATCCAGTAGTTCTGGTTTCATTATTTATGTAAAACAAATACTTGTTGCTTACTGTGACATGAGAGATCTGAGAAATGTCAGTCCAGGATGCTAATATGCTACAAGGCCCATTTGACACACATGCCGGTTTCTTTCAAACTAAATGAGGATTCACTTTCACACACACACCCGTTTGTTACAAACCTCACAGACTCCCTGTCATTCAAATTCATCAGCGGTTCACTGTGCTGGAATATGACATGATTGGCTCCCACATACTGCTAATCATGCAATTCTGAATTATGCCAGATTGTCTTCCTCTATTAAAATCATTCATGTTCGACTGATTATGCTCACTGTTCTTCTCACGGTGTAGAATTAATGAGAACGATAGCTTTCAATGGAAAGTTACTATTTCTCATATTTTACAAAATTATGCTTGCAGTGGCAAATTAATCAAACTCAAGTTTTGCAGAGACTTGATTTTACATCAGTGCTCACTTAACAGGCTCAAACCATCCCTGCATGAATCATCATCTCTGTTAAATTAATCCCAAACATATACATTACAATGACAACTTTGCCAAAAATTATTTTGTTCATGCACAAAAGAAACTTGCACCATTTTCTTCCACTTTTTTCATTGGATATAAACATACAATCTGAGTCTGATTTTTTTCTGGCCACTTGAGGGCAGTGAAAACAGCTGTTTACACAACACTGACAAATTATGAGAGACTTTATAAAACAGAAGAAAAAAGCTTAAAGGCTTTTAAGTAGAAAAGTCAGGGATGATAGTTAAATGACACATATCCTGCCCCCTTCTTCCGAAAAAGCCAACAATCGCCTGGTTTACAACAGCAAACCTAGATCATATCTAGTAAATCATGTTGGCACTTGGGATTGATACCTTGCACATTCATAGTAGAAGTGTAACAGTGTAAGTGTAAAAGCTGTTTTAAAACCTTAGTTTGAGGCAAAGTCACAAAACTTTTTAAGTGTTTTTTATTTCCGAGTGACCATTGAAAGCAAAGCTTTGACTCTCTCCAAATTCATTTAGATCAGAGTTGGTCTTGTTAGCCTGATTAACTACCAAGGGGAGTTGCCAAGATGGCTGCTAGGTGGCGTCAAGGAGTTTGATGGCATCACTTTGGACAGATGTAAAGCTAACATGATAGCAAGCAACTGCCTACTACACATCTAGCTGATGTGGAGGAAACATCTGCCTTTCTTTGCACGTGCTCATGGCCACATGAAAAATATTCACTTTCCAATTAGCTCTATTTTGGCTTCCACCACAACCTGAAAACAACTTCTGACCCTCCAGCTTCTAACTTGACCATGTTCACCCTGCTATATGCCACCCTTGGCTGTCTGCAGTCTGATGCTGAGCAGTTACCCAAGGTTTTATCAAAGCATTTTTAATGAAAACTGCTGCCGGCTGCAGCTGAAAACAGGGCTAGTTAAAGTGGTGAGACCAAACTGTGGGCTTTGAATAAAAATAAGCAACGGAAAGATGCTAAAACATTGAGCAGAGCTGAGCAGGGTCTGCCATGTTGGAGGACCTTTCTCTGGTGGTTCATCGCTACTAGCAACCTTTTTTATATTATACATCATTATTTAATCAATTATTAATATAAAAGTATTGACAGGTGAAGCTTTAGAGGCAGAATGAAACATGATTGTGCTGTGTACATATTAAGTGGAGAACATTCTCAGAAAAAAACTGCATATCTGAACATCACATAACTGAGCAAGTCGTCTATCAGTATGGTGATGGATGCTGAGAGTCCCCCAGTATACCGGTTTATTTATAGTCTCCCATTAATGTGGAGTGGCCTCCACAACTGTGAGTGCAACTTCATACAGAATGACTCTCTGCAGCAAAGTGCTGGTGAGAATTGATCAGTGTAGAAAACAGCAAACAAACTGTTCGTATGGAAACAACAGGCGAAAAGCCTTCGTATGAGATGGATAAAATGTGTCTTTCAGCAAGATACCAAACAGTGAAAAAGGCCAAAATGTTGCTCTGTCTTGCTTTTAAACAGATTCCTTTATACTAAAAACACATTTATCACTGTCACTATACTGATGAAGTGCATGGTACTCATTATGTTTTACTCTATTAAGCTTTGACTGCAGGTGATTGCTAAAACACACCTCACCTAAAATGACCTGACTCTGTCATCAGCTTTACTGCAAACACTGTTTCACGCACACACACACAAACGCAAACACACAAAAAAATTTAAATAGAACAACCATCATACTTACATTTGCTGAAAGTGAAGTTAATGATCGTCCCCTGAACCACCCTCCAATTCTCAAGTGTCTCTAATCCAGATGTGTTTAAAGTTCTTCTTTGGATTCATCCATCGGAAAGCAGGACGGCAGCGGGGGAGAGACAGGAGAGTGGTTGCTACTCACCCCAGTCCATCTCTTGATTGAATTTCCATTGGTGCAATTGTATCACCACCATACTCTGACTACAGGAGGGAGAGGACACAGGTCACCACACTCGACAGGGCTCCACTTTCTTTGCAGCCTGAGGGGCTCTGGAAAGGGAGAGAATTGACAGGTTGTGCACGAGAGCTCACTGGAGCTCCCCGAGGAGTGACACACTTAGTGATTCTGGTACTATGCACGGCAGAGGCCTTTCACTTACATGTAAACACCAAAACAAACAAACATGTTCACACATTTTACCATAGACAATATATGAGTGATACAGTGTTGAAGAAATTTCCGTGAACTGACACAAAGAAGCCCACTGTTGTCTTAAAATGAGTCAGAATTGGTCTTGCGGCTACTTGGTAGGAAAATTTGACAAAAAATATTCATGCTAGATGTGTCCACTGTGAAGTGTTGAATGAAGGACACCGGATATCCACTGTTAACCTGAGAGGAATGCATAATTCAGAAAGGCCAGAAAAGAGTATCACGTACAGCCTGCTCCTTCATGCATTCACAGCCATCAGGTTACATTGATAGGAGACGACTGACAGCACGCCACTTTCCTTCACAGCAAACTTTTTCAAAAAACATAACAGGAGGGAAACAGCTTCACTAAAACAGATCTCAAATGAAAAGAATAAACATAATTTTTATGTTTCTGTTTCTTCTTTTCTCATGTGTGATGGGCTGGCTGAACAGGTTATAAAATGGCATATGGGAACATTAAAGCATTATAATACATCTGGATCTTGAAATAAAGGAAACAGTTGGTGAACTGTCAAATCCCAGAATGCAATTTATTCACAGTGTTTACTATTTTTTTTTGTCCTGCAATGCAACAAAGGCTAACACTTTAGAAATAACTGTGCACGACTGGTGTAGCTGTGAATTAGCTTTTAAACTACTTGGTGCTGCTGAGTTTCATTTTTTTTCAAAACCCCTTTAAATTAATTATGATAATTAGAAAAAAACTTTAATGTGATTTCTTTTGTCTGACTCTGGCTCAATATTCAGTCCACTGTGCAGCAATGATCACAAAGTCACCAGAGAGTGTGTATTAACTGGTGTTTTAGCCTCAGCCATTACTGAAAATTGAACCGGTCTAAAACAAGAGTTTGAGCTGATGCAATGTGTGTAAATACCACACTAATCCTCATGTTTTATCTGTGGAATTCTTGTCCCCTTTATTTGACTTACATCCTGTTTGCTCTGTGTACAATAACGTCTCTCAGACTAAGGGTCCTTAGCTCAAACTTAGAGACCAAAAACATTTCACCAAACTGTTTCTATTGAGTCACCAGTTGGCAGAATAGAATGCAAACATTATTATGATATGGCATATGTATGTTTTTTTTGCTGCACTGGTCTGTTCAGCTCAGAGGCCGTTACTTACACACTCAGACACGTATGCTGGTTGCATACGTACAAAATTATTTGTACTATTTTAAGAGATAGACAGAAACTTAAAGTGCAACTTGAAGGTTAGAGAACCCCGTGAACCCATGTGTAGACAGATAATGTAGAAAGTCAATAGTTTAAAAAAGAACATGCAAATATACACACTACAGTGACTGATAGTCATTTTTGTGAGATAACTTTAAGAAGACAAAATAAAATTCCAGGAAAATTGAAAAATAATCCAGAAAAAAAAATTTAAGCTAAAAAAGATTAAAAAATCTGGAATTTCAGCTTTTTCCACTCAAGATATTTCATGGAGTAATTTTATTCTGCTTGAATATCAGAAAATCAACATTCAATACAAAAAAATACAAAAAAAGTTACCAAGTATTTTTCCTGAAGAACTGCTTTTGATTACTAAAACAAAAAAGTTTTTCCAGAGACAAACCTTGGCAATCTTTTAAAGAAATATGTACTTTTCCTTTTTTAAATAACTTTTTTTCTTTTCCTAGAAAACATTTTAAAATGATCTTTTGGCAGATTTTTTTGCCCATTTTTCCTGAAAATGTTTAGGGGGAAAAGAATTGGGGCCGAAAATGTTCTCTTTTCTTTTTGTCCTTTTTTTGAAAATTTTGTTGCCAATATTATTTCAAAAAAGTTTAAATATTTTTCAGGAGTTTTCCCTGATGGAATCTCAATAAAACACATTGTTCTCTATCTGTTTTGAATTACTACAATTGTACAAGTTCTGCCTCTTGCTCTTTTTCATGCTTCCTGCATGGAGGTAAGGTCATGCTAGAACTGTGTCTTGATAAATGCAAAAAATCCTCCTGAAATTAGTCATGTAAACAGTGTGTCTCTGTTTCTAAATGAAGAGATCTCCCTGCTGCAGAGTGCAGCTGTATTTCTGCATGTCTGACATATAACTCTGCCTCAGTTGTCTTGGTGTATTTTCAGGTAAAGTCCTTTGGTTGGACTGATGTTGAGGTTTAACCGCATTAATGTCTTTTTTTTCAAAATAAGCTCTATAGCACCACCTACTGCTCATTGTGAGAAACACAGGTACTCTTTTCAACACTTGTCAGCCACATCGGTATCAAGTTACTGAGACATTTGTGGAAATGAGAAACCTAACTGGATGCACTGACAAGGCACCATAATGCCCCTGTGAAACTAAGACTATCAGCAGATAATAGCTTCATGCGCTGTCTGAGTAAAAGTGACAATAGGCCTTTTTCACAGGAGACATTTTGACTTGACAGCACAAAAAACCACTGATACAAATAATAAAAGTAAGAATGACTGAATCTTTTATAGTTTCAGGGTCCTGGTGTTGTACATGTGGGCTCACTTTCACAATGTCATGACTTACTGTAACTCTAGAATATTATTATTTATATCTGGGCTATACACATTATCAAAAGTCAAAACATTTTATGTTGGGCTAGGACTGTATGGCGTGTATGGCTAAGAGTATTATGTTGCTACACTCTCTCTGGCCAAATAAAGGTTTAAAAAATGTAACAGATGTGGGAATTTTTAAAAAACTGTCTACATGCAACACTAACTTTCTCCTTCATGTTCAGTACTTAACAAGCAGACTCAAAGAAATCCTACTGAACACGAAGGGAGATCACAGTTTCCTCTCCTCTTATTCTCAGCTGACTCAGAAACAGCCATTCCCACCCACTCTCTCCTGGCTCTGTTTGAAACAAGTTTTTTGAATTAGCCCGTTGGTTAACATACTAACCACAAGATGGCAGTGTGCTTCACAGATTTATTTTACCCGCAACCTCGAGATGCAATATCGGCTATTTAAAACTTGATGTTAATTATTTCCACCAAACGGACATAAAAACAAGCATCCAGCTCTAACCTAGCAGAGACCTTTTACATTTGGCTGATCCAACACATAACCCAGCATTAGGACTGCGAGTGTTTGCCAGGGCAGCTGTTTCTTTTTATAAGCCTCTCAACCTCATTACTTTCATTACCATGTGGGACTTGTTTTAAAACCATAACTATTAAAGGGGCCACTGCAATACAATACATTAAAAAGGATATTTAAAATGTTGTAACAGTGGAATAAAGTCTCTAAAAACTTATAAAAAATATTAAAACATGGAAAAAGATAGGGCTGACAGGTCAAAATCCGCTGGATTTCCTGATTGAGGTCTAGTTTTAGTCTAGACTTGAACAATAAATCCAGCCTGTGACTCACTTTTAGACACATTTTATTCAAATTTTCATAAAACAAGCATACAAATTGATCATTTTAAATTGACTTCTGCCTTGTAAAATCTTCAAATCCCTGTAAATGTGTTTTAAAGTGACAATTAAGTCCACCTTTTATGACAGCAGTCGGCGCACATGATCCCACAGTGGGATGTGAGGCTTACAGTGGGCAGGCGGCAGCGCTCTGCGGCTCATTCCTGCTTTATGAAACCACGATTGGACGGAGGAAGTCACGTTGTCCGCGGAGCTGTCAGTCTGATGCTGCACCATTGTTCCCTGAGCAGCCGGAAGGAGAGCCCGTTTAAAGCGCTGCTATATGCGACAAAATTGTGCCGGTCAGTCCCGTAGTGCTGCTGTTCGGGAACCCGGTACCGGTGTTTAACGATCTCGCGCGGTGGTGGATTCCCCGCAGAGGAAAAAAACGTGACATGGTTCAGGGGGAAAATTAAGAGAAGTCCACTGAGCGAGGGGCGTCATTGACTGGCTGGATGATAGTAACGAAATGAATGGTGAGTATGACCAATGCTGAAGCAATAGGCCTGTTATTTTTAACACCTGCACGTTAAAAAGGTGAAAAAAACAGGAATGATAATATTGCTTATTATGCATATCTGTGTTGTCATAAGTTAATTATATATCTTATATATTTTAATGCTCTTTTGTTATCCTTGTATGTTGGGACCCATCCCCGTTTGTTAAACTCTTTATGAGCATCACACCTCAGTAGTCACTCTGCACTGGACATCTGCTGCAACTGTGTCATCATTTCATTTTAACAATTACACCAACACTTCTTGACCGCATTTTCTTTGTTCTTCCCATTGCTGTAACACTTTGTGCTCAAGAGATTCACCACATGTGCACTCTGTGTGTATTATTTTTGAGGTGGCACATGTGTGTCATGCAGCTGACTGGTATATGGCCAACTGGTTGAGAGGCTCTTATGCAGGGAAGAAGAGAGTCTGGTTCCCTGCAGAGCTTCCTGCAGAACAGGCAGAGGAGGCAGAGAGTCTGCCCCCCCTCCTCCTGCTTCCCAGGGGATGACCCCCACCTCTCCTCCACCAGCCCCCTATGAAAGGAAAGAGAGGCTCATAAAGATAAAGCTCTGTCAATCATCCATACATTAGTGCTGAAGCTGCAAAGTTTGCCTGACAGAAACCTGTGCATCACAAAATAAAGGCTTAATGTTTGTCTTGTCTTGTGGCACCTTGTGTGAGCTGCTACAACAAACAGCATAAAACGTCATTTAAAATTAAATATACAGTCACTATTACACTGGCTGCTGAGCACATATCACTTACATTTCTCTTCTTTTTTCTGCACAGAACAGAGGCGGGTCGCTGCGGTGTAATATATTTTGCTGAAGGTAGGACCACATCTCCCTCTTTTGCTGTCTGCCAGTCTTCACATCACATTAACATATTGAATTCATGCCTGTGAGATAGATGGTTCAAAGCTTGCACACAACTGTTGCTACGCTGCCACAAAAGACCCTCTGATAACAAGATATGATGGGATGTTGATGCAGACAACAGTGTTTAGTCAATACAGACAGCTGCGCTATTCTCACTGGATTATACCAGAGAGATGCCTCTGATATCAAAATGATGAAAAGAGGACATATTCCTTCTAGGGTATGTTCTCTTATATGCTTGATAATTTATTTTCCCCTCTAAATCAACCAAAAATCACATAGATGTTTTCTATGCTGCTGCTTCTGAAGCAGTGTAATAAGTTCCATTCATGTATTCAAAAGACGCAGTAATATTCCTGCGTGAACTGCCTGTTTATTGCATATAAAGCTTGAATAAGGCAGCATCGTTATCCTTCCCTGCCTTTCCTCACTGTTCCTCCGCCAGCCTCTTTTGTCAGAAAAAGAAAAGGCAGCACCAACAGTCCATCGTTATGTGCGAAAGCATGCACTCAAACATGCGACCGTGCACACGCAATCACACGACCATTTTCCATCTTTGTGATTGAGATCTGAAAGGTGAGGATGAAGGAGGGGAGGGGGGGTTGTGTGGTGGTGGTGGTGGTGGTGGTGGGCGGTGCGGGTGTCTTTTGGGAGTGGGGCCTCTCTTCATGTTGACTGTGTATTTTTCCTCCTCAATCCATCTGTCTCCTCAATCTATCAGCAGCCAGCCCTCAGAGGAGCAGAATTTAATTAGTACATGTGGCACAGAGTTAAAGGACACTGCAACATTAAGTAGATGTATTTACTTGTGAAAAGCAGTATCATTAAGCTGGCTTATTTGAATAACTGATTCAGCCATGCTGCTATTACATACTGTAGCACAGATGGCTAAAGCTTGATAACAGTGAATGTGGTCCATTAAAGATTCACAGGAAAGGTGTTATGGCTTAACAGCACAAGGGAGAGTCTCTGCGGGGGGCCGGTGTGGGTGAATTGTCTGCGCACAAAGGTTTCCTCTTATGTGGGAACAAGAATTCACCGCTTTGAGCTTGACCTGGAGGTTGAGGCGGATTTAGCGAGTCAGGTTAAAGGTGGGATTGTAAATTGATGTGAGGGAGATTAGCTGGACTGAGCTTTACATTAAGAAAGACATAAAAAAAACGTCCTGGGGCAGTAATGATTAGTGATCTTTAACAAATTAGTGGGTTGTTTTACACCTTACTTGTTGTCTTATTACCTGGATGTGATAAGTGAGATGAACCTGAAAAATATAAGAGATGAGATTTTGTTTTAGTATAATTCTATTTTTGGGATTTTCCAAATTATAAACATTTAAGTCTCACTACCAACATGTACAGGAACTAAATATAGTGCATGGAACATTTTTTCCCTTTGAGATATTCACTACTCTTCCTTCACAAGAGGCTGCAACAACACATTAAAGCTCATTCATATCTCATTCATAATTCTTATATTCCTGCAGACAAAGCAGCTTCTTTAGACACTTTTTACATTAGTTACCATGGGAAAATAGCTTGTATAAGATATCCAACTCCCCAAAAGTTTTTCTCCTTCTTTGAATAAAACATGACATATTTCAAGGTTTTTCTGTATCTTTCCAATTAATTCCAATTAGATAACATGCTGACGGGCAGGTAAGGTCTACAGTATTATATATTTTCCAACAAAGCAGCATTATTTGATTTTAAATGGACTATTGTTTTGTGCAGTTGCAATGTTTGGTGTAATTTACACATTTTCTGTTTTTAGAAAGCAACCGGCGGCGCTTGTGTTTTTCTTCGTGTTGACTGTCACTGTACATGTTTTATTTGTTTCTCTTTCCGATCGCGTAATGAAAGCGCATGCATCAATGAGCTATGCAGTAGGTTTATAGTGTGAACTAATATGAACCTTTTAGATTACAGAGCAGCTTTGTGTGTCTCAGCAGGGTTCATGGTTCCAGTTTAGAAGCTTTTGATGTGACTCTTTTTGTGTCTGTGGCTCCTTCCTGGCTGAGCTCTGGGCTTTCACGGTTCACGATTGTGCTCTCTTGAGAAGTTGCCATGACACCTATTTGGAATCTTTTGTCTGTTGCCAGCTAATTAAGTGACATATTTTTCCGTCTTAATGAGTTTTATTTGTCAGTGCATCGTGCAGCACATAAAGGTTTAAAACAGTGTGAGCACAGGCGTCAACATCTGGAGTGATTCTGTAGTCTTATTTATAAATATTCTACAATCAGCACAGATTATACATTTGCTTTGTAAGCAGCTACAAATAGTTATGAGTTCATGTTAAGGAATGCACTATAATATAAACATAACACTTAAAACTTGGAAAAAGTGATGGATCTCATCAGACTTCCTGATTAAATAATTGAATTAAACTAAAAGCATTTAATGTGTATCTGATGTGTGTGCTTTTAAATCTGGATTAGGGGCTCTGTCTTTAACCTTTTCACAAGTAACTTTTTGGAGGAATTTTTGCATGTTTGACAGTTAGTTGATATTATAATGAATCAAATGACATGTAGAGTGTCCAAAAGACTAAAAAAAGACCAAAGTTCTAAAACATTTAAACCTTTTAAGCAATACTCAGCCTTAAGAACAAGCTTAACCAGGTCAATAGTGATCAGGTCAAAAGTATTGAGGAAAAAACACATTTACTTAATTAGCTTCCTCCTATGAATGACAGGGTCTTACACAGATGAATGCCAGTATGATTTTGGTAGTGACATTTGAGAGATTTCTGTATTTTTAGATCTCTGCTGGACTTCTGGTTTGGAGTGGGCGAAGCTCAGATGGAAAAAAATCATGCAACTTTCTTATTTACATGAATCAGGAGCAACAGCTTTTGTGTTTGATTGTTAAATTCTTAGTAATTAAGATGATCTTATTTTTGACTCTAAATCTGATGGTTACTTATTTCTTCACAAGTATTTACTGAGAATCTGAAACCACTTTTTAAGGGGAATTAAAAGTAAATTTTAGTTGTGCTAATGTTTCTACATGTGTTCAAGTTTGCAGGTTTCATGCTCTGAAAAAAGGTTTTTGTGTCCAGAAAACTTTGCACAATGTAGCTGAGTGAGCAGATGTCTTAATATTTATTTATGTCAGAACAGTTTAACCAAATGTCTAGTTATTAAATCTCTCATAGACTATTTAATAAACCAAAAGGCACAGAGAAAAAAGCAAAGAAAGTAACTAAAAAGAAAAAAGATATTGCTATTAAATTCAGTGCCAGTGCTGTTTTGAAAGGATCTGTATGATATTATAAATTAACAGTAAAGAACTTAATTAATGTTATTTATGGTGTATATTTGCACAAGTTTTATAAAAGTCCTAATTATACAAAGTAAGAAAAATATCTCCATCAAGCATGTATGACCTGTAGGTGAAAGTTAACATTATATGATCTCAGTTGGTAATCTCAGAGACTATCATCCGTTTCATAACCTGACAGTTGTTACTAATTATGTCACAATTAGACTTTAACAAGACTCTGATCAGAATCACAGAAGCATTGAACGACATTCCTTAAATCAGGTTACTATCCAGGATAACAGTTTGCATCGATTCGTCTCAGGAGGTATTTTGTGTCACTTAGTTTTTTTTCTACCACTCTAATTCGCCACATAATTTAATCACATGCAGAGCTGGCCTACTTCCCGAAATTTTCTCGGATAACAAATGTTTTGCATATAAAAAAAAAAAAAATAAAAAAAAAAAAAAAAAGGGGAACGAGGGCAAAAGGATAGTGGGTATATTTTAAAGTTAGGGGTGTGGGGGGGAGT
>JAPZDV010000005.1:11822559-11854046 GCA_029814665.1 Acanthurus lineatus
CGTCACCATCAATTACTTTTTGAACACATGTTTTAAACTAGGCTTAATATTTAATTTTATGTGACTGACTGCAGTTACATTACCACCCTCTAGATGTCTGCTCTTGTTTGACACTGAGCATTTCCGATGTTGACAGCATTTACTTCACTCATGTTAGAACCCTCATCATAGGAAATATACTGTTCCAGCAATGAGAGGCGTTTTTTTTTTTTGAAACGGCCACCTGCCTTGACATAGTGTGCACACTCAGGTTGCCTAGAGCAATGCGCATTGATTTGATTGGCAGATGAAAGGTGGTTCAAATTCAAACAAGAGAACCAATCAAAAACAAAGCTTAAAATTCAAGGGCATGTGTTCCAGTGAATGAAGCCTGTCACAGAGACGGCTCCTTGTAAATCATCTAGCTCTTGATGATGTTGCACTCAAATGTGTCCTTATAGCTTCATGAAGCTGCTTTGCTAGTTTATATGCCGAAAGATGGGATTCCATCTGATGGATGGAAGATGGATTTATTTTTTAATTTAACTACCCAACTCCAGTACATGTATTTAGAGCTGTATATGAACAAAATCTTTACCTCATATAAGTCCTGTATTCACTGGCTTTGGTCTCCAATAGCTTCTGAGCACAATATCCAGGTCTTTAGATTGCTGAATGCTTGAATTTCTCCATTGTTTGTTTAATTTAGCTCCTTGCAGTTACCTGCTTTTTGCCTTATGCTCCCACAGAGCAACATTCATAAGAATGAAACTCAATCTTAATTTTAATCTGAACACATTCATGATCTGTTTGTGGTAAACAGCCTCCTACAGGATTATAGGAGTGAGATCATGAGCACCGTGAGACTCGACTAAACAGTGTGAGGCTGGTCAGTGAACCACAATAATGAGATTAAAGAGGCTCAAAGCTGCGGAGTCAGATGTATTCAAAGTGTCACTGCAAGCAGGTCTGGCCATGACAAAGATTTTTTTAACCTTAATCAAGCAGTTGTGGCGCAAATTTAATTTTATCTTTAGTTTTATTTATGTTTGATTATTAGTCCTTTCTATTAATGGAACAGCAGATTTTACTGCAGTGAGGGTGCAGCTGATCTGGATCTGTAAAATGGATCTGTTTTCTTTGTTAAGCCTTTGCGTTGTGGCCTCCTCATAAACTTCACTACCAAACAGAGGACTGCCTGTGCAGCATCTTTCTTATTTTTTTTTTGTGGAACATTTTGTGGTTGATCCTGAGGTTGTATCCCTCTCTTTAATATATAGGTGCCTGCCAGTACTTAGATTAGAGTGTCTGCTTCAGTCTGACATTATAACTACATGGCCAGTCGGTCACAGCTGGTGTTTATTGATTATTATAGAAAATCCAGTAACCATTTGTTTCCTCCTACATGCTAACATTTGCAGATCTCTTTCCCAGCGGATGTCTGTGGTGGCACCTCTGGTTTGAATTTTGCAGGGCTCTCAGATATCTGTGCTGTGAGTGGTCCAGGCCTCTGGCAAAGTGATCCAGGGTACATGTGTGGGATTTGGCATAGTCCAGAAGAACTTCTATCTGCGTACTGTTTATAGCAAGTCCAAGCATCTTTCCTGCTTTTGGAAATGTGCAATGGGTGCAGATCTTGTTCTCATTGATGGCAGATGGCATTATGATCTGTATGCTGCAGCCTCATAGTTTAGCTGCAATATGCCGCTGATGGAGACCTGATGGAGACCCGATGGAGACCCTTGGCCTTGAACCCATATTGTAAAGATCTGCCATCTGTTCTGTGTGGTATTTGAACCTACTGTGAGATAGCTGTATTGGGTGTGGAGATGGATAATAGTTTGATGAAGGTGATAAGCTGGGTGGGTGCAATGATTCATCCTTGGTTTACTCAGGCTCTGATTTATGATCACTTCTGCTAATCAGGTGCTGATATGTTGTCATGAAACCAGACAGTTTAGAGCCAGATGTATTGATGGGATAAGTGAAGGGTTCATGTAATGATTGCTTTAACACTCTTAAACTCGACTCATGCACTCACTTGTAAGTCATGTATCACTAATAAGGTGCAAATGAACCCAGAAATAATGGAGCAAAAGCCTTGAGTTGAGTTTGGACAATAAAGGAAATACTCTCAAGTTCTAAATTTAATAATGCTATGGCAGCATTTATGCTAACCTCATTAGCCACTGTTGATTTCATACAAACTCTAGCTGGTTGTCACAAATTAACCATGCTTCATAGGACAAGCATACAGCTTGAACCTGGAAAAAATGGATTTACACGATCAAATAATCACATTATCTTCCATACTCATCTGCCTCGCAAGGTAACTTTGGCCATCATCTGTAAAGCTGTTTACTATTTCACCGAGCAAACAAACACAGTATATCAACCTACATTTTTCATTTTCCAGAAATCTGTCAAGTAGTTGCTTTAAGATATAACTTGGACTTTTGGTATTTCCTTTTATTTTTTGCAATATCTGTCAGGAAATACCTTTAAAATATATTAAAGAGATTTCTTTTCATTTGTTACAGTGGGAGTTCGGCAGGTCTTTTGCATATGACCTCAATTACAGTGTAGCTACACAAACGATTAATTCTGAACCTTGTCTCTGTTTACTTTTTGCCGGCTGTCTTCAATTTCCTCTATTGAAATGGGAAAGCCTCTCGAAAATGAGAGCAAATATAGGTCACCATCAGTGGTGCAACAGTGGAACAAATGCCATCTCTCCAGCTTATGTTTTGCATTTTTATGTAATAGGGCAGCATGTATGTGTGATGCTCATGGATAATCATTAAAAGGATGCAGATGAGGTCATCTAATAACACATTTCATCAAAGGTTGTTAAAGAAGGGCTCAGAAGAACAACCTGGTTGAAAAAAGGGAATATATTATGTACAGTATAAACTCAGTACTAATTGCTCCATTTTTACAGTTGAATCTCATCTTTAAATTTAAATGATCAAAATATTATTTGTCAAAAACACACAGCAGAATTTTAGCATCTGAAGAAAAAAAGGAAAGTAAGACATAGTTTTGTTAAGTTGTGTCCAGTCATATTTTAACAGCTTAACAGGTAAAAAATGTATTGAAACACAGATATGTGTAAAATGCATGTTAATATGACATTGATGCTAATCCAGATTAGTGCAGTTCTTGGGTTTTTTCTTCATCATTGTAATGTTTAAAATTTGTTTAAGACTTTTTTTAGTATTATCCTGCTATTCTTTTAAAACAGCAGCCTACTCATGGGTTAGGATGGATTTGTCACAATTATTCAAACCGCTTAACTTGAAAAGTGTAATACTGGCAGAACAGAGGTCAGAGTTTAATAGATACTGAACAATTTTTTTTTCTATTAAAATCGAGATGACCAGGACATCAACCCTCTTATTGTATATATGGAGTCAGGGAAACCTACAAATGATGGGACAAAATGAACTATGAGTATTGCATTTTACTTCCTAACTTGCTGTGTTAAATTAGATTAGATTGAACCTCTGTTCCTGTTGTTGTGTTTGCCCCCTGAAGGTGTTGTATGTGAGTCTTATTGCTGCAGCAGTTGTGTTATAACGCTTGCTTGTTCAGGCCATTACAGCTAACTGTAATCTTCAGTGCTCAGCAGAGTCTGTTGGAGGACAGTCGGTCCACTTCCCGGCTTCCTGTGTGCAACCACATATTGTGAAGAAGCCATTTCAGAGGGCAAAGTCACTCTTAGAAGGGACATAAACCCTTGAATAATATACTATTCCCACTGCTATTCTACTACAACTACTGCTCCTACTAAATTTACACAGTGCAGGGTGACATCTCAGCGGTGCTTAAGCTGTGATTCAAATCTATGATGAGCTTTAAAGGTACAAGACCAAATGAACTAACTGCTGCTTGCTAATGTGTCGCAGACTGTGGCTGGGTGATGTTATAGAGCACATAAGGGGGGAGACGCTGTGTGCAGTGTTACAACAGCAAGGATTGAGGAGTGCAGTGCTGTCAAGATGAGGTTCAGTGAGAACACTGGTGAGGATGCTGAACATTGCGGGGTTGAATTTTTAGAAATACATCAAAAACACAACACAAAGCCTTTCACCTCTGATTGTCAGTAAATGCTGATTTTGACAGACATTGTATGAATTACTATGATTGAAATGATTTGATTTGATTTGATTTAAATGATGTCCACTTAAGAGCCATAAAAAATGCAAAAGTGAGGCTTTAATCAGATGTGTAGAGGCAGTGTTGCTAACTATACTGTGCTTTCCTCCTGCGTTGTCTGCTGTGTTTGTGCTCATACACACTTCTTTGTTTGTAAAGACTGTAGCACTGCCTGGCTGTAAAAAAAAGCCTCTAGGCTTTCAGTGATCCTGTACGAGGACCTTTTATGTTAAAATGCAGTCCAATTCTGTGCAAGAATGTTATAATGGCCCTCTGACTGCATATGCTGAGGCCCCACAAACTCTTCTGCAGAACTTTCTGGCATAGGAAGTGTTTGGAGGACATTCAATCGTATTTCTTTTGGATAAGATACTAAATGCTAATGGTTTCTGGTCAGTTTCTTCCTTCAGGTATATGATCCTTGTAGAATTTTCTGGGCACGGCTAGTATCCAGATGATTGCTAGTTTTGCCAGCATTTTTATATAAACAATATGTAGACATTCCATTTAATCTGATGGAGGCTTGAAGCTTTTTATTTTGTAGTGCAACGCTCTCTTGATTTTTCGATTTTGTTGTTCTTGGTGTCAGATGTTTCCTCTTTTCCTTTTCTTTGCCCCTCACTCTATCCTGTCTCACTCCACCTCTTCCTCATTCTCCCACTTCCCTTTACTATTCACCCCTGAATCCCCTCTCCTCTGCATCTCTGTTAGACCCAGCAACCCCCCCTCAAAACAGACACTTATCCTTTCTCCAACATTATGTCTTTCCTCCTCTCTCTGACCCCCCCCCTTATACCTCTGCCTCCTCCTCCTCCTTCTCCCTCCCTCCCCCCTCCTCATCCCCCTCCCCTTCCCCAGCTCATGTTGGTAAAAATATCTGCAGACTCTCTCTCTCTCTCTCTCTCTCTCTCTCTCTCTCTCTCTCAGACATCCCACCCATGTGATCTCACAGGCTGCCTCAGCTCTGCTCCACTCTGCTCCAGTCAGGCTCCTGCCTTAAAGCCGGCTGCAGCTAATGAGCCTTTGTGTGGCCAAAGAGGGAGAGAGAGAACAAGGGAGAGGAACCCAGTGACAGACAGGCAGTTAAAGTAAGAAAGACTGTCATCTTGCAACAATAAAGCATATGGTACCGACAGTGCAGTCAGAGCTGGAAAATTACGAGTCTCTCTCACAGTCCTGCACCCTTTTTTTTTTTTTTTCTCATGCCCGTGGAACTTGGGGGTCGCTGCAAGTCAGTGGACTGAAAAAAAAAAATGGGAACCTTCATTCATCATGTTTCAACATTTTGCAGTAGCCACATTTATGACTGTGCGGCTGTGCTGCTGTGAGAGGAGGTGAGAGGAGTCACAGTCCTGCCACTGGATACAGGTCAGTTGTTCCTGTGAGGGCCGGCACACACCGAGGGGTGCAGTCTGGTCACTGTAGGACTGATGTGTCATGACTTGCTCCAGATGCAGTAGGTTCGTTGGCATCACTTGGGATGAGTTTTTCTTAAGCCTCTTGTTGTCACATTGATTCAGTGTGATTGTGGGAACCTTGTGAATGACGAGGGGAAAAATAACTGTATTCATATGCAAGTGTGCTACTGTGCCGCGAGCGCTGTTGATTAAGGACAAGAGTTGGTTTCCACAGTGGATGTGTGTGCACAGAGAGGCAAACACAGGGAGGGGCTTTCCAAGCTGGCTTTTGCTGCATTATTTTCTCTTGGATTTTTTCCCTCTTGTACCATAGTGTATGCAGACCGGCCATGATTAGTGGTAAGGCAACAGTGAAGACAAAGAAAGAGCTGTTGGAGAGGAGCAGCAGTCTCTGGTTTTTATTTGGCTAAGATGAAAGAGGTTCACCCTGAATTACCCACAGCTCTGTGGCTTATGATGTCATGCCCATCCAGACATCCAGATCCAGAGATTTTAACTTTTCATGCTGTCATAACAAAATGCAAATGAACCAGTAATGCATTAATCTGAGAAAGGAGCTGTGATGAATGTATGCACATCATTTGCTGAGATATTAACATCTTTTGCTCTAACGTTGGTGCCTCAGTATGAGGAGCCCCTATATACAGTATGCAACACTGGAGGCGCCGTCATATGAGAAAGCACTAGTTGAGAGAGTACATTAGAATCTCCATGGAAACCGTTTTTGGCATCAAAGCACAGTGCAGCATCAGCTGAGGACTAGGCATACAAATAGGTTTCCAACAATGGTATCTAATTAGGACCCAGGCTAGGAAATGGACTAAAATTGCACAGGTCATTTCTGGTGGAAATTTCCACTCCTGTTTTCCATCAGACGAAATGGATTGTGAAATAAACATGCTTCTTCGCTGTTTTGATGTGAAATTAGCAGCTTCTGTTTATCAACACTTTGAATCTGACAGGTCTAATTTGATATATTTCAGGATTAGTTCACTGGCTAATATCATTTTTTGGTGTCATAATCACTCAGAAGGGAAAGTAGAATGATGGGTTTTTGTTTGCCTGCTCAGTTTTTGGCTTTATAGCATCTAAAATAACTCTTGCTTTGGATATAGCCTCTTTTACACATTTAAAATTAATTAATATCCAAGTCTAATGATGGACTAGATTAAATAGATTTATCCCTGAATAGAAATCCTTTTTCAGTGAGGTTATCCTGACAGCCTCCTCTCTCCTCTGCTCTCTCTCTCAGTTGGAGGATGCCTCACATTCCTTAGTCGTAGGTAGAGTTGTTGACTCTGGAGGTTCTCCAAATGCTGGTGGTGCCATGTCACCACACTGAACATGCACAGCCTCCTGGGAACAATGCCCCCCCCCCTTGCTGGCAGCGCTAGTCCTCTCCGGGTTGCACCTCTTTCTCTCTGGCAGCACGTCTCTCGGGCAGCATTTGCATCTGTAATGACTCGATAGCAGAGCCCAGATGAAACGCTGTGGCTGTCTGTGAATGGAACTCCCCCACAAGCTGCTCTGGCAGATAGACAGAGCGGGACTCGGTGAAGATGCATGCTGTCTTTACCGATTCCAGTTTCCAAGAACGAAAGCAGGGAGGGAAAAAAGCTGCCAGTCATAGCAAGGCTTGCTGTGCTACAGGGTTTATTTTGAAATGTGACATGACATTCCAGCTGCTGTTCAAACAAGGAACACCAGGCTCTTTGGATAAACACATAAAAGCACTACATTTTAAACTTAGTCTGATATTATAAATAGTGATTAAGACGACAAGAAAGAAAAATAAAGGCAGGTTATTATTTCAAGGAAAAAAATCTGTAATGAAAGTAATATTTGACAGTTACAATGGTGGAGTCATTAAAGCCAATTCCAGTGTAATGCTGATTAGTTTTACTGTAGTTGACTGATGAGCTTCTTCTTGTTTATTTGTCTAATTGCATCATTAGTCAGAGGGAGTTAATGGCCCCTCTCAATTGACATTGAAGTGGTCTATAACACTTCTGTTACAACAGCCTCCGTATGAGCAGTTAGCACAAACATTTAGCTGCACCTGTACAGTCATCCCTGCAAGCTCTGGAGCAGCGATGTAATTTATTAGTCCATTTTTGCTGTTATATTTACCTTGTTTTATGATACATGATCATTGTATTGACTTTGCCTTTGTAGCAGATTACAAGGCAAATTATTGCCCATCACGGTATAGATTTTTCACCCTGCTCTGCTCTGCTCTGCTCTGCAGCGACTGAAGCAACATCCACCTGAGGCTTTTCCTTTTTCTTCTGTAGGCAGAAAAAGGCATAAATACATCCAGAAGAATCCTGTTACAAATGACTAATTATGTATCAATATAAAAAATCCTTAATATTGGCATCAGAAAATGTATTTAATTAAAAAGCAATTGCTTAATGATTTAAAATACAATAAAACATATCATTTAATCTATTTTGCAGCCCAGCGGTTGTTTGGATGTTGTTGAGCCAAATATTTGGTAGAAATATTTGGATGAAAAGATGGATCTCTGCAATAAAATCGAGTCATTATGTGAATTAGTTTCAGTCATCCTTCAGGAAATGTGTACGGACAAAGATGCATATGGATCTTTTTTTTTCTTTGCATGCAGTATGTATGTATGTATGAAAAATAGATTTCTACATATATCCAGTGAGGCAGATGTGGTATGTAATTAGCAGCTTTCTCCTTCCATCTCAGCTCCTTTGTGTCAAGGTGATCAATCAATTGCTTAGGGAAACGCCTGGGAGCTGGGATGGAAGCAAAGGAGATTTTATGTGTGTGTGAAGGATGGGGGTTGGGGTGTGTGTGGGGGGGGCTGGGATCTGGGGTCTCATTGCTAATTGAGTGTATTGAGGATTATGAAGGCTCTAAACTGGATGTTAAATAATGTGTGGCCCCTCTGCTGTCTTTCGTTTCAGGTGCAGATGCGGCGGGCCATGAGCGGAATACTGAAGAGGAAATTTGAGGAGGTGGAAGCCTCCTCCTCCCCGTGCTCTTCCTTGCGGGAGTCTGATGATGAGGTCTCCTGCAGCGAGAGTGGGGATAGCAGTGACAGTGTCAACCCCTCTGCCTCGGGCCCTTTCACCCGTGAGTGCCTGCGCCTTTTAAAGTCATCCATTGTGCTCAGTGTGGCTAACGTGTGCTATTGACAGTGAGATTAATGCCATTATTTCATCTCACGGAAAACAAAGCTAAACCACTGAAAAGGATTTTTAATCAGGATGGGAATAACAGTCGGAGACAGTCTGACTTTGAGCTCACAATCAATGAAGTGTGCAGGTCAAAGAAAGCAGATCCACATGTCTGCCTGAAAGGGAGTGGAATATGAATTTACAGTCAGAGCTGTGGAGAGGAGAGCAGGCTGAGTGATGCTAAGAGGCTTGTGCTGTAATAAAGGGGAAGGATGCAAAGGCAACCTCCCTCATTAGGAGCAGCATCAGTGCAGACTGAGTCAGATGAGTGAGTCTCAAGCTGTGCGTGTGTGTGTGTGTGTGCACGTAAAACTGTGGTACTTTTAACTGTACCACTTTCTAAGAATACTCAGTTACTAGTTACCAGCTTGTTTTTGTTATCATCATCTTATCATTTCTTTACCTTTTTTGTGGAAAAGATAAAGATGATATTTGTTTGGTTAAGCTAAGAGCTGCAAATTTGTTATTTTAATTGTTGATAGAAATTATATTTGATTATCTTCTCATTATTTAATCATTTGGCCTATAAAATGTTCAGTGATAAAAAATCTTGTTACGGTTTCCTCAAGCTTGAGGTGACATCTTTAAATATCTTGTTTATCAAAATACTATTTGAACATATAGAATATTCAATTTGCAATAATTCAAGACAGAAAAAGCAACAAATCCTCACATTAAAGAAGCAAACAAATGCCTTTTGCTCATAAAATGACTCAGATTTTTACATGATAAAGAAAACAGTTGAAGATTAACCTAATTGCTTGTTAATGGTTATAGCTGTAGCTAAAAATAAATATATAGAAACAAGGGCGAGATGTAGGTTCACTGAAATAAGTAGCAGGTTTAGATGTGCAAAGCTATTTTTGGTTTGGCAAGATTAGGTCACAGCTAAGTCAGTTTTACTTTTTAATATACAGATGCTTCAAAAGTGGTCTGCCGCTGAGAGATTCCCCTTTGTTGGACAGCACCTCAGCTTGAATAGACTTTGTATTAAAGAACTGAGTCACAATCAAAGATGAACCGACCACAGCAGACTCGTCTCCTCTGCAGGTTCAGTAGATAACTGAAATCATCACTAATGAACAGCAGTGCACTTGTGAATTTTGATGCATAAAAGATAAGACAAATTACAAATGAAATAGATAAAACAGTTGCGGTTTATAAACTAATTTGTAGGATTATGAGAGTATTTAAATACTTGGTCCCTCAGTTATTAAAGAACAAATTAAAGGAATAACTGAGGGACCAAGTATGTGTGTTTGTGTGTGTATGAGCACAATTTTTCTGCTTTATCTTTAGTTTAGATTACAAAGTTAACAATAAATGTGTGTTATGATAATTGCATTTATCTTTGTTAGTGACACACTGAGGGGTGACAGGGCCCCCCCTCCCTGTAGCGAGACGTAAGTAGGGTGCTGAGGCCCTTGAGGCTGAGTTTGGCCTCTGTGTCAGCTGCAGCTGCTGGTAGCTAACAACAACAACAAGAAGGAGCTGTGCAACATGAGGACATCTCCCCTGTGAAGTGACATGTGAATGCAAAGTGATTGACTGTCTCAGCAGAGATGAAACCATTAGGTCCTGAGTGGTTTTACATCCCAGACTGTTTAGTTATGGAGAGAAAGAACAACGTCTCTAATGTGTTTGTTTTTCAGACTGTCTGAGAAACAATCAGGTCTGTAAAGAAACACTTTCTGATAACTGCTTGCAAAACTGTGAAAAAATATGGGTGATGTGTTGTTTTTGTTCTGTAGGCATTAATATATACAAGCTTAAAAAAAAGCTTATTACATAGACCTCAACATCTGTTAGGTGCTTTTACACCTAAAATAAGCTGATAGCTGTTTGCATTTCATAATGGAAGTCGGCTCTGCTCGGTACCCTCAGTCTGACAGCTCTACATCTGTAATGAAATGCATTGTCCCTCTTGCGTGGGGTGGAGAGCTGCTGGAACCAGATGGTTTCTATTTGTCCTGTCTGTCTGATATCGGGTGAACGCTGGGAACACTGCCTCTGTGAACCAGCACTCTTCATCTCTGGGCCAGGCGGGGGATTATTTATGCTCCACCGTTGCCCTCCTCTCTGCCCCTCCTTCTTGTAGAGCTCTCCTTAAAAAGACACGCTGAGGACTCGCATGTCGAGCAGAGGCACAGAGATGTGATGAAATCCTTCCCTGCAAAGCCGTGCTAAGATATGTGGGAGCTCGCTCTGAAGCTGGCGAGAAAGAATTCCTCATATTTTAGGTATTTTGGGACATAATCTCTGCAAGTGTGCGTCTCACATTTTGCTAGGAAAATGTCACTTTTCCTAACAGGCTTTATGTGACTATGTAACAGTTCTGAAGAACCTGTAAATGATAAAAACAATCGACTGTGCTCAAGTATTCTTGATGCAGGGATTTGCGGTGCAGAGCTTTAATAATTTCCACAGCGAGTTAATGAATTGTCAAAGACAGTTTACATCTGAGATAACATGTTAAAGAAAGTGTTACTAAACCTCAGTGATCCCTGTTTTCTTTTGCAGCTGACTCGATATTGAAGAGAGAGAAGCGCCTGCGAACGAGGAGGGTGCATTTCGAGAATGTGACAGTGTACTACTTCAGCCGGCGGCAGGGCTTCACCAGCGTGCCCAGCCAGGGAGGCAGCACGCTGGGCATGTCCAACAGGCACAGCTGGATCAGGCAGTACTCTCTGGGTGAATTTGCCTTGGAGCAGGAGAGGATCCACAGAGACATGCTCAGAGATCACCTGAAGGAGGAGAAACTTAACTCAATCAAACTAAAGGTGATGCTTTGTAATCTTTATCTCTAACAAAACTGTAGTCACAGATCTCTCTGCACAAAGGGTTTCATAAGCATGGTTCAACAGATCTGGATCAGATATGCAAAGAAGTTGAAAAGAAAGATTGTTTGACAGCCTTTTGTCATTGGACTTTTGCTCCCTCTTGTTTCGCTTTTGGCTTGAATTGGATTCTGTCTTGTTTTCAGCTGACTAAGAACGGCACAGTGGAGTCTGAAGAGGCCAACACGCTCACGGCGGAGGACATCTCTGACGATGACATCGATCTGGACAACACAGAGGTGGATGAGTACTTCTTCCTGCAGCCTCTTACCACTAAAAAGCGTCGGGCGCTGCTGCGTTCCTCTGGGGTAAAGAAGATTGACGTGGAAGAGAAACATGAGCTGCGAGCTATCCGGATGTCCAGAGAAGACTGCGGCTGTGACTGCCGAGTCTTCTGCGATCCAGAGACCTGTGCCTGCAGCATTGCAGGGATCAAGTGCCAGGTAAATCCCATGATGTGCATATCTTTCAGTTTTATCCTTGCCTTTGTAAACAGACAAACATTCTGTACATTTAGAGAGAAGGCACAGGATTCAGTGACTGCTACAGTGTATCAAAGAAAGCACTTTATGTTATTATATTGTCATCTGTGTGATTAAAAAGATTGGCAATGATAAATGTCATGTTTTCTGCAGGTGGACCGTATGTCATTCCCATGTGGCTGCACCAAAGAGGGCTGCAGCAATTCAACTGGGAGAGTGGAGTTTAATCCAATCCGGGTTCGGACCCATTTCTTGCACACCATAATGAAGCTGGAGCTGGAGAAGAGTCGTGAGCAGCAGCAGGCATCTCCCACCAACGGTTACCACAGTGAGACTAATGACTTGGGAGGAGGAAACCCTCTGGTCCAGTCCCAGCACCGGCTGGAGTACTCCCTGTCAGACGCTGTTCCACAGGCGGCCAACATGCACCTTCAGGCCGCAGATGAGATGGAAGAGCCGCTGGATGATGAAGACGAGGAAGAAGACGAAGAAGATGAGGACGAGGATGAGGAAGAAGAGGAGGAGGAGAACGAAGACGAGGAAGAGGAGGAGGATGAGGAGGATAGTAGCAGCGTTTGCAGCGGACTGTCTGACTCCAGCACCCAGAGCTTAGCTAACAGCGACTCTGAGGAGGAGGATGAGGAGGAGGAGGAGGAGGAGGATGATGAGAATGAAGAGAAGTCTGAGAACTTTCAGGACGAGATGACAACCCCGTCAGTGTCTCACATTGAGGTGGTCCCTCTGTCCTCCGTGTTAAGCTACAGCGACGGCTCTGTGGCGCACGATAACCACATGAACGGGAACACTTATTTAATGAACTCTTCTTCGGCTGAGTACTATCAGCTGGGGAGCGCCAGTTCCATCTCCAACAGCCAAACGAGCCAATCCAGTAAAGCCTACGGAGAAGCCTTAGCATTCCAAGATCCGGTTAGCACGACCAACGGGGGCGTGGCCCAGGGACCGTTCAACATGTCTCCTGAGCAGTACACAGACTACTCAAATCAGGGTGAGGAACAATACGCAGCTAATCACCGTTTTGCTCTGACCAACGGTGCTCCTGCCACCTCCTTGACCTGCTTCACACCTGATCAGGAGACGAAGGTGTTATCCAAGGCAGCGTTTGTGGAGCAGCAGGAGAACCAAAACCAGACACAATATCAAAACTACCTGAACAATAATACCCCGGGTTCCTACAGCAGCTCGTGTTTGACAGCTGAACAGCCACAGCAAGAGTCCGGTGTTAATGGACATTCTGACCTGACCTTATTAGCAAACAACACTAAGAACCTCCCTTTACCAGACCATTGCCCCGAGGTCACGGCCATTTAGTGGGCCTCGTCTTTTGAAGTGTTCTTTCATTAGTACGTCTTAACTGACCAAGTGGCATTTTAAGGGAAAATAATCATGGCCTTTTTTGCATTTTCTGACCTTAAATTTCAAAGCAATTTACTGCACCGTAGTACATTTTCATCTGTAACTATAAAGCCATAGGTTCATGATGGAGATGTGTTTGGGGAATGACTCGCTTCTGGTGGGTTTCCTGAAGGTTTCTCCGCTACAGTGTGTGCTTCACTCCAAGACAAAACACATCAAAAACACTTAAAACATCAGTTATGTCATGCTGTGCAATGTAACTTGTAATTTCAGATGTAAAGTTCTAGTTTTAAGCAGATATTGTACTGTAGATGGAACTTTTCTATGTCTACTGTATGTGTCAAATGTGCAAAAAAGGTTTATTGTCAGTTTATTTATTCTTTATGAATTGCGTGTATACTTATATATTGTAAATGTTTTGATAACAATACGCATGCTGTTTTTGGGGAAAAAAAATTGCCATTGTTTTATAGAAAAATGTGCTGTATATGAGTCAATATGTACATTTCTCATTTCCTTTTTGTCACTATTATTTGCCTCTCTATGGTTTTGAAAAGCATGAAAAAGCCTGAATTCTTCTTGGTATATTTGGAATACAGTATCAGCAGCATAAAATGTCAGATATCAATTCACAACCTTTTACATTTGTGTGTTGGGGGGGTCCAATGGCATGCAGTTGGTTTTAACTGATAAATACTTGAACGGTGGAAAAATACGGCCCCTCACTTGTTTTTATTCCCCACTGTTCACTGTTAGAATGATGTGATTTTCAGATGTCGCTACAAATTAAGATTTACGCTTTGACGCGTTTCATTAATACAGGGATATTAATAAAAGTAGCACTTTTCCATATCTCAAGTATGAGAAGAGCAGATCACTATCCTTAAGGTTAAATTACCATTATAGACTTCATTTCAAAATATAAAAAAAAAGTAATCAGGCTTCATCTAATTTCTGGAGACAAAATATTGACCTAATTAATGTGTCAGTATTTAATAAATTAACTGATTATTGGATTTCTGTTTTTGAATGATCTATAAGTTACATTCCAGTCTCTAATAACTGAGATATTTATTTATGTGGAGATCAGAATGATGAAATTTCATTCTATTGAAGTGTTCGGTGCAATGGTTTGAGGGTTTTTAACAGGCATCCTTTTTAGAGAAAATCCTCAATAAAGTGGACTGAGATTACTTTTAATTAACCATCATGGTACTTGTTATTGTACTGTGAGCACCATTAGTTTAAGAAAAAAAGCCACATTGTATACGGGGGAATAAAAATGTTCAAGGTCGACAATCAAAGCTTATTATCAAACTTTAGTCATTTTGGTGATTAACAGCTGCTTAATATGACTCCTGAGTCCCATGAGCCATTGAAAATGACTGAACAGGATGTAAAATCTGTAAATAACCTTTTAACACTTCTTTATAAAATCAGTGAAGAAAAAGGAAATTGGAGTGACAGTCTAGCAATCGGGGGACTGCAATAAATGAGTGAATAGTATTACTGGAACACATTGCCGAAGCTCTTTACCTTGAACTCTTTGCTCCTGCATGAGTACAGATTTTTGTCCCTCATCTAAGCTTGCAAAGATCGGCCCATATTTCATAATCTGACGGGTCACTACTGAAGTCCTAGTGGTTCTGTGTGACCGTGGAGTAGCTGGGACCTTTCATGCCACAGTGGTACAAAGGAAGTGTACAGACTGCTTTCAGGCAATCAGTGGCATCAACATGGCCTATAGTACATATTAATTGTGCCAAAGCATACAGTGGGACAAGGCTAGATACAATAACACTGCATCCATTTAAGAAATCTTGTGTTCATTTTTATTTTCCAGTATTTATTATGAATGATATATTGAAATGTGTATTTATTGTGGTTTACTAAAAGTCTGTATTGAGTAAATTGATTCACTACCTTAAAAATGACTTTTGTTCCATGCTGGTTGTGAGTTGTTAAGCTTCATGTGCCTGATTTATTTTATTTCTTATTCTGTGAAATGCATATGTTTTGCACAAAATGGTAATTTTTTCAATGTGTTTTGTTTTTTTTTTTCCGACTGTAGATAGAGCCAATGCCATTTTCAGTTGTTTCATTTTTAACATGGTTTTGAAATAAATTTAATTAAAAACTGCTGAAGACATTTGTCAGCGTTGAACGGTTGGGTAATATCTTGGTGCAAAGCGCCCCCTGCAGATCACAGGGTGAAATGAGACAAAGCAGCTCTTTAATCCAACTGAATTTATTGACCCTAAAAAGACCTCTTAATACCAAAGCAGTCTGTTAACAATAGAATATTTCCATTTTAGACAAAGACACGCATTCAGTTTCTCAGTCATTCATAACATCCCACAGTCATCAAAACACCAGTGCCTGCACCAGAACATCAGAAGTGGACTCTTGTTTAGATTTGAAGGGGAAGTTTTCAGGCATTTGATCAACAAATAGTTTCTTAGGTGCATTAATTTCCAAAGTTCTCTTTTGATTAACACCAAAGCATGGCAGCTGAAATAACACACATGAACACTCCTGCTATTAAAAAAGAGAGGAAAAAAAAAGAAGAATGACACTTTGACTGTTGAATGCTGTCAGTAACTGGAGGTCAAAGTCAACATTTTTAAACCAATATTGTTGATTTTACCTTTGTTATGAGCATGTGCAATGAATTCCTTAAGTCAGAACCAACTGTATGTTATTCATATTTAAAGGTTATCTCACCAGCAGCTTCAGACTCAGATTTAAATGATCATTCTTCATGTCTCTGAGCTCAGCTGCCAGTTTTGGTACAGCTGTCTTAAAGTAATGCAGTCCAGTTGAATAACAATGCAACAAATCCTAATGAAAAAAATCCTTAATGAAGAACATTTTTCTTCAGTCTGTTTTAGGGGTTTAAAATAAACCTAATGTTCACTTGGGTGCTGTTTTATTGTTCTCTTTGTATTTATGATGCAGTATTTACCAGCATCTCAAACTACAGCCTCCAAAATAGCAAAAACTTGGATCAAAAATCTGTAAAATGGGTCCAAACAAAAACCGAACAGTTTAATCTTCATGAAGCGAAGATTGATTTTAGTGTTGTTTTAATGGACTACATTAGTTTTATTCAGGTGTACACAATAAACTGATAATTGAGTGTGGACATGATCAAATATCTCTCGCAAAGTTTTTCTGGTTTTTAAGTTTAAACACTTAAAAACATTGAGCTCATAAAATAACTAAATTCAGCTATTAACTGCAACCCTAATCAGAAGATCTTGAATGTAGGAGACATTATTCCACATCAACGACTGCAACAACCCTGCAATACTTCCACCCATCCCTTCACCACCCACCTACTAAGTATAAAATTAAGTCCAAGGCACTTGACAGTAGGAAATAAGAGGTGTGAATTTAAAAAAAAAGTAACAATGCACATGGCACTCGTGTGTTTCAGGTTTTCACTTTCAGTCTCTTTGGTGTGTAACATTTAGGGTGTTTGTGCGTCCAGCTTGACCCTCTTGTTTATAATATATATGACCGCTTTGTTAAGGTGCACATGACTCATTGGAAAAATGGTTAGTGCTGGTTTTAAATATCTAATACTGCATGTGTTAGCTGTGAAGACTTGGAGTAGTGAAAACATCTCAAGCACAAAGGAGGCACTTGTCAGCACAGGGCATCTTCATTGCTCCAAGACGCTCTGTTCAGTCTGATTGGGAGCATTGTTTCATTGCTTCCTTCCAGCAGTGGCACACTGTGGTTTTCTCACAAAGTCTAAACTGCACCAGCAGCAGCAGCAGCTCAGTTCTTCTATATAAAAATAAATTAAAACTCAATGTCATAACTCTAAAAAATAAACTGCATGTTGACTGCATACAGTATTTTATACTCATGTCCTAGCATGCCTATGCATACTGAGTGGCTATTTTGCAAAGTGGTAGTTTGCTTAGATGAAGGACCAGAGCTGGTATCTGTCTGAGGGGTTGCAGGTGGCCAGAGATGGGTGCTCATGACGGGCGCTCAGACACATGTTCCATCCTGGCATGTAGAGTAGCTGGTCCTATAAAAAGAGGGGAAAAATGTTGAGTTTCCTAAAAAGCTCTCCAAAGTATCCTATATCACAATTTGGTGCGCCAAACTCACATCCTTCAGTTCCCATTTCTGCTCTGCTCCTACAAACGTGCTGCTGCCTTTATACTGGCAGTCCTCCAGCCTCACAGCCCCCTCTGCCCCGTGCAAACACAGCTCCTTCTGAATGTTGTGTCTAATTTCGTGATGTGTGGAGTACTCAAAATACTACAGCAGAGAAGACAGAAAACACACTGTGATTCAAACCAATCATATTTTTTGTCAATTAGAGATAGCAGGTACATTTTCTGACTGACCTGGTTTCCTCCGAGTCCATGACATTGATACATGATCAGCTGTTTCCCACCCTCATTGTTCTCTCCAGCATCCAGACATGAGTCTCTGCCCACATTTTTCACCTACAGAGAAAGAGGAAGGACAGGGAAAGCAGTGAGAGGAAACAAAATGAAAAACTAACATCCAGTGCAAGCTGTTTAAACAACTTTAGTCTCTGGAGTGCTTTCAGTGGTGTCAGATTGGAACTGCTCCGTACCCTCTGGAGATCCTAAGTGGAAACCCACAGTGGCTAGACAGAGCTTTGAGGTTTGGAAAGAGGAGAGCGGGTGGTGGGGTGTGTGATCTTACCGAGCCAAAGCGGAGTGGGTTGAGATCAGGCAGGAAGACTTCTGGATAAATGTTCTTCAAATACCATGAGAAGCTCTTGCACTGTAGCCGCTCACGGAGTTCCATGCGTTTGGAGATATCTCCAAAGGCTTTCTGTTAAAGCATTTGCAGAAAAAAAAGAGCAAAGAAGTTCTTTTTACATTGGTTGTGAACTGCAGGTATACTGGAAGCTAATGGGGCTATGGGGCTAAGGTTGCAAGGTTGAGATAAAAAGACTGTCAGGTAAAAGTACAGTCATATAGGATAGAATATGAGTAAGTTTTTGAGAATAAGACTATGTATAGATAAGTGCAGCTCACTTTTCAAAGGTCCACACAATTTTTGTCATTTTACTATACACACTAAAAGTCACAAACTATGGAGGGCTGAAAGTGTGTTAGAATATAACAAAACAAATGAAAAGAGACTTAAAACTGAAATGGTTTCTGAATTGCTATTAAAAAAAACAGACTATGTGTTTACAGCCATGCTAGCAGTCCTTTAAGGCTGTATTTATGTAACAGACATTGTTTTAAGCTAATTGCTTATGTCAGAGCTAACATGCTCATGTTAACAATACTAGCTTCCTATTGTTTGGCGGGTATAATGTTAACATTTTAACCATTTAAATTTAGTGCAATGCTATGCTAATTTACTTCTAAGTTCTTGACTTAAAGTACAGATGAGGATGATTAGACTGTCAGTAGTTTTACAATTTTTGTTTACATTGACTGTATAAAGATGGACTCTTCCTCTTCCTCAATAGTGAAAACGGTGTTTAAGGAGTTATACGTCTGTGCTAAATATCTTAGAAATCTGCTCAGTAGTTGTTAACATATATTATAATAACCACCAAAAAAGTCAAACTCACAGTAGTGCTTGAGGAAAATTCAGTGAAATATTAAAATATTTAGAATTCATCCTCTGGACATCATGAATATCTGTGCCTAATTTGACCAAAATTCATCCAATAGCTGTTATGACATTTCAGATTAGACTCAAGTGGTGCACTGACCAAGCAACATTGTCATCAAAAGATCCACACTTTAAACAGTCATCCATTTACAGGAATAAAAAAATGTATATGACTGTCGCATAACCTTAAAAAAATGAGAACATTCCAGTTCTGATTTTTTTCACTTTGAATATCATAATCAATTCAGAAAGTCAAGGACTGCGTGTTCCAAGTCTTTTGTGAAAAAAATTAACTAAGTACTCAAGCACTACTTCTTTTAAACTGAAGCATTACAGAATATTTAAAAGGATCTGAAGGCACCTCATGCTCTTAAATAATGAGAGCACTTACTATAATAATGAGGATGCAGCTCACACTAGTGCACACTGATAGCTACAGTGGTTTCCTTGAAGCTGTTGACGACGGCGTGTCTGTTTGAAACCAGCAGGGAAGAGCTGGCCCACTCTGTGAGGTATAGCCCTGAGGGATCTTTTTATGGCACCTAGGGGACCACATGATGGGAAACACTGAGAGCCTGTCATTTACCAGAGCTCCTTCAGGCCCCTTTTCCTCTATCGTTTAACAGCTTTCAGCCCCTAAAAACCTGGCTCATTTCTCTCCATTTCCAAGAATGGGTTTGATTACTACAGCATTTATGCAGTGGGAATTACAATAGTGAAACACTGTGGCTGTGTGTGTCAGCGAAATTCTGTGCTCCCCTCTGCACATTTAGTGTAGATCAGACTTAATGGTGGTTATATGGAAGTTGGATTAGCTCTAACTTGTCTTCAGATAGGGACAATGGGCCATCTTAAAAACCATTTACATATGGTGACGAGAAGTGACGGATCACAGAATAGATACAAAGGATTTCAGAGTCATATGAGAGTGAGAGACAGAATGTACCTCTTTAGCCAACTGTCCAGCCTGCTGGTTACGCCGGTAAAATATCTCCTTGTAGTCGTCCATCCAGACCTCTGCTAGTCGTACTTGGTTACGAGCAATAACTTGCGTGCCCTTAGGAAAGGTGTGAGGGCTCTTGGTACGGAAAACATGACCAACAATGGAACAAGGGATGATCTCCAGCTGTCCACCGCACTGCCACACCTGCAGACACGTATAATGACATGCAGTCAGACACGCCCTGACAGTTGTTTGGAAACTGGAATAATTTGACAGGTGAAACAGCTCAATAACAATAACAAAACTGCTGTATATCCAGAATGACAGCTTCGTGACGTCTTACCCTAAATGACATTTCAATGTTCTCACCACCCCAGATTTCCATCTCTTCATCATAGCTTCCAATATGGTAGAAATATTCTTTTGAGATGGAAAAGAGCCCACCAGCAAATGTGGGAGTCCTGTGGAGAGTTTTGTTAAATACATTTAATGAATTCTTAAAAGAATCAAGAGTTTATATTAGAGTCAATCAATCAATCAAAATCAAGCATTACTTGATAGAGTATGTTTCAGACTTCCTCCTTTGTTTCTCATGATCAGGCAGACTCTCCCAACCAAAGGCGAGGCTCCAGTCAAAGTTGCCCCTGTTGTGGTTTTGACCATATGGGGACGGTTTGATGAACTCAAAAGTATTGAGATCAATAGTGGTTATATCTGGACTCACTACTGCAGTGTAGTTCTCTGCTATCCTGGCCAGCAGAGGCTCCAGCCATCCATTAAAGCATTCACCTGTCAACACACGCAAATCAGACACTGCATTGCAACATGTTTCCTAACAATAACCACTAACCGGTTAATTTTGGAATGTCAAAAGAGAGAACAAACACTGTGTTATTGAGCTGTGGGTGTGCACACAAGGGTGTGTCAAGCATACAACTTGTTTTAATGTGTGAGGAACGTCAGTGGTGTTGACTAACAGTGGGCGTCCAGAAAAGTGAGCGTGTCACCGGTGGCAACGGAGGCACCCAGCAGCCGAGCGGTGATGAGTCCTTTCCTTTCTCGCTGGCGGACGACCCGGACGATGTTCAGCTGCTTCAAATACTCATCCAGCTCGTCCTTCAGCAAATCTGAAAGTATGAGACAGTCATTACACATGGAGGAAAATCACAGGTTTAAGAGGAATATTATGAATAATCTGATGAAATTAAACAGTTTCATAAAGAATCAGTTATTGCTGAAGTAAGAAATAGATAATATTAACAGTCCTCAGCCTGTAAGGTAAAACTAAAACTGATGAGAAAGGACAAAGCTGTCTTCATTTCATCTTCAACATGGCTGGCTGTCAGGGGAGCTGTTGTACAGCAGGCCTCCGTCTGTGGCCCGCTCCCAGCAAAATAACTGAGTTTGGACCGTCAGATGGACTGCATTCCCAGAAAACCTCTCTCTCCTCTGCTTGTTTGCCTCCCACAGCAGACCCATCTACAAGAGTTAAGTCTGACTCATTACCAAGCACAACTGCTGCTAATTCCTCCAAGGAAAGTATTCACTAGCTGCCTTTGCTTCCTGTTGTAACCCACTTCACGGGCCACAGAAGAAGGCAGGAGCACCAACGAGCTGCCCACCCAACATGCTGCATGAAATCGAACCCAAAAGGGAACAGGGTGTTCCTGAAGGGGCCCTTTTGAATCTTACCGTCCACGCTGGCGTCATCCACAAGGATGATCTCCTTGAGGAGAATGGCAGGGGAGGTGTGGAGGACACTGTAAACTGTCCTCAGCAGAGTGCTCCAAGCCTCATTGTGAAACACAATTATCACACTGGTGGTCGGCAAGGAGGGGCATCGCTTGAAGGTTTGCTCAATACATCTGCAGCAAGAAGAAAAAAAAGAGCACAAAGATCTGACTGTCCATACAGTTCCTGAGTGGCACAATGGTCTAGTTATTACATCTGCAGACTCTCCCCTGTGGGGTGTTCATTTCAGCTGTGACACTGCATGTGTGGCAGCCTTTGAAATACCTGCCATATTAGAGCAGGAGAGACTTTGTAATCCCCCCCCCAATAAGATAGCAAGTACATGGACAGGCTTTATGTCTGTGTCACATACTGACATGTACTTGGACCTGAATGTACTTGGATGTACTGTAATTAGCCAAACATAACTGTGCTTCTCTCTGAACTGGCCACAGTAACTGGGCAGGCTTGCTGAAACAAAGTCCCAGTCAGACCAATCATCTCTGTGGTTTCTGCCTGAGGATCAGTTGCAAAACGCAAATATGATGAATGTGTTTGGGTTAGCGAGTCAGTTTTGCATTGCCCCGTATATATTACACTGATCTATGTGGGTGTTTTTCAGTGTGTGACTTTAAATTAAATTCTGGGCCAGAACATCAATGGATGAAGTAATAACTCATAAGGAAAGTAGAGTCAGTCTTTCACAGCATCAAAGCTGCATGAATACCCACTAGGTGGTGCAATTACATGTCGTCTTTGAATCTAAATCACCTAAAAAACTATTTGTACATTATTTGGTCAACTAATAGCCTGCTATTATTAGGCTTCCTGGAACGTTTTCATTGGAAATATAGGTTAACAAAAAAATGATTTAGCACAGCTTAATAAAAAGCACAAACTGACATACTCTGGTGGTCTGGTGTCTGCGCCCAGGTCTCGGCTCAGAGAGATGCGGTCACTGGCATACAGGTTAAAGCAGTGTTTCTCTTCGCCCCTCTCCTTCTCCTTCTGCTCCTCGGGGCTCAGTGAGTCAGTGTGGAAAGGTTTCCCAGCTGCTCCAGGAGCGAGGGGGTTTTGAGGGGGCCGCTCCAGAGCTGGCCTGAGCTCAGCGGCGGTGTAGTGACCTGGCAGACAGGACGCGCTCTCCGCGCTGTCCTGCTGACGCACGGGGGCTCTGATCTGCATCTTTGGCATCGCATCCCTGAGGTTATTGACGGCTCCCATCACCATGTCCAGCATGGTGTCCCGCTTCACGGCCACCTCTTTCAGCCAAGGGTCCTCCGGTTGGCTTTGGCTCCCCACTTCCCATTGTATCAAGAACACAAACGTGACAAAGACGAGGGCCACTATCACCAGTTTAAGTGGGTGCAGTCGCCTTCGGAGAACTCTGCGGAGAGATGTCATTCTTCTGCAACGGAGAGCTGGCTGGCTTTGGACTGGGATTCAGCTGAAACAACCAATATAATTATCAAAACTGAGAATAAGTTGGCTTCAGAAAACCCACAGGCAACGTGGAGATACATTATGTGCCATTGAACTACTCTGACATCTTTTAAGGCAACTGATTTACTCCTCAGCTTTGAACTAAAAACCATCAGGTGTGTATCAGTTTCAGGTGAAGCTAAAAGTAGCATAGTCTGCTGCTATCTGCAAATCACATATTCAAAATCGGCTTATCAAATCTGCAACAGCCACTGCTTTGGATTACTTCACAGTGAAAAAGAGAGAAATAAAAGACCACGAACCATGAGTCGCTGAACTACAGATTCAGGTTTGAAAAGTCCTTAAAATAGTTGTAAAATCCAACGACTAGCATCCTGTTTCGACTGGAGATCCTTTTACTTTAACTTGCTTGTAATCCCCAAAAAAAAATTTCGTGGAGACAAAAAGATCCCCTCTGTCTTCTTCCTTCACTAAACTTCCGTCTCGTTGGATCCAGGTGAGCTTAACTCAGGTAGAGGGAGGAGACGTGGTGGCGCGCTTGCGCAAACAGGATTCCTGCGTGTCAAAATCCATACCTGGGAAACATATGAGAAAACCAAGCGTTAACCAGAGCCAGCCCCCCCTCAAAAAAAAAAAAAAAAAAAAAAGTTTTACAAGGCTGGACAGCGTTTGCTGATGTTCAGCTTTAACAGAATAACATCGCTGAATTAAACTTTGTTGGGCACAAACCTCATACGTACGCTGAAGTGGTGTGCCCCCACTCTGTGCTCAGGAACACATCAGCCCGTGATCTACCCGGAGCTCCTCTGATTCAATAATGCTATCATTAATAGGATTTGTTCAACTGGTCATTCACTGGGACAGTTGCTGGGTTACAAATAACGGAGGAACGCGCCATACCCCACACACAGCCCACCGCATCCAATCAGCCCCTCTGAGAAAACGCCACATCTTGCACTCAGAGCACAAAACTTAGGAGAAAACTAAAAAACGCACATGGTCCAGCGTGCATGTGGAACTCAGGCGTACTCTCCGTGTCGAAGGCGAAATCTCTTAGTATTAATCAGATCTGAGCTTCTCGTTGGTAAAAACCTGACACTTACCGACGGACGCTGCAGTTTTATCTGATCCTTTAAATTTCCCAGGTTTCCCCACCGCGGATGGTCTTCATAAAGAAGTGCATGCAGGGGTAGAGACGCGGATTCCAGCCGCAGGGAGCCTGCGTTGGTGCCCAGTTTGAAGTCTTTCTGCTTTTGACTTGCACAGTGACTCCATCTGTAGTGACTGTGTTCCTCGGCACTTCCTATCCACGGCAGGCATCCAGTTTATTATGTCCATTAAAATGTTCAGTGTGTCCCACATTTTTTTCCAGTCAAGCTTGTAAATGTTTGTCTATGTGGCAATTGTCTGTTGGGATACTGATGATGTGTAATGTTTATTGAGAACATGTCTTTACCAGGAGGGGACAATAAAATCTCTGGCAGAGAAAAGAAATCAGCCAAAAAAAAAAGCCTCCAATGTATATTTCAATATTTATTTTTTAAAGTAAGCCTTACAGAAACACATACGCATTTATTTACATCCTGATAAAAGCCATGACAAGAAAAAACATTTTGATATTGATTTTTGTATAAAAGAAATATAAAAGAGCATTTAAAAAAATATATGACATGTATCAAACTCAAGATATGTTGTCTAACACAGAGAAAAGCACAATATCTTTTAGGACAGTGGCCTTCTACAAGAACCTCTTACTTCACTTGTTGCCTTGGTGTGGACAGACATAAAAAATGCTTCCAGCTGAGCACGTGCCTGAACGCCTTTGCACTGTTTTCCACCCAACTATTTAAACTAAAAAAAATGTTGAGGTCCGCTGTTTTTTTTAGGGGTTTTCCCAAAGAAATAATATAAATTACTGGATTTTATTAACTTGACAGTAAAAGACAAATAATAAAATACGATTAAACCAAAATAACATAAACACTTGCGTCAACAGTCTCTCATACTCACACACACACACCCACAAGCACCCACACACACACACATATACAAACACATTGTCAACACTAAGATCTCAGAGCAGCACGAGCTTTATCCAGGATGTCCTTTCTCATTCTGGGATAGTTTGGATGAGCAGCCAAAACCTGTTGACGGAAACAAAAATGAGTCACTGGATAAAAAACAAATGTATTTTCTCAAACTTTAAACATCCACAGGTGTCTCACCTTATGACACACATCTATGGCGTCAACATGCCTCTTTGCTTTTAAGTAGTTGAAAGCAAGCTTGTATCCTGAAACAAAAACAGACATTACATGTCAGGAATATAATTTTCTTGATCCCCTCATGAATAGAACTGGACATGTGAATTTGGATGACATACCAATAGTTGGGTTAGTCCGATTTCCATATTTCCAAGCCAATTCATAGTTGAGTGCTGCATCACGGAATGCCTGCTCTTTTTCCATAATGTAGCCCAGATATTCATAAGCTTTACAGCATGACTGTGGAAAAAAGGGCAATTATTATCACAAATAATTTTACAGTAAAGACGACTGCTTCATCATAAGGCAACACAAATTTCCAAAATAATGGAAAAAGGTTTTTGAACTCTACTGCCCTGTGAACCACATAATATATTTATGTGACAAAGTTTCAGGCTGACCTTGTTATGATTCAGGCATCTCTTTAAGAGGTCCCCGGCCATGTCATACTTCCCCGAATGGATGTAGATGTCTGCCAAGAGCAGCCAGCTCTTCTCAAACTCATCGGCGTCAACAATGCTCCAGTTCATCTTAGCTATGCGTTTGAGCTGGTTCCTGGCTCGAGGGGTTTGTTTAAGCATCATATAAGCTGTCGCCATGGCCAACAGTGCCGGCACGTGGTCTTTCTGAATTCAAGCAGAGAATCCCAGTCAAACAGGATTGAGTCTGACAACACCTCACCCACTATCCCACTTTAATATATTTACACTAAAAACATGATGACTTCACTTTAGTACGAATTTAACAATAAAAATGTAATGTTGAATAAGCAATGATAAATGCTGTGCATATTCCATTCCATATGGTGTGCAGTTTATAACCAGATATAATGACAAACATTAAGAAAGAGCCTGAAGTAATACAAAGCTCTTGGTATGGTATATCTACACAGGAGTCATGCTGTCTGTGTGTTACATCATGAGTGATGCAAATTACTTACTTCACTGTTTGCAATCTCTGTGAAAACACTGAGGGCTTTCTCCACATTGGCCTTCTGTTTAGTAGCCAGATAGCAGTAGTTCTCCAGGATGCGGAGCTGTACGTGTCCGCCTGGTGTCTGAGGCTTTAATTCCTTCAGCAGCTTCTCGGCTGTTCTTACAGCATGCTGCTCCGACTCCTGCTTCTCTGTGGAGTTCCTAAAGACAGACAAGGGCGGGCATTAGGAGTCAGTCTGTTGGTTTTCTAACAACAGATTATACACTAAATCTAAAGTCTTAGTATGCTTCTATTGCCACTCACCCAATTTCACCATCTAAACTCTCAAACACTTCTCCTCCCATCGTGTCGTTGTCAGGGTTTAGGCAGATTTCAATCATGTTATAAATAGCATTTTGACCCCAATCATTGTCTTTCCTGGCTTTATTGAAGTGTCGCACAGCATCATTCGGTTCTCCAGTGAACCTGAGCAGCAAGCACAAGTTTAGTCACAAATCTTATAACAGATGTCGCCATATTCCTGAGGGAAGGCTCTTCCAAACATACCAGAGATAAAGTCCTTTGCAGTAGTTGAAGCCAGGGTCAAACTTGGCCCTGGAAGAATGTTTCTCTGCCATTTCAATAAATCTGGGAACTTCTTCCAGCTTCCCGGCCCTCCTCAACAAGTCAATGAGACGTGACAGTGTTGGGTAGTTGTCTGAAAGCAACAGGTGTAAGTTTATTGCTTTCCACTTAAAGAGGGTCAAATCATCAATTCACATTTACAATCACCGTGAAAATTTTGAAGGAAAAAAGAGAAACGTGGCACCTGGTTTGTGCTCCAGGAGTTGCTGAAAGTGGAAACCGGCCTGTTCATAATCCTGCTTCCTAAACATAATGTCAGCCATCATCTATGGACAAACATAGAAAAACTTTATAAATAAGTTCCAGAAAACTTTGTTATCAAAGTTGGTGAATAACTGCCAGAACAAACTGTTGAACGAACCAAAGTTGCATCTTCGTTGAACTGGTCATTCTTCAAAATGACGCTGCATTGATCTTGGCACGCGTCCGCCTCGTCCAGAGTAAGGTACAACCGTGCCAACTCTAGCATCACCTAGTAAGAGGGAGTGCAATCATTTGAATTCATGTCACAACATGTTTACTAAAATATAAGCCCGATTTTCCGCGGCGTCCGACACTTATCATGAATTTTGCTTGACAGAAATGACGTACTTTTAGCAGAAAAAGAGTTGCTCCCTACTTTCCTTTCATATTGTGCACCAAGAGAATTTTTTCAGGGACACCAATATATTTTTTTTCAGCAACGTGATTGGGTACTATTACTGAAGTTGTCATAGAGAATGTAGTTTTCAAACAAGAACGACCTGTTTTCTATATGGCAGCAGCAGCTCTATGGGAGTTGAGGGGACAGTGTACAGCCAAACTGCCTTTACCTCGCTGACTGACAACATTTTAGAAATTCACTGAATCAAAATAATTTTGATGTCGGCTCCACTTCAAGAAATCAACAGTGTTTTTATTAATTGATTGACCGACCTTAACTTGGATTCTTGATCAAACAACTTACAAGCAGTTCATAAGTTCAAATACATGCACAGCAGGATATCTGTGTGATTTAATTGGCTGTCTGTGCAGATTACACTTCACTAAGAGCAACAGAAAAGAGTATAAAAAAAGCACAGAGGAGGATCTCTGGTTACCATGGAGACCACTAACAAACCTTTCTCCAAAGAAGTAACTGAAAACTTTGTGCCACTTTCCTTTCTGTTAGGCGCCATGATCGGCCTTTATTCAGATAAATCAAACTGTTCCTCTAGATCAAAACTAACAACAGCCAACAACTCAAAATTTCAAAACCACGAGCATCAGACTCTAAAAGACGCCAGTGATTGTTAAGCACAGCTGCAGTGAGTACACAGAACGTTTTTGATTCGGCTGCACTGACCTTGCGATCGGTCTCACAATACACAAGAGCTTCTTTGTAGAATTTGACTGCTCTCTCATAGCCACTCTGACTTGTGTAGTGTTTAGCGATCTCGGCGCAGATCTTGGCAGCAAGCTGCTTCTGCACGGGGACAGCGTCTGGCTGCTCCAACTGAACCCGCTTCAGAACCTTGGCCTGCACATCTCGGGCCTAAACACAGCACAAACACCACCTCCATCTGAGTACAGCAATAACAGGCATCTTCCAACATTGTAGGAAAAAAATTTGAGAACACTGAAATTAACTCATTTTGCATACTTTTATCAAAATCTTGCCTGTATTAGTAAGTTTCCCTTGAAAATAATCACACACAACATCTGATACAAGATGTCTAAGAGAGCCACATGACTTAAATCACTTACTCTCTGTAGGGAACATAAAGCTTCCTCATTTTTGTCGACTTTGTTTTGGATCTTGGCCAACAGGACCAGATAGCGGCAATCATCTGAGAGCGCCTGCAGGTCATTTGCTAGGCAGGTTCAAGGGAAAAAGTGATGTTAGAGATGCATAAAACCGCAATAAACAACTACAAAAAACTGTAAATACTTCAACAAAGTAGAGATGATTTTATTTAATTTAAAAAATTAAAAGCAGTTTGGTGTTGCCCATAAACTTATTAGCTTTCTTATTATTTTATCATGTCTGTGCATAACTAGCATCATGATTAGTCTTTTTTTAATTCTCATTGTGTGTGATGTCAGGAGTTGTTGTTGTGTGAAATACTGTGAAGTACCGGGTTCATGTGCCAGAGCTTCATGCAAGACTCTCTCACAGCGCTCATGTTGCTTCATCTTCATCAGCAGCTCAGCCAGGTCGTAGCGCAGAAAGTTCTGTTGCTCAGTCTTCAGAGCAGCTTCATAGTAATTTATTGCCTGTGTTACAGCAGCATTATTTCAACACTGTTTTTGTCTGCGAGTGTATCATTTTTATCTTTAAATCAGTTTGCAGCACAAACCTTGACGTAGTTATGAGTCTTCACCAGGGCTTTTCCGATCTTACTAGCTAAAGCACCATCTTTGGGGTTTTTCTTCAGAGCGTGCTCATAAACCTCAATGGCTTTCTCTGGCTGCGGATAAACATGTCACAGGGTTGAATGATGCAACAATTTAGTGCTGGTTTGAAGTTTTGTTGATATTCTGGAAGTCTAATACATTTCATTATTTACAAATTGTTGTCAACATAGTAAACACTCTATGGCTTCCTACAAATACAGATAAGATCTCAGAAGGCAGGGTTAAGATCTGTTTCCGCTGAAGATCATGACATCTCATCAACCATCACAACCAGAGTATGTGTCAACATGCCTGATCCTCAAAGGCCCCGCTAAACTCCCATAAAACCATGCAGGTGACCTGATTCATCTGAAACCAATTCTAGTTACCTAGGAGCAGACACACAGTGACTCTTCCTGTTGCCAACCAACAACTTTCTGATCAGACTCGAATGTTTTTTCCCCTAAATTTATCTTAAGAGTTATGCTTGTATTTAGGGTTTGTTTTAGTTAGCTAGTTTTTTTAGTACACGGATTAGCCGACTAAATAATTCTTTCATCTAATAATTAGGAAATCAGTTGAATCGATTTTTCATATGAACTAACATTAAGAGTAATGACAATATTGTTTTTTTACATCACTTCTCCAATTCTGCCTAGCTGCTATTTATTTCCCTTTCATCTGTGAGTATAACACTGTGTCATTACAACTAACCAGGCTTGTTCCTTCATATAGCCTATATAAAATAGTGTCACAGTGTTCTACTTTAGTCCCCACTGACCACTTAGTGGTAAGTTCTTTTGTGTATATTTTAAGCTTCTGTCTACAGCTGATACAAGGCTTATGATCCCCTGTGAACTAATATGAATTAAAATGTTTTTTTCTTAACAAGTCCTAACCTTGGCTTCTTTAGTTTGCTATTTCAGGTCTTTTAAAAGTCTCTCTTTATTCTCAACATATCATTTTCCAGGACATTTAATTTTTTTCCCTACTTATTGATATGTTAACCTGATAACAAAAAAAGATTTTTTTCAGGTTGTCCCGGACAAATGGAAAAGTGACAGTAGGTCAGATCATTTAGATGCAGGCAATTTTACTCAAGCTGAGGTAGATTTGCTAACTTCCTATCCAGGGAGGGTGCTGAAGACAGGGACACCCTGTGTGTGAACTATGTCTACCAATATGTAAATAATGTTTCTTGACATAACCTTCCAGTATGACAGCCCTCTCCACCAAGAAGATGGTCTTTTTCTGGCCAAGAATTATTTGGGCACCTCTTTCAGAAATATGTGCAGCAGCCTTGTGGAGGCATTTCTTGCATGTTTTTCTATATTTTCAAGAAAAGCACCCTAAAACATTTCAGCTTTTAGCTAGAGCTTCTGAATAAGTCCTCTATTTCTAATCTCTATAAAGGACAGCTTTTCATTAAACCTTTGAGTTAGCCAACATTCACACCAATCGATGTCTATGGAATAAAAGATATCTTATCAGACACAGATGGATTGTATCTCCCACTTACTTCTTGAATGTTAATGTAGGCATCACCCAATAAGAGGTATGTGTGAGGGCTTGGCAACTTCTCCACCATTTCCCTGGAGAAAAGACAAAGATATCACACCACATATGGCAGACTTCATTATGTAGGCATACAGTATGTCTTTGCTGGTCTGAGCTTCATTCATGCTTTACTACCTCTCAGCTGTTAATACAAGTAGCATCAGAGATCAGTGCAAGACTGAAATACAACAATGCACATTCAATAACAATACATTGTTTACTGCATGAATTGCCTCGGTTAATTTTTTTCTATGTGATTTACTTTATGTTTTGTGGTCCTCTAAACCTGACTATAGACTGAATTATAGTTAAACATCCCACAGTTGTGTATCTAATTGAGTTTCAGCCATTACCAGTCAGACAAACATTTACAATGTATTAAGTTTTAGATGGAGCTGCTCATATGTTCAGCCACAATTTTACATCAAGATCATTTTAAGATTTCATTCATTCTTTCTCTTTCTTTCTTTCTTTCTTTCTTTCTTTCTTTCTTTCTTTCTTTCTTTCTTTCTTTCTATTTTTTGTTCATTTGGATCCAGATTT